>VZTX01025797.1:268-237452 GCA_013400915.1 Pardalotus punctatus
GGGCAGGGCGGGCTGGAGATGCGCTTCTCCGCCGCGCTCCGGGCAGCCGCGGGAGACTGACTGAGCCACAAAGAAGTTTCCCCGGCGGCGGCGCTGCGCTCCCCCATGCACGCCTCCGGCCGCCGGTCCTGGAGCGCTGCTCGGCAGGCGCCAGGCGCCGACCCCGCCATGGAGCCCCGCGCGGGGCTGCACAGCAGCCCGGAGCTCAGCCGGGCCAAGCGGCTGACCGTGGGGGAGCTCCGCTCCCTCTTCGAGGCTCGCTGCGCCGCCGTCGCCGCCGCCGCCGCCCGCCAGCTGCCCGACCGGCCGAAGAGGGGCTGCCGACCCCCCAACGGGGTTCTGCCCCCCGTCATCCCCCGGCTCACAGTCACCGCCGAGGAGAGCGAGGAGGCGCAGGGCAGCCCTCAGGCGCGGCCGGCGCGGCCGGAGGGCGGCGGGCTGAGAACGGGCAGCTCGCTGCACCTGCAGTCCCGCAGGCTGTCCAACTCCTCGCTCTCCTCCACCGGCTCCTCGTCCCTCCTGGAGGACTCGGAGGACGACGTGCTGAGCGACACGGAGTGCAGGAGCCAGGGCATCGTGCACTTGGAGCACGGCGAGGACACCAGCCAGGTAGGAGGCGCGGGGTGAGCGTTTCGCCCGGGACGCGCTGCCCCTTCCCCGGGCCAACCTGGCGGGGCTGCTGGGCGCCTCCCGGGCGCTTCGGGGCCACCAGATGCTCCCGTTTGGAGTGAGGTTTTCGTGACCCAACTCCAGGCAAACTCCGGGAAACTCCTGTCCTGAGCCGGCAGCGGTACACAGGCTGCTTGCGCCTGTTGGAAAAGCGCTTCGGCACATGGGCTCCTCAAAAACCCGGCCAGGTGTGCGCTGTTTCTTTCTGCTGTGGAATTGTGCCTGATGTTCCAGGAATATGGGGAGATGCTTTTTGATCATAAGTGGGATGTTTTTTTCTTTTTTCCAGTCCCCTGGGCCAGATGCTCAAAAAAAAAATTTTCCAGGCATTTCCCAGCAGGTATTTTTTGTCTCTTTCAGTTCTGGAGTCTGTGGTTGTCAATTTTTGAGCTGCTTCTTGCTGAGAGCATGACAGGAGATGGGGAGGAGCTTGGAATGGATAGAATGCATGCTTTTGTCCATTCTGGCAGCAACACATTCTTCTCAGTAAATCCCCTCTGTAATTTGGCAGCTTTCATCCATGAAGTGCACTTTTAAAGGCATGTAGTTAGTTGCTTTTTCATGATCGTTAATGTATATTTGCCTGACTCCTTATAGTATGCTTCTCAGGCTTTTGTACCTGAAAAATACAGCTTTAGTGAATTCCCCCTCCCACCTTTATTGAGATCGAAGCTTAAATTGTTGTTCTGCTGCCAACTCATTGGTGCTGAATTGTATTCAAACAGAGCATATGCTTTTATAAAAAATGTATAAAGAAAAAGTAATGCAACTTGTAGGTGATACCTCCAGCTGGACTTTTCTCGTGGTAGTTATGGGTTTACTACTTTACAGGACACGTAGTACAGGAACTAAAATGCTGTGTACCATATTGGTTTTGTTTGCATCAACTTGTGGCCTGATTTAGGAAGAGAAAAAAAATAAAAAAGGTTTTGTACCATGTCATGTTGCATATCAAGAAACCTGTAATAATACCTAATTTGTTCTTTTGATTCTGAGATAGAATCTGGTTTGCAGGGGAAAAAATTACTGTTGTTTTGCTTTCTTTTCTAAGATACATGCTATGCAATTTTGTGGAAGTAGCAGGAGAATAGAAGTTAAAGATAATAAAGGGCCATAGGATCATTTGACTCAATATCCCTGCTATTGCAGTATGTGTGGTCAATGGGGAGCAAGAATTAAGTGATGACGCTTTAGCAGTAAGAACTCTGAGATGACATCGTGGCATCTGGTTAAACTGTTTGTGAATATAGACTGAAGCAAAACTGATTCTTCAGATGAGAAGCCATGCTGCCTCAAAGGTTATGCTTCTGCATCTCTGAAGTCATTGGTATTGAATGCAATATTGAGTCCTAAATGTTTAGGAGCGTATCCTTCCCTGTAGTCTGACATCTAACGCAGCATAAGTGGATGTGAGTGGTACTACTTTCTTTTAGGAAGTCTTTATAGTCACCTTTTAATTACAAGAAGATAAAATATTAAAAGAAGATCTTTAACATTGGTTTATAGACAAACTAAAAATATCTGTATTATAAATGTTTTAAATTCTGAGAGACTGTCCTGTTCATTTAGGCGTGTGGGAAATTGAGAACTTTGACAGTATTATAACAATTCAGTTTTTGAAAAAGTTTTTGCAGTTTTCCAAAGTTTAGTGCAGCTGCAGGACTGTTTAATGCCTCCTTGGTAAAGTAAGTATTCCCTCAACTCAAGTAAAATACCTGATGTTTTAAAAGGCTGAGTTACATTTCCATACCTGCAGTGTAGGGGAAGATGGGGCAAACTGTCCACCAGGAGCTTGCATTCTGACTGATTTTCTTTATGTCATTATCTGTTCTGTGGCAAGTTGTCAAACCAGAGCCGGGACTGGTACCTAGGACTCTAAACCAGCAGAACTTTGTAGCACTACCTAATAAATTAAATGAGGCTAGTATTTCACCTGCTCAATGAGCGCTGAGTGGTTCATCCCTCCCTTCCTTGCTGCAATACCGACCAATAACTCAAATCCCTGGTATCTGCTGTTTCTCCT
Source organism: Pardalotus punctatus (assembly GCA_013400915.1). Lineage (NCBI taxonomy): Eukaryota > Metazoa > Chordata > Aves > Passeriformes > Pardalotidae > Pardalotus > Pardalotus punctatus. The sequence continues at coordinate 2,961 of VZTX01025797.1, forward strand.
GTGGTCAGGTGCACTGCCCTTCATCTCAGGTGGCTGCACTGTTTGCTCACCGATACCCAGAGGCATCCAAGACAGTTCTTGTGGTTGATGTCTTTTGGTACTGGACAACGTTGTGACACTTGCAATCTCTGTGCTGTCCAGTCTTGTTTCTCCAGCAAAGCAGTGACTTCATACCATACCAAAGTTGGAGCCTGTGCTTTGGACCTCTGAGGGTTCAACTTTACAGGATGTGTCCTTTCAACTCTTAAGTGTGTTTTAGAATGGAGGGTTTTGGGTTCAAGGCAGGCACGTGCAAGTGAAAACTACAAATTTTGGGATAACCTAAGGAATGGTTTCATATTTTGAAGATTTTCTTAAGAGGCAATTTGGAACATTTTGTTTATATTTATTGTTTTCAGTGTATTTTAATAGGTGAAGGCTTATTTTAAGAGTGGAACACAAAGGATAGAGACTTTTCTGAAGGAAACTGAAATCAGAGGTGGGCCAAAATTACTGTTTCCTAATTCATGGGAAATTTTGACCTTTTAAAGTTTCCCTTGTATTGGGGAATTCCCTGATTCCTTTTCTCTGGAAATGTTAGAAGTTAATTTGGAGCCTGGCACCTTATGATTAAGCTCAGACCAGTGCTCAGAGAAATACTGGACTGTCAAGCCTACCAGGCTCCCCAGTGCCTACCAGGGACCTTGGAAACTTGCCCAGGTCTTCAACTGTGGGAGCAGAAGTCCTGATAATGTTCCTGTTATCAGAACTTCAAGGCTTCCATCTGGAGACCCAGGAACTTGAGATCTAAGCTGAAGAATGCCCTCCCAGGCCACTCTACTCTTGACCTGGAGGTCAAGACCCAGTTGAATCTGAAATATTGTGGGCTCTCAAGCTACCTGTGCAGGACTGTGTGTGAGATGGGAAGCTCAGGAATCTCTGTGTCCAGTGCTTGCTGCCCTGGAGTTCTCAGGTCTTAAATCCCAGGAGGGTATGCCTGGGAGTGCTGTCACTGACTGCATTCCTTGAAGGACAGTTCTCTGTAGCAGTTCACTTGGCAAACAGCTTTCCAAGGGGATGAGTTAAGTGTTTCACAGAGCATTCTGGTTTGGATGGATTGATACATCATGACAGTGTTAAATTTTTGCTTCTTCTTGAGCACAGTATGTGGGCATGTCCCTGGAGGGTTAGACCCATGTGGGGGCAGTGAATACCTTGGGATTGGTGGCTGATGATGACAGTGCAGTCCTAGCCTGCTCCACTGGGACAAAGTGCCATTTGCATCTGGGCAGGCCCACCTTTGAGAGAAGCTCAGTGGGTGGTGTTCCAGTTTCTCTGCACAAGTTATTCATACCATTTTGCAGTAATTAGCAGAGGCTTTGAAATTGGGTTGTCCTGGCTTTCCTGGAGGAAGACCCTTCCAACAATGAAGGGTTGGAAGTATGAGAGAAGCCTATTCTGCTGCTGTCCTGTTTGTTCAACTTGTGGTTCAGTGAAAACCAATTGTGCAAAGCTGTGCTAATGGAAACTGCATAATGCCATAGTTGGGCCTTGTAAATCTTGGCAGTTAACTTAAAAGAAAAAAAAAAAGGTTATTTTTTAAATAGCCAATTGACAGAATAGATTTTACCCTCTGGCAAAAGCTAACATTCGTGCCTTCCCTTGCATTTAAATGGGACGCATACTCTTGTAGCCTTGTTTCATGCCATCTGTATATACACAGCTGAATCTTGCAGTGAAAACACCAGTGGTACGTTTATAGTAATGGAGAGAGTACAAGAGTTATATATTTTTGTCTTCATTCTGTGAATGAGCAGTTTTAAGAAATACAAAGTCTGGTTAGCACCTTCTTTGTTGGGACAGAGACTTTAAAAAGTGGTTTTCACAGGGAATAAACACCATGATAATGTACAGCAGCCTCTTATCCTCTTTATAGAGAATGTTATTTACTGGATAGAAACATGCCAAATAAATCTACGCATTTTCATAACTGTGACCTGTCATTCCAAATTCCTAGAACTGTAACCATGAGAACAGCTGATAGGTTGCTAGAGAAAAAGCAATTCATTTCTTGTCTGCAATGATACCAGTCCAGAAACTTTGGGGGATAGCCATTAGTGAATTGCATTTGGTTTGGCTTCGCTGATCTTCTTGATGTTATTTTTCATAGCATCAAGTACCTAAAAATGGACATGTGTGTAGAAAGGCACACACACTTAATAGCTAACTAACTAAATAAATTAATAAATACAGAATGAAATTTTCAGCTGCTTTGGCTCAGGGGTGGGTTACATAAGCTAATGCAGTAGAATAAAATCGTTATTTTTAAATGAAGAATAGGAATGACGGGATGACATAAGTAAGACTGTTAATGGGATTTTAGCCTACTCTCCAAAGGAAAGAAAGCTTGTGTAATCACTCTATCAATTCTATTTCAACAGCTTTAGTAGGTTTCAGCCAAATTTGGCAGTGACATAGACATCTCAAAGTTTCCTCAAGAGCTCTTTAAAGTTACACAAAGATCAGACTGGGTGGAAGAGAGGAAACCAAAATAAGTGCATACTTTTTCTTCTCTGGGTGAGAAGGTGCCAGAGGAGCTAAAGAGCTGTCTTCTGTTTTGCTTGTTGCCAGGCAAATTGGCATGTGCACACTGGCTAGTCCACAGGTGCTTCCATGCTGGATCCAGCTGCAGCAGGTAGTGTCTCCTGTCCTGAGGGTAATTAGCAGAAAGTGTGGGAGGGAGCATACAGTGCTGTGGGCTGGCGAGGTTAGGGAATGTGCAAGGCAGTAGTTCAGGCACAGGGGAGGAAGTTAGGAGGAGGCGTGGAAATGTTAGAGAGATTGGAGGCCTTTTGGAACAAGTTTATAGAGGACAGTGACAGGCTGTAAATACTCTGATAAGGGTGCAGGACAGTAGATACTAAGTAGAAACTAAGCTTCACTAGGGTGCTGCACATGAAACATCTTCTTTTAATGGAATACATTTCCTGCTTCTAAAAAAGTGTAGATTTGTAATGACAGTCCCAAATACTGAAATCTTCCTATTGTATACTGAACAAATATGAGGTGAACAGCAGTAATGTTCCACATTTGCACAGTTCTTGGAACAAAGCTCTGAACTGGGAGCCTTCTCTCAGTTTGAGGATGAATTCTTTGCCATTGTACACTGCAGTGGTGGAGTATATCAACACATGAGTAGGATCAGGTCTAATGGTGACTGTTTATTAGTAATGTGGATTCTTGTCTAAAAGGAAATGACTTAGTTCTTACTGAAACAGTTGAGAGAGAGGCAATTAAATGTCTTAAAAGAGTTTCTAATCCTGGATAGATCTGAAATTGTGATTTAGAAGTTACAAGATCCTTCTGAATCAATTTCGCTCTGACAGTTTTCACTTTTCATATGTTAAAGGATATGTTGTTTGGGCATACAGTCTAAAACTGAAAGAACTCTGTGCTAACTTTTTCCTTATGTACCTGCTGGATTAGGCATGTTGTAGAAATTTCTCTACATGTGCACTTTTACAGTTCAAACCTCTTTATAATGCTTGTTACAACTGGAGAGGGGGGAAAAAAGTAACAGCAACTCCTCATCATTGGGCGATGCATATTTAAAGGTCATACCTAAGCATGTTTTTCTCACACTGTCATTGACTCAGCAGATTTATTTGTGAAAACCCATGGCAGTCTCAAAAGGAATAAGGCTGGGGCAATATTTTGGAAATTTTGCATGTCTGTATATTTTTGGGTTCTGACACTATTACTCTGTTAGACTGGCTTGATTAGAGTGAATATTTTTTATTGATTAATTTAATTACCACATGTAATTAATGTGGTGGTTTACATATGCAAAAATTACCTCAACTCACATCCAAAGTTTATTATAAATTGAATGTGTTATAGTGGATCAGTTTGATTAAATGCTCACAATATGATGTAATTTAATGTTGGAAGCTGAGAATGCACATTGTAGTTATGTGGTAAATAGCTGTTTTGTTTAGCAGTGGCTCAGAGAAAAACTAAGGATCATCATATGGTATTTTGTAGTAATTATAAGATCTGGTGATAGGAAGAGTAACGTTAACCTTGCATGTCTTGGAAGGAAAAGGTGATCTTACGTACAGCAGTAGTGGAGTCTGTCTCTCTTCTTCCTTCTGTCAGTGTAGTTCTCGCAGTGAAGGGTGCTGAGGCAGAGAGAATTGGCTTGTCAGTCCATGTTAATTTGCGTAGTGTAGGTTTAAATTGAATTTCCAAGTGCTCTTCTCTACCAACTGACCTTCATCTCAAAAGCTCACAAGTTGGGTAAGATGGCATTGTCTGTCCAAAGCATAGCATACTTGGGGAAAAATACCATTAAAAAAAAGGAGGGGAGTGGGAACAGGTGTTAGTCTCCATCAACTCATTCTGAACAAAAGCATAGGAAGGAGGAGAGGCTACCTGTTCATCCAGTGTCAGACTAGCAAATACACTGGTATATTGTTTCCAATGCTTAACTGATCAATTCCTGTCAGTAATGGAGAACGCTTTCTAGGATAATGCATAACCAGCAGCATCTGAGTGGATTTTTGGATTGATGAATGCTGAGCTTCTCACAAGGGATGAAATATTTTACGTTCCAAAACATGGAGGTATAAGACCAATGCTGTAGAAACCTATCCTGAACCCATCAGGCCTGGCTATTGTTGCCCATTAGCAAATCTATTCCTTGGCAAGCTTGGGATGAAGTTAGCCAAAGGCAAATTGGCCGCTCATTTGAAGCAGCAATCATAGACTTGATATGATCCAGATTTAGAGCTTGGGACAGACTCTCCAAGCCAGTTGGTGACTATAGGAAGCATGACACAGATGCTGCTTTGTGGGAGCTTGGCATTAAGCCTGAATCCAGGAACACTCCATATTTACAGGCTAAAATATCCAAGTAAGATGACACAGTGATGCAAACACTTAAAACTGTTCACCTCAGCCCACTAATACCCGCTTTATTTTACTCACATTCAACTTCAGTCTGCCATTCTTATTCAACCTTCTGACCTCATCTGTATGTGAGCCACATTCATAACAGAGGTGTGGTTACAGGTGATAAAGAGTGTATAGAAACATGTTATGTCTGGGTGTCATTGGTACTGAAATGTGTCTGGTTCATCCAGAGGATCAACAGGAAGTGGGGAGGTGGCAGAACTGTGTGAGTAAGTTAGTGGGAATGGCACAGTTCACTTGGGATGTATCAGAGGAAACTGCTTCATACAATTTTCATGTGATAAGAATAATGCCTCTTGATAGTTTGGTAATTGCATATTGATTATTGCACATTGATTATTGCATACAAAGAGGTCTTTGTTTTCAGTGATGATAGAAAATCATGATACATTATCAGTATAACTGATTCTGTCTCCTGGTCTCTGCCACATCCCAACATAAAGTGATCCAGTCTTAGCTATAGTTCACTTCACTACTTTGAACTGCTACAGAGAACACAGCTTTCTTTGTTCTTAGCTCTTTTCAAGCAGCTCAATGTAGTTGAGAACACTGCAGCAGTTCTTTTTAGTGATGTTTGCTCGAGACAGCACATCTTTTCTGCACTGTACTTTCTTTGCTTCCTGTCGTGGAGTGGTGAATCAGATGCAGGCTTCTACTTCTCACCTTTGAGGTGCTGGTGCTAGTCAAAGTCTGTGTGTTGTGGGCACACAAAGGATAAATGGAACTCAGCTGTGAGGGATGTGTTCAGCCATCCCACTCCAGGCACAGGAGGTGAGCTTGAGGAGGCTCAGCTGTGCAGGAGGCAGCTGTGAGCTGGCTTTTCCCAGACAAGAAGGCATTTCTCACCAGCACTAGCCAGCCCTGGCTCACTCTGCAGCACATAGTTTGGAAATGGAGGGAGCATTGTTGCCATGTGTCAACACCTTCCACTACTGGAACCTCTTCAGATGCTCTGAAATCACCACATCTGCTGAAAATCTTCAAAGGTCCTCTGAGCATGTGGCACAAGTAGTGGTAATGTGTTGTGCTTTCCAATGACCGGTCTTATGGGTGCACACATTGCAACGGGGGGCTGCAAGATTCTAATGCAGGCTACTCAAGAGCAAAACTTTGGAGATGGGGGAGGTAAGAGGGTTGTGACAGATACATGTTATGTACAGAGACAGAAGGGGAGTAACTGGGAGTGGTTGGGAAGGCTACTGGAGATGCGAGAAGAAAGACTAGGGGGAAGAGCAAAACTTAATGGGCAAGCAGAATGTTGCTTTAAAATTCAGGGAAAATACATTCTCAAAACAGATCAGGAGAACATGTGACAACTATATTAAGAAATCATCAGTCAAACATTGAAAGTATATGTAATGAAAGAACTCAAGTGCCTGCAGTGTGGGTATGTTAATGTTATACTGTCTTTCATTACAAGCAGGCATAGCACTTGATGCACAGAATTAATGAGTTTCAACTGTTTTATTTTTTCAATCAACCAAAGGACAAGTTACAGTTCCACAGTGACTGCTGACATGTATTGCAGAAGCTCTGTTTATTCACAGATAGCTCTGCAGCAGATACAGGGAGGGAAAGACTGACTTCCCAGTTTAATGCTGCTGGATGCTGATGTGGAGAACTGCTTGCCTTTCACAGTGTCCCTGGGAGAGACTAGGCAAGTTATATATGCAGAATTTCACCATGGCCAATATTTGTATGTTTCTTATTCTTTTTTTGATGGACTTGAGAGTGCGGGCCTTGCTAGCAGAAACACTGAACATTTGTACATGCAACCAAAGTTAATGGGACCTGTTCTACAACACTGTTCTGCAGTATTATATAACACTGCCTATTAGGAAAAGCAAAAATTGACACCCCAGATTAAACTTTCAAAATTAGTGGGTACTTTTCATATTAACCTTATTTCCTTCAGTATTTTTCCCTATGAGATATGAATAAAACATTTCACGTAACAGGTTGTGAAAACAAATTCCCTAAAATTTGGAAAACAGTCTACTGCTGCAGTAATGGTTGTCTTTAAGTTTGTACCGAAAACTTCAGTTCTGAAAACGACTAACTTTTGAGTCCTCAGTTTTGCATTTAAGACATTATTAAAGTTCCAGCACAAATATAATTCTGGATCTGAACATGTTCTAGGAGCGAAAGGTACTGGCATACAGTTATATTTCATCCTCCCTCCATTACCTCACAGCTGAGCTACACTGATCCCTTGTGTGTGTTGAGCCCAGCAGTCTCCACAGAAGGTAATTAAATACTAATGAGAGTCTACTGCAAATTAATTTGAGGTTCTTACAATTTGCCAGACTTTGTCAGGTTGTCTTCTGCCCTTCCCATTGCTTACTCCTGCTTTGAAAACTCTCCTCTTCCTAGATTTCAGGTTCTTTCCTCAAAATTCAAGGTTAAAAAACTTTTCAGAGGATTCATTAGAAATTTTGTAGTGGGGTCAATACGAATCTTCTTCTAGCCCTGAAAACAGCTCAAGTTTTGTTAGAGTTGTTCAGTCTGAAGCAAACCAAACAGTTTTAGGTCTTCTCTGAGTTGGGTAATTCAGAGAAAATCACTAGAGAATAAAACACATACAAAGAATTCTTGTGCGTTGGCACTTTGGTGGTTGTGCAGGAAATCTTGGTTTTGAGACCCTGATCTTCTGAAAGAGGCAGAGCTAGGGCAAGTCTGTATGGCCTTTGTACTCTTTTCCATCGTTGTATGCTTATGTGATGCAGTAGAAAGGATAAAAATCTATGTGAACAGTGTTTTTGCATGCAGATCAGCTCTTATCTTTTGCAGGGTTTGAGTGGGCTATTGGCTAAATGCAGTTGACCTGAATGTTCTAATCACCATAAGCTGTGCATGCTGTGGGCTCCCTCCTTTGCCACCCAAGTATGTTCTGTAGGAACAGTGTCACTGACCCCACAAAGGGTCAGCTTTGTTCAGAGGAAAATGTCATCTGAAGGAACTAAGAAACCTTCCTACGCTTCAGCTCTCACTTTTCATAGTGCAAAATGCTGAGTATCAGAATTTTGAGCTGATAATTTGATACAGTTTGTGTTGTCTTGCTCTGTGGAATTTAAATAAGAAACATTTTTGCCTTCTTTGTACCAACCCAGAAGGAGTAAGCAATTAAATCCTGAGGTATTCATTTCATGACAGATCCTGACATTCTGTTGAAAAACCTATGAAAGGATTTTAAAGTGGAGACTCCTGACTTTTAGGTGCTTTTGCCTATCACTTGCTCACCAGGGCTACCAAAGGCAGTCACTAGAAAAAATAATGAAGCCATATTTTATGTGTCAGGAGAAGTAAGCCTCTAGAGTTCTCTCTGGCCTAATGGCTTGGATTTGTGCACTAATCAGGCCCCTTTAACAGTTCCATGAGTTGTTTTCCCAAAATTTATACCAAGACCAAAGAGAATATGTGCCTTCAGCAAAGACACCAAGAAAGGGAGTGAGTCTTGAGCTCTCTAACAGTCCAGTGCTTTTTAATCACTATGCCAACAGTCTCCAAGTCTTTTTCCAGCAGGAGGACTGGCTGATGTCCTGAGTATAGCTTCCCATTACAATATTAAATCTGGAGTGACAGGTAACTAATTATCTTTTTTCTGTCCCTCTTTATCCAATGGGATTTCTCACATTGTCTCTAGAAATATGTCCTCTCCATTGCTATAGTTTTGTGTCTTGATCCTAGTTTGTTTTTCAGTCCTCTGATTTTATAAGCAACAATCCTATAGGATGAATGTAGCCAAGTAGTTACCAATGTTTTTTTTACATTGTATTCTTCAAGAAAAGGAGTAGACAGGCAGCCAAATCAGTCTTGGCTTGTGAAGTAACTTCTCTGCATGGCTTGTTCCACTTATGTCCAGTGTAGGTCATCAACCATCTTTAAATGACATTTCAAACGTCTGTCTTCTCTTTGTCTGTTGAGCCCTGGTAAATTGATACTGGTCGCTCTTGGGTTCTGCTACCTATGTCCAATCTGGCACAGAAGCTGCTGCTTGCTCCATATTTCAGGAGGCTGGTGTAGGTGGTTGTGCAAGATATGGGAGTGTGGCTTGTGGTTCTGTTGCTAGGAGCCAACAGTATGAAGTTCTTTGAAGTTTTGTGGGGGTTTTTAGTCTCTTTTACTATGAGATTAAAAATTTGTTAGATAAATTATCTTTATAAATTATACCCTGTTTATTTTACTTTATTTTTAGGTGGGTTTGCATCTTAATAATTGACAATTAATGTTTGTGCTTCTAAAAAGGTGGGATCTCCAATATCCTGACTGTAAACGTGCGTTTACCTTCAGGGCAGAGGAAACATACTCCGTGAAACACATTCACTATTGTTCAAACACCCACAACTCTTCAGGAAGACAGCTGCCTTGTTTCAGTTTCAGTCTTTAGTTGAGTCACTTGTGCTTATGTAAGGTGTGAATTTGATTCTCTTTCTTAAGGCTACATTATGGAAATTAATATCTTAAATAATCCCTTGTCTCTGGGGCTACCTGCTACTGATACAGAGAAGGAATTCAACTCACCTCTCTTACGTTGTTCTGTTAACAGAAGGTCTCTCTTGATCCTGTAGTTTTGCTCAAGGGAGAAATCATCTTTTCTCTGGATTCCTTACATAATTCTTAGGGGTGACTTGGGGCAGGAAGAGTTTCTCTAATCTTAGGTTTGCTTTGAAAACAAACACTATCTTGTAAGCCTCTCACTGCAATGGGATAAGGTGAAGAGTAATTTCCATAGAATTCCAGGTTTCTTCATCATTGCCACATTCCATTAATAGGAGTGTGGGGTTTTGTTTGGTTGGGGGTTTTTTTGGTTTTTTTTTTTTGGTTTGTTTTTTTTTTTTTTTTGGTTTGTTTTTTTTTGTTTCAAAATCCTTTCAACAGAGTGGTTTGGAATAATCTCACCATTGCTGCATTGAAGCTCAGAGTTATTAAAGTGGTTGAAGGATGTGGCTTTCCCCTAGGTAAATACCACACCCCAGTCAGTAACAGTGCCTATCGCATGTTGACAGTTGCATTCCATTGCAAGGGGTTGGCCCTGTTTGAACAGTGCAGGGCACCACAGGTGAAGCAGTAACTAAGTTCTCTTGGGTAGAGGATAATGGAAAAGGCAGTTCAGAGAGGAGACAAGGAAGGAGAGGTGGAGTACTGGACTTTGTCTTGTGGTAGATAGAAGAGCAGATGGCAACCTGCTACCAGTGTGTCTGATCTGTTTTTACATGACATATTTTTAGACTGTAATAATCCTTTTCACTTAACACCGTATTACTGTATATTTGTGTACTTGACTGTCTTGTTTGAGTGCCTCTAATTTAGTTTACAAGCACTAATTACTTATATTATTCAACAGTGTTCTGAAGTAGAGTTGTTATAACCTGCAGTTGTGGGAACTGGAGCAGAGAAAAGGCACAAGTCTGGACCTAAATTCCTAATTTTCTAAATGAATATTTTAATACTTTTTAGGAAATTGAAATAAACGGCAGAAAAGGTTCATGTAACTTTCTTCATTGTCCTGCAGGACATGAGTGTCATAAGCTGATGATGAACCATCTTAGTGCTTATGGCAAGGACTCCTTTAAAAGTATTGGAGCTCATTGACACTGGGAGCAGCCCACTTCTGTCTTGGTGGCAGGTCTCTTCTGTGACTGAGTTAGACCATGATTTTTCGGGCATTTGTCAAGCTTTTAAAAAAACTTTTTGATACCCCAGAAAGCCCTTTTCTTATATCTCACCTGAATATTTTGGGTTTGTTGCAAATTAAAGCCATTTATTCTTGTCCTTCCCAGTGGTCATGGAGAGCAATTGACTGCTCTTATAGCTATAAAACCTTGTTGTGTGACAGTTGCCCTGCTCTCAGGATAAACAAACAGTTAATTTGACCTCAGCAATATATTTGTTATTTGTCCCTGAATTTTCTTCCTGTATGTCAAAACTTTCTTGGAAGAGTGACTAAAATGGAGCACAATCATCACAGATAACCAATAGGTACTTACAGCAACATTAATTCTGTCCTTGTGCTGCCTGTCCTTTCCTATAGGAAATATGAATTACACCACAATAGTCTTCCAGTGTTAACTTTTCTTTTGGGCAGAATCTCAAAATTCTGTGGGATGCAGCTCCTGGGGCCATTACACGAGGATGTGTTGAAAGTAGGGTAAGCTTTCAGCATGTGTCCACTAACCCAAGCTGCTGGGGATAGGAAGAGAGGAGTCTTTGACCAGTTAGTAGAAAACAATCTTGCAATTCTTGTCGGATGGTTTCTGGCAAATAGGAAAGCATAAGAAAGGACAATCATTAAAATTTTCTTTATTTTTCTTTGTCTGTTCAGACTGGAGCTCCTGCTGTGTCCACTGAGCCCCTGGGATGTTAAAGTGGTGGTGAGCCTGGTCCTGAACTGCTGGGCAGGCAGGATAGAGCTGTGTCTCCAGGTAACAGACTGCACCACCATCGCAAGTAAGATGAAGCACAGGCTCAGCTTCCTTCCCAAGTTCACTCAGAGGAGATTAGCTTCTTGAAGTTATTTCCTGGCTCCTTGCCAGAAACTAGTCTCTCTTGATCTTATGCAGAAACCACACCTTATTTAAATGGATTGGCACTTGTATGTTTGGATTTGAGGTCATGCACAGTTCACAGATGACACATTTGTACCTTAACAAATTGCGATTGTTTTAGGCATAAACCTATTTATTTGTCTATGCATAGAGAAATGTGCATCTGTGTGGGTTTTAAGTATTCCCAAATATTTATCCTATTTGAAACTGGTAATTTTGTGTTGTACCTGATAAAATATTAGGCTTATTTTATCATCTAAAGAGTGTTGTCTTTCTAAACGTCACCTTCTCATGACTGGAGATGTCAGTTAGTGACCCATGAGATGTGGAGGACGGGCAGAGAATTGTCAAATTGCTGAACTGTTTCTGAAGATTTAAACTGCAGTTGTTTTGGAGGTTAAGAAAGATTTCATTCCTTCTGCTGCACCATCTGCTGAAGTGATGTTTGATTTACCACAAATCCATTCTGGGTGATGGACAGCTTGAATAAATCTTGAATGTCTGGGCTCTGAAAGTGAGTCAACTTTCCTATAGTGAGGATCTTTACATTTACTTCTTGGATAATAACATTTCAGTTTCCAGCAAGACTGATGTTCTGGCAGAACCCTGGTAGAGACAGAATGTCATTGGTTCAGCTTTCCTGTGCTCAGTAAGGACAGGTGGCAGAGCTCCATCCTGTCGGGGATTCAGTGCCTTTCAGAGCAAAGCACAAACTGTGAAAGTAGAGATCATGGCTATGTTCAATGCCTGCTGTGAAAGGTAGACAGCCTAGTATCCCTTAGAACAGAAAATTTTTATTCTTATTTTAATAAAATCCGTCTTTCAGTCAACATATCTGTGAGATAAATGAAGAAAACCCTTGTGACAGTGCAGCTTTAAAGCCATCTAATTACTTGACTATTTTGTCTTTTGCCCAGGAATAATGTAGAGATTGTAGATATTTCAATTGGTAATAACCAAAAACAAAATGCCAGCATAGATTCCTGCAGAATAGTCAGCAGACTGTGACTCTTAGCTGTTTGTAGGAAGGCAAGCAATGCTTTTGCTTCACTGTGTTTCATTTTCCTCTGATTTGGAGGGGACCTGCTCCTGGAGTGTACAAATAGAATCCAGCTATGGAATGGGACATGGAATTTTTTGCTCCTAGTAATTGAGTCAGATACCGACCATCCATTTCTCTTACCTTCACTTCTTTCTTTAGTCCAAACATAATGAACATCCAGCAAGCTTACCAACTATCCTAAAGGGGAGCAAAGCCAAATTATGCGTGCATCTCGCTGCTTGGTGTGGCACCCCAGGGGAGAAAACACAGGAACCTGAGGCTTCTGATTTGCAGTGTTTTTTCTGCTTATTGCATTAAGTGTTTCTCATTACTCCGAAGGTTTAGCCCAGCCCATTATGAGTGCAGCACAAACAGGAAATGGAAACCCTGCAGTCAGAGGATACACCTGCCGAACACTGGTTGAGCAGCTGTGGCCCTCACCCATGGCTGAGTGCAAAGCCAGAAGCATCAAGGGCTAAGTATAGGCTGAACACTGTTTCTCCCCTAAGGTTTGGAGGCTGGAGGGTGAAAGAGAGGGAGGGAGAGAGAGATGAAGGTGTAGTCACAGTTTGCCTGGCAGTCTGATGAGAGGTGCTGATCAGGAGGCTGCTTGTGTAGCATGCAAACTGCTGCTCTTTAGGAGTGCATGTTCTCCCTTGTTGATTATCAGTCTTACAGCTCCAGCTGGCACTCGAACATCGCAGGAAGATCAACTGTGTGACAAAGCCAGGAGTGTTAAGTTCTCTTGGGGACTTAAGATATAAGGATGGTCAGGGCAGCCAAGGCATCTGGCACATGGAAACTGCTCAGGTATATCCGCACTGATATGGATTAGTGTTTGATGCGTCAGGAACCTGTTTCCTGCCCAGCACCAAGAGAAGGTGAAATGTGGTAATAACGAGGCTGAGTGAGTTGCTGTAGGAGCCTTACTCTACCTTGGGAGCCGAATTAAGTGTTGCACTCAGAAGCTCAGTGATAAAGGTTTGTGTGAGGGCTCACTCACGTATGCTTGAGGAGCATTCTTCTTTTTAACTTGCTCTTTCACCTCCCACCCATTGAGATCTTTGTCTCGATCTGTGATTCATGTCTGATTCAGCCAAGTGGGTAGTACACTTGGCAGCAAGAATCCCCTGAGCTTGAGGATTCCAGGAACCTTTAATAAGGGGCAAGAGCACAGGAACTGGCTGCTGAAATTATGAAATGCCTTCTATGACAAATTCAGGGATTTGTTGTTGTTGTTATTTGAGGCATTTTTGTTTTAGCTGTGGGAAAATCTTGTACTTTGCTTCCCTACACAGAAGCTTTGTGGATATTTAAGTTGTATTTCTCCCAACAAATAAGGGAAAATATAATGTATGCCTCGCTTGCTCCATGTCTTGTTAGGTATTCTAAGCTTCTTCAAATACCAGATGATCCCAAGCCTAGGAGTTGTTATAGTCTGGACAATTTTTAAAAAAAAGTAATGGAATTTTCATCATCTTCAATCAAAGGCTTTTGCTATCTGCTTTAGGTATTTTAAAAGCATGCATGAATGTGTATGTATATATCTGTATATATTACTAGAAGAAACACCAAGGATAATTATAATTTGCTTACATTTGGCATAAAAATGTCAGCTGGTTCAGGATCTGGATGTGACCAAGACTGCCTGCCTGTTTCAGATCTGCAAAGACAACTACACTAAGCCTCAAAATGAAAGAACTCAAAACCAGAATCCCTTGGTAGGCAAATTTTATGACTGTAACCGGAAAGATACTGTGTTGCTCAGCAACTCTCACTATCTTTTTAAATTTTTTTTTTTTCTTATATAACATCACTCAAATCCTCAGTTCTCTCCATGAGGTGAAACCATATGGTGAACTGTCCCAGTGCTGTACTCCTTGAAAAAACTAAATCCCTAATAACCATTGAAGCTGACTGCTGTGAAGCTGCACCCATGGAAAAATCATTGGTTTGGGGGAAATTATGCTGATAACAACTTGTCTTGGTAGAGTATTGTGATTTTGACAAAGCAATAGATACTTTGCTTAAGTGTTGTGTGGTTATTTTTTTAGTAGGTTGTAATTATAGTACTGTTGTTATTGACTACATTCACACAGAGAAAGAAGCATATCTAATTGCAGAGTAATTAAATTAGGCCAGTAATTTTCTTGGTTTTGGTTTGCTTAAAATTATTTCTTGTGGAAGCTTTTTATAGTATTGGCAAGTATGGACTGCATTGAAACAGATGAAAACAAAGTTTTGTTTGGGCTAGGTTTAGTCTTTTAAAATAATATGGCTAATAGCTTTAGATCTATATTTATGTTCTTTACCTGTGTAGGTCCAATATATCAGGTCAAAGCTAATTCAAATAAAGTAACAAACACTAATGAAAACAGAGAACAAATATATTAATTGAATTTTCTAAATTATTCAAATAATTTAATAAAATGGCATAAAGAGTTAGGAAAACAAACTAGCTTTCAAACTGATTTCAGTTTTAGTAAACTATGGTAAATTAAACAGTCAAGTGTTTTGTAGATAAAATTAATTCAGAGGCTTTTAAAAGCATTTTGACCTAAGTAAATATATATACTATAAAAAGTAAAACTGGAGGCCAAGAAGGACAATGATATCCTGGAATGTATTAGGAAGAGCATTGGCAACAGGTCTAGGGAGGTAATTCTGCCCTTCTGCTTAACCCTTGGGAGGCTGCATCTGTGCTCCTTGGTGCAAGAGAGACATGGAGCTCCTGGAGCAGGTCCAGAGAAGGGCTGTGAAGAGGATTAGGAGACTGGAGCAACTCTCTTAAGAGGAAAGGCTGAGGGAGCTGGGCTTGTTCAGCCTCAAGAAAAGTCAGCTGAGAGGGGACCTCATCAATATCTATCGGTATCTGAAGGGAGGGTGTCAGAGCATGGAGCCAGGCTCTGTTCAGTGGTGCCAGGCAATAGGATGCAAGGCAAAGGGCGGAAACTGATGCTCAGGAAGTTCCACCCGAATACAAGGAAGAACCTCTGCAGGTGACCGTGTGCTGGAGCAGGTTGTCCAGAGGGGCTGTGGAGTCTCCTTCACTAGAGATAGTCCAGAACTATCTGGATGCAATCCTGTGCCATGTGATCTAGAATGACCCTGCTTGAGCAGTGAGGTTGGACCAAATGACCCACTGTGGTCCCTTCCAATCTGATCCATTCTGAGAAGCAATAATAAAACTGTAAAAGGTACACAGAGTTTAAAAGGAACAGTTATGGAAGGAGAGTGACCACCGGTTCACACTGATACTTAAGACTACTGTGTGAGTAATATTACGCACCTCTTGAGGATTTGTTGTGTCACTCAGAATAATATGGGTGCTCATGTGTGACCAGGAAGGAAGAAGGAAGAGAAGAGGGGCAAAAAAACCCAACCCAGCAGAAAGGTGAGCCACTGGAGAATGACTAATACATACTATACATACTGTGCCTGGATAAGTCATAACTGATACCCAGTTTAGTAATTCTCGTTATTTTAGGGCCTGCTCGTAGAAGGCAGTTCCAGCTACTGGCTGGTCTGATGGGTTCCCAGGTGATACTTTTCCAGACACAGTTGCTGTGGTTACTGTGCCCTGAAAAAAGCCAACACCCATCACCACCTCATGTGTCTGCTGCTCACTGCGTTGGCCAAGATCCCTGGGCAAGGTGTTGCTCAGTGCTCCTGCATTTGGGCACATGGCTCTTCCAGGATTATTTTGAAATGCATATAGTAATTTTTTGATAATTATAGTTTTCTGTACTCCTTACAAGTCCCTGTGGAGGAACTTTGTTCCTTCTAGGAGTTGGTGAGACACTGAGTAGGCAGTGGCAACCAGCATTACAGATTAGATTTCAGCCCCCATGTCCCAAAGTGGCAGAATGTAACCTAAATGATGTAAAGACTTTAAGAGAACAGTAGATTATGATGACTGACAATTAAGTACTCTTTCTTAAAGCCTTTTGGGAAAAAAAAAAGATTACTAAAAGAATTTCTCATTATCCTTTTGTTTCTCGCTGTCATAATAGCTTTCTTGTGTAGGCTTTGTACTAGTGCACAAAAAAAAGACAACAGGACCTTGGATAAAGAAATTGCTGAAATTTACCTGGTAAAAGGATTCAAGGGTCATTGTTTACAATAGTCTAGGAGAATTTCCATGATGATTTACCAGCTCCGGCAAGAAACTACTCCTCCACTCTGCTGCTGATGGAATCATGGATGTTTTTAAAGACCCTGTTGATTTATACTGAATTTTGGTGTTCTTTTGTTATTTAATTCATTATAGTTTCAAGTAATATGTTAGAATTATGAAAGCTGAATTACTTCATTTTTCTGAAGAAAAAGTTTTTCTTATTCTCCCTACCCCCAGTGCTTCCTAGTTTAGTTGTGATTGATGTTTTTAATTATTTTAATTGATGAAAAGTCCTAAGTGAAACAAATTATTGTGTATGTTACCCGTTTGTCGTTTCTTGCCTGTGGATAGTTATGTGTGTTTCAGACATTCACAGAACTGGGAAATTTTTGTTTCCTTTTTACCCTTAAAAAAGTGAGAGATTTTATTTATTTTTTCCGCAGAACAACAGGGGAAGGTTCAGGTCCCTGTCCACTGTTGCCTTTGTGAATTAGAGTTGCTCTCCTGTTCCTGAGGGATTCAGAGAGAGATGTTAGTTGTTTTGTACTGTCTGTAAAAGAACAACAGCAACCAAAAATATCCCATCCAATTCAGGGAGTTTGCACTAATCTCGTCAGTGACCTTGCTTATTAGGATGTTATAACCTTTTTCCTGAAGTGATGGGAGGGCTTTAGGAAAGCCTGGTAGTTCCTGCAGATTAATTCCTGGGGACAATGGAGTCTGAGCCCAAACCCCTTGAAATGGAGGAAACACCTCCCAGAGAATTTAGTGGGTTTTCATCAGGTGTATTGCTCCTGGTGTATTTGTGCAGGCTCACTGTGGCTGTGCCTCTGCACACTGGTCATGTGTGAAGGTGTGTGCTCATCATGAGAAAAGGCCTGGAGAAAGCTGTGCTCACAGAAACCAGGGGCACTCAGTTGCTGCTGCTCTTTGCTCTTCCTTAATGGATAGACACAATGGCAGCACCCACCTTTATCCAGGGTTGAAAAGGTTGGGAATACTTTACCTGGCCAACATCTTGTCTGCATATGCACAGAGCAGGTCTCCACATCTGCTGCATGGATGTGAGCCTCTCTTCAGAGCTGTGCTTCAAATTCAGGAAAGTGAATCAAAAGAGTAACCCAGGTAACAGATCAGTGTCAGATACTAAACCATAGTTCCTTTGCATGCATTGTGACTGCATTGTGTAAATCACTTCCCCCATTCTCTTCCCTGAAATTCTGTCCGTTTGCTACCAGGGGCACACTTCCCATGGCACAGACTGTCACATGGGCTGCCCCATTGGCAGAAAACCTGCTTTTTTCCTTCTATAGTGCTCCACAGCTTTTATTACTCAGGGGGGTTTATGTTGGGTGTCAGCTACAGTTCACACTGAGTAATTTATATGCTGAATCTAAGAATGTTAATACTTCTCATGTTTACTTCTTGACCATTTTGGAATGCCTTCCTTTTTACTGTTGGAAAACTCTTGAGCATATTGAGGCATTTAAAACAGCACCAGTGATGTCAAGAGCATCTGATCCAGGCAATCCTGAATGCAGATACAATACAGCGATACCCAAGTTTCCCCTGGGAATCTAGAAGAAGTGAGGTCTTGGAGAAACCTGGGCAGAACAAAAGATCAAGGAAGACTGAGGAGGAATCTAGAAGAAACCAGGGACAGAGGGAGATAAGGACTGCAAATACACATGGGCAGTGGTAGAAGCCCTCTTTGCCACTGCAGCATAAAGTGGTGGTTTGAAAAGCACGTAATACCATTGCTAACAAAGAAGAAGAGATCTTGCTTTAGAAATAGAAGTGAGAAAGATTCCTCCTACAGCAAGCACACAAAGTTTTCATCTTCCCACTCACACCACTGCTCCACCAGCATGCAGCCCTGTTTGCATCCTGGCAATTTGTAACCTGGGCTGAGTAAGCTGGGAGACTAGAAGTTGAGGTAAAGTGAAACTGCTAAACCCCTGCTGATGGCAGCGCTCCCCACAGGATGGGTCTGAACGCAATCCTTTCCCTTCTAGCTTGAGCCTTCTGCTTTCCCTGTCTTGAGGGGGAGGAAAGGTTTATGAAGAGGTTATTTAAAATTAAAAAACGTAAATAAAAACTGTCAGTGTCTATTGGATGAGTAACTTAAGCATACTTATCCAAGGCAACTCTAACCTAAGCAGCCAAAGTCCACTTGAGCTGGGGTTGAATTTGGCCCATTGTCTCTCCTTCACGCCCACAGTACAAACAAAAGCTTCAGCTTCTTAGTGTTAGGTGGGAGGGAGGAGGCAGGAGAGCCACTGGAGTGTGATGTTGCATTGACAGTTGATGTGCATTCGTTGAGAATCTGATCTGTGCTTCTCATTACTGATGCATATAGCAGTATGACAAGTCACTGAGAGACAGTTTGTTAGGAGTGGAACATTATGATGTGTATGGGATCTTTATGGGAGAGTTACGGAGCAATGTTGACTTCTTATTGAGAGATTGGGAAAAAGCAGTGTTGCCCTGAAAACTGGTCTGGAGTCTTAAAAAACTAAATCTTTTTCAGGAATTACATTCAAAGAGGTCATTTCACTTCATAATGATGTTTATTTTCAACTATTGTTTAAATAACTTGGGGCTCTCTCCTTCTGAAGTAGAAACAGCAGAGTAGACTGAAGAGCTTCTGCTATCAGTGAAATTTGACAAATAACTATACAAAAATAATTTCTTCACTACTTGAAAAACAATATTTACATTGCACTTTCCCACAGAAGGACGCTATGGACATGTTTAAGTGGTGTACAAGAGTCTCTCTCATTCTCACGGAACAACAGTGAGGTCTGTGATAGAGAAAAGTCACTGTTTACCACTACAAGGCTGCAGTTTGGAACAGCTTATTTTACAGCTTTCATAATGAGGCAAATAATATGAAATATGAAATCCAAATAATATAGCATATGAACCTGTAGAAGTTATTTATGAAATTGGAGTTTAACTAGAGCTAGTAACATCTGTGGAGTTCTAGTAAGTGTAATCGAGTCTTCATAATTCTCAACCATCCAGAATTTTCTGTGGATGCTTCTTCTCACTGGCATAGTATGTTTTGAAAAGTACTACTGCTGCATGAGGCACATATGTGACCAAGAGTGACTTCATTTCAGCTTGAACTCTGTCAAAACCTAAAGTTAAATAGGTAAAAGCAATCTCATTTCGGAGTAAGTATGCTTATATGGTAATTATATTGTTATGTCAGTTTAATTTGAAGCATAACTTAAACTTTATTGTGAAGACAAATCTTTGAAAGAAAAATCACTTGTGTCTGTGGGTTCATATAGCCTCTTGATACATTCTAAGATAGCTGCAGGTTTTTGCCCTCACACGGTGACCAGAGTTCCTGGAGGGTACCTTATAAGAAATGTGGTATAAGTTAATGAGTTTGGGGAAGCGTGGCCAGGTCAGAGTGTGATCTGGAGAGCAACATTTTGCCTATGTATCATTGCCTGCAATTTCACTTTTTCTGTTTTTCACTTAGGAATGTAGAAGACAATAAAAAGTAGGCATCCTAAGAACCTAAATCTTCAGATCAATATCCATGCTAGAGAAGACTCGGTTGTTTTGAATGTGTATTTTTCAGTTGATGAGCAAGCACCTAAACTTGTTTTCAGTGAGATTAATGCCTCCCATTGGTTTTGTTGAATTCCAGTTGGGCCATTGATAAACCCTTCTGTAAATTTAGTCTAATCCCCAGCTACACTCACTCTTAGCACTAAATTTTCACACATAAGTATCATGCAGCTCCATTTTCTTTTCTTCAGCAGTGATAGAAGAACTGAGCCTGCTCTCCTTGTGTGTAAAGCACTTTGGGATCCCTCAGAGTGTAACATGAATGCTGGTGGGCTGTGGTTCTCTCCCGCCTGGATTTCAGTTCCAGAGCATGAGACTTTTAAACTTTCTACTTTTTTTTTTTTTTTTCTTTTCTTTCTGCCTTGTGACAGAGGGCTCAGCTGCTCTTTGTGAGCAGCTGTTCTGTTTCCCTGTCTGCCTGCAGCGGTACCCAGACAGCTGCAGCCAAAGGTTGCCAGAGCAATTCCCAGCTTTGTTAAAAAGTAACAGGATTGGGAAAGAGGGGAGGGAGTAGGAAAGTTCACTACCTGGAGTAGATTCTGCAGCACGCTGTCAATGGGTGCTGAGGAACCTGGGTGAGCTCCGTGTCCGACTGGAGATGCACTTTCTACACATGTGACACAGTAAGATCTACCTGCTGACTCGGGGAAAGCTGTTAATCACGAGGTGATGCTGAAGTTCTCTGGGAAAGGAAGTGTTGCTGACAGTGGCAAGCAGCTTATGTGCATGTCTCATGGAAACTTAAATGTGCGTATGTGTGCATGTGTGTGTTCGTTCAGCATCTGCTGTCTGCATACTGTGTGACTCACACACAGAGAGGGCGAGGTGTGGCTAAGAACAGGCGTGTGACGTGCAGTCTGACATTTTTTATTTTTTTTATTTACAGGCAGCTTTCTTGTGCATTGCAGGGCGTTATCTTTATTTGTCCATTCTTGGATTTGTGTGCATATTTTTCCAACAATGAGGACAGTGTTTGTTTTATGGTTCCACCTTTGAGCACTTACAAATTAGTGGGGAGCAATCCAATGTGCATGAAGCCATGTAATACATTTGTGGCATGTCAGGATTTCAGCTTTTGCCCAACTTAAGATTTCTTTTCTTTTCCAGAAAAAGGCATGGCATACAATTAAAACCATGGTTAATTTGCCAGTCATCAGCCCCTTCAAGAAACGCTACTCATGGGTGCAGCTGGCTGGGCATACAGGTGAGAGGGGTATCTTCAATGTGTTTGTCTCTGGAGTGAGGATGACTGCAGCAAGGGGAACAGTCTTTCTCTGTTTCCTTCCTTCAGGTGAAAAGGAAGCAGGCAATGTCACATGAATTTGTGACCTAGAACATATTTCAGTTGTGGTGGGGATAGGGAAGTGGGAGTGATATACCTGAATAATGAGATAAGCAAGGAAGCAATGGTCAGACTCTGGAGAAGGGCCAGGTTGTAAGGTGATATGTGTAAATTACTTGTTAGAGAGAAACAAGAGAGATTGAGGAGTTAAAGCCCTAATCTGTCTGATGCTGTTGGTTGTGGTGTGGGATCATTTTTCTTGCCTGAGTAGCCAATAGTTAGTTTCTCAATAGTGGGAAGGATTACTGTTCGTGCCTGTATGTGCTTCAGCCCTGGCAAGGACAGTGTTTCTAAAACCAACTCCAAACCCCACATCTGAATGTAGGTCCTTGGGCAGAAAATGTGAAAATTGCCTTGCTGACCAGGTGTTTGCATTGTGAGTCTGTCATTGTTCACTGTATGAGTGCAAGGATCAGCTCAGTTGGTTGGTTCTAATTTTGTGTCTGTAAAAATTGGTAGGTGCGCTTCTGATGTAGGCTTAGTTTCATTTATAAGGCAAAAAAACAACAGAGGGAAGTCATCAGGTTTGTGTCTCTCGTGCTTCATATAATTCCTGTGCAGTGCTAGTGGAGGTTTATTAGTACACATGTGGGCAGGCACCTATGCTGCATCGTGTTGTAATGCAGTATGTGAACCACCTCTGTATATGCTAATGCACTGGTATGGTGCACTTCAAAGCTGTGCTAAGAAATTTATTGAGCCCTAGATATTGAGTAGCTGCATTTTGCACAGTGTTGTTGTTGGGTCTGATTTGTATCACACAGAGTGCCAAGATGACCCAGTCTTAATGCAGTTTTTGTGACAGTGTACGGAGCTGGCTTCCTCTGTGTGGAGTGATGCACTGGTCATGTAATCATCACCCTTCTGGAGCCTTGTGTAGTAGGGTGGGAGAGGAAGGTTAAGAGTTTATTAGAAGCTGATTAGGAGAGATACTGGTCCTGTTTCCTTTTAGTTTTCTGTGGTTGCTTTTAGTCCACCCTTTTTGCTGCTGTTCTACTCTGATATGACAGTTTTTTTCTGAACTAGAACCTCGGCCGTTTCCCTTGTGCCGAGGCAGTGCCAATTGTAGGATTTGTCGGAGAAGAACCAATTTGCAGTGGCTGAAGGAGCCTGCTGTGGCAAAGGTTGAGTGTTATCTCCAGGATTAATGAGGCTCCTGCTTTGGTGCCCAATTTATTTCTTACGGATTAAAGGGTACCTCTGAATGAAACGTGTACTTTCCTCAGATGCTGTTGGCAGGTTGCAGGACAGGAGAGTGTTAGGAAACTCCTGATGGGTGGAGTCTGATTACTGCCAATTGTGGCCTATGCAGATGTCATTTGTCCCGGATACCATTCAGACACAGCGCTGTAAAAGGCACAGTTGCCCTCCAGACTATACCTGCAGGGCATTAGCAGATTAGCAGGTTGCCAGAGAAGAGGCCCTACATGAAGGCAGAGGCAGGTGAAGTCACTGTGTGTGTGTGTGTGTGTGTGTGTGAGAGTGGAAAAGGCAGTGCTTGGCTTCGGGCCTGTTCTGGCTGTTTAACTATCACTGATTGACCGCACTGCCTCCAGCCGGACACACTCAGCAGGTGTGTATATCCCGTGTGAGGATTAAGGACAAAGCCAATGCTGGCAGTGTTATGCAGCTTTAAAATAGCCTGTCAGAGGATTAATGAATTCTGGCTTGGGGCTTCTTCTGTGCATTTTAGTAAGTATAGTACTGTTTAATAACCTAGCAAAGGCTAGCATGGCAAAAAACCAAACAGCCCAATGGCCTGAAGCAAATACACTCCTTAAAGCTATACATTCTGACATGGGAATGTATCCAAACTTTCACTGCCAGTGACTCTTTGTCATGTGTGTTTTATTTTTTATGAAAAGCATATTATGTCTTCTCTTCAGGGGAAATCTTTTAACTGCTACCATGAGGTTGAGATAGATGAAACTGGAATGGTGGGGGTAGGGGCTTTTCTTTTTTGCATGTCAATCATGTCAGCAAGTGTTTGATTTTCTTTTTTTAGGGAGTTTCAAGGCAGCTGATAGTGGGAAGATTCTCAAACGCTTCTCAGAGAATGAAAAGGAGTGTTTTGAGCGACTGATGAAAGACCCACTACGGTCCTGCGTCCCTTGCTTCCATGGTGTGGTGGAGAGAGATGGCGAGAGCTACATCCAGCTGGATGATTTACTTACTGATTTTGAAGGGCCAAGTGTAATGGACTGCAAGATGGGGATCAGGTGGGGTGAATGAAAGAGAATGTGCTTTCTCTGCATTTGAAGGATGGGGGAGATGTGGTCATTCTCACAGGCACCTTGGACAATCCGAGGACAGTATGTCCCATTGTTGCCAGATTGTACATGGATTCTGGAAACTAACTGATCTGTAGCCTCAAAAACTATCCACATCAAGAAATTTTCAGGGGTGATTTAAGACAAATTTTCTCTGCAGTGGCCTGATAATACATGGAGAAAAAAATGACATGATTTATTCACTGCCAGTTCATTGACTCTTTGTGTATGTAGTGATTCAGAAGGCCTCACAAAGAGTATAATTTGCGTCTCCCAATGCAAATGACGAAATAGCAGTGTGAAAGCCAGTTTCTGATGCTTGAATGAGTCTTCGCTGACACTGATCTTTTCTGTAGAGAGTTGACCATTTGCTCAGGACGGACCTGTGATTTTCCCTACTCTGATATCTTGAGGTGTTGCCATCACTTTGTTCTCCAGTTTCTCAATTTCTTTTCCATTCATTGTCTGTTATTAAGAGGAAAATATCAAAAATACTATCTAAGCATAACAAACAGATCTGTTGAGATCCTGGAGTAAGGTAACAGTACAGAGAAGTATGGCTGTCATAGTAATTTTTTGGCTGTCAGCTGAGATCTCAAGAGTTACTGTCATAAATTAGTTACTCTAATTACAGGAAAGCAGATACATCTTTTCAAATAGATGCAAAATTTAAAATGAATTAGAAATATGTGGCACTGGTATGTTTAGAAGAAAGAGGAGAAGGCTTTGCAACAGTACAGATCTTGTTGCAAGGTGCCATTCTGGTGATGAGTGGCATCATCTCCTAAATGCCATCCTGGTTTGTTACACTGTTGATGAAGAAAGTAAACTTCAGGCACTTGCTAAAGTGCAAGCTTAAAGAACCCAGTGGAATGTCAAGAACGTGGCTAGTGCCTTTCTAATGGTTACCAGATTAATAGATTGAGTGATAAGAGCAAAATGTGGAAATTTTGTGTCCTTCCAGCTTTCTGTTCTTAGCTACCTCTTCTGGTTTGGAACTGCTCAGATAATCTGCTTTACTCTTTAGTTTTTGCTATATGAAGAGTTGATTCTGTGTTTCACTGAGATGCATTAAGTAAAACTTAAACTTTCTGAGGCCTAAAAAAATTACCCGTGACTGATGTTAGGTTTGTTGAGGAGAGAGAATGCAATAAGTCTTCAATAGCCCCATTTAGTTTTTTTTATTTAATTGTAAGTGATCTCTCCTAACTGTCCTCTGAAAATTCAGTTCTATTTTATGGCACAGTGGGAATTCAGCTTTCCTCCTATTCTGTAACTAAGAAGTAACAATAACTTGTAACAGTAAGTAAAGGTATAGTTAGAACAAGAAGTGAATTACAATTCCTCATTCCTGGGGCTGTTTCACTAAATATGCTGCACAGTCATTGTTCTCTGTACTTTGGTTTCCCCGTATGCAAAACTGGGGCAATGATAAGGCTTACTTTCCTGGTTGATGTTTCTTGAGGCCAGTTTGTAAGTTACAAAAAGAAATGCTGGGGAAGTCCTTAAGGATGTGTTGGGATGTGATGTTCGCAGAACATACCTGGAGGAAGAGTTGACTAAGGCACGAGAGAAACCAAAGCTGCGTAAGGACATGTACAAGAAAATGATTGAAGTGGATCCTCTTGCTCCCACGGCTGAAGAGAATGCCCAGCATGCTGTCACCAAACCCCGGTACATGCAGTGGAGAGAAACCATCAGCTCTAGTGCTAACCTGGGCTTCAGGATTGAAGGGATTAAGGTAATTGTTTCACTTCTGCCTGTTCCTGGAGACTGAACTTTCTTTGATATGTTGATTAATCAAAAAGCAATCAGAAGCCAGCTTTTCCAAAGTATTATGTGAAAATGTACTAACTGAAAGCACGGAGTTCACTCTATTGCGGTTTTAAAGCATTCATTGCAATTGTAATAGAGAGTGTCAATGAATTTAAGTGTCAATACACATCAGCCCTACTTGAATCAACCACAGAGACCTTGCAGGAAGGACTCCAGGAGGTACGCAGTGCAGATAGAATGAAAATGACTGTTGTAAGGAGGAATTCAGAACAGAAGTATTAACTGCCACTGCATGCAATTACTTTTTTTTTAATCCAGGAACTATACATATTTATTCCAAATGAATCACAGTAAAGTGGTTTTGTTGCAGTTATGTTTATTGGCATGTTAAAAGCATTTGCTTAGATACTCTTGGGATCAAGGAAAACGCTTTTCTTTTTAAATACATTATAATATCCAGTATAGATGGAGCTGGAACAAAGCCAGAACAATCCAAAATGAAATTTCTCCATCAGCCAAGTCCATCTGCCGTTCTTGATGGGTAAGTTTGTGCCCCTGTACCATTCCTAGGATACTACCTTATAGCCACAATAGAAACTTGGCAATTTTCTTTCCTGCATGTTACTTACTTATCTTTTATAGAATTATAGAATGGCATGGATTGGAATGGATCTTAAAGATCACATGGTTCCAATGCCCATGCTGTGGGCCCAGACACTTTCTACTAGACCAGGTTGTTGAGAGCTCCCTCTAACCTGGCCTTTAACACTTCCAGGGATGGGGCACCCACAACTTCTCTGGGCAACCTGTTCCAGTGCCTCACCACACTTGCAGTGGAGAATTTTTTCCTAATACCCAATCTAAACCTACTCTCACTTTGAAAGCATTTCCCCTTGTCCTGTCACTCCATGCTCCTGTAAAAAATCGCTCTCCATCTTTCTTGTAGCCTCCCTTCAGGGTACTGGAAAACCACAATTTTAGGTCACCCCAAAGGCTTTTCTTTTCCAGGCTGAAAAAGCCCAATTCTCTCAGCCTTTCCTCACAGGAGAGGTTTTCCATCCCTTTAAACAATTTGGTGGCCTCCTCTGGACTTGCTCCAACAGGGCCATGTCCTTCCTGTGCTGGAGATCCCAGAGTTGGAAGAAGCACTGCAGGTGGGAGTCTCATGAGAGAGGAATAGAGGGGCAGAATCCTCTCCCTTGCCCTGCTGGCCATGCTGTTTTTGGTGTAGCCCAGGACATGGTTGGCTTTCTGGGCTGTGAGTGCACATTGCTGGGTCATGTCCAGCCTCCCATCCACCAGCACCCCAAAGCGCTTCCCAGCAGGGCTGCTCTTGATCTGTTCATCCCCCAGCTTGGATTGATCCTGGGGGCTGCCCTGACCCAGGTGCAGCACCTTGCACTTAAACTTCGCGAGATTCCCATGGGCCTTCCTTCGAGCCTGCCCATGTCCCTCAGATGGCATCCCATCCTTCAGGTGTGTCAACTGCACCATTCCAGAACATGGATTAGTTTTGTTTCCATTTTATAAGTCAAGTACACAGAAATAAGAAAGGGATAAAAGAAACTGATGCTGATAAACAGAGGCTCTTTAAATAACTTCTTTCTTCTCTGCTTCCCTGTGTGTCTTCTCCCTTCCTTATTCACAGATTTTCCTGTGTGATACAGGAACTGGGACTTCCAGCTCATGCAGTGCTGGCCCCCTGTGTGCTGTGCCACCCACTCCTGGCTGTTAGACACAGGCATCCTCGTGCAGGAACTGTCTGGGTGGTAGATGAGTAGATGATTTAACTCCAGTCCAGCCAAGACACAGGATCCTATCTTGCCCTTTAACCATGTAATGATGTTATCAAGATACCTGTTTTATTCCTATACAGCTTAGGTCTTTGTATGCTCCTCTGTGTAATGGAATCAGAAACCCAAATGATCTTCAGGCCTTTTATGTATGTTCTTGGAAAGATAGTTGGTGAGTGAAGATGTATGGATTTGAGTCCTGGAGAGTGACTGAGCTAAGGGAGTACAGGAGAGCTTCAGAAAAACCTCCTGGCTTGTTCTTTGTGGTTTTGTTGGTTGTCATAGGTGGGTAGGAGCAGTATGGCACACAGACTGTGTAGTGTTTCCCTCTGTGGAGACACTGCTGTAACTGTGAAAACCATGAATACTTAATTCTTGATCAAGCACAGGAAGTGCTTTGGAGCACAATTCCTTTCCCTCTATCCCTCGATCTCCCAGTGCTGTTATGAGGAATGTAGGTACCGTTTTCTAATTCTCTTAGATGGAGAAAAGGTGGTAGAAACTGAATTGTTCAGGCAATACAGGTAGTCAGTACTCCCTACACTGTTCCACTGGAGGTGAGCTGTGCATCCAGCTGTGCATCCAGCAAAGCCTTTCTGCAGGGATCCCCATTTTGGTAGGAAAGCCTGTAAGAGTCAGTGGTGTCAGTCAGCGGTTGATGGGAAAATGGGGATGTTCTCTCTGATTGCACTGATAACTCCTGGAGCCAGCTGATAAGGTATGTTGGGTTTGGTTATTCAGAAATATTCCTACCCTGTGGCTGCTTGAATAACAAGCAAAAGCAAAGAAAGTGAAATCATATAAGCCATTCTGTGAACTGGCTGCTGATAAATGAGATCTGAGTCACCATATGCACTCTTTCAGTAGTGGGGTACCTTTCTCTTTAGGCTGATCCATTTGTTTTCCTTGCCTTGCTTCTGGATCTCTGAAATGAAGTCAAACTCATTTATGGGATTTGTCACTTTTCCTTTTATCAAAGATATTTGGAACCCTTTGGTTTCTGTACAGCTGGAACCTGATGCTCAGTATCTTGTGCCTGTCCAATTCCAAATGCACATTTCCTTTCTGGCAGAGGCTGTCTGACGGACAGGCATCAAACATTTTCTCTACAATACTAAGCTAATGTTTTGCAGCAGAGATGCCTGGGGCTGAGAATTGGGATTTCTGTCTTCCCATTCTGTCAATGAATGTCTGTGCAGTTTGAAAAGTTCATTCTTCCTTGGGTACCGCTCCTTAAGCTGTACATCAGGGATAGCCATTATCCCAGGAGGACATCAGATTTGATCCATAAATCTTTGTGAATCCATTAAGTTAACTCAAAGCCCTTTAAGTGAAGTCTGCAGAGGACTCTGAGCAAGACCACATGGTTTAATATAGGGAGCACTATTTTATGGAGCTGCGACACCTGCCCTCCTGCAAGCCATGTCACTGTCACATCTAATGAGAAGTGCACGAGCTGCCCTCTGTGACAGACTGCTCTGCTGTGCAGGAAGGTATGTGCAGTCCTTAGCAAAATGAGGAGTGAGTCAGGCAAATGCCTCCTGAGGATCAGCTACATCCAGAGTTGTGGCAGAGCCCTAGTTTTGAATATTGGGGTGGTGCTATTCAAAATCTGGATGTTGTTTACAGCAAGTAAAGACAGGCAGTATTTATGTTTCCTGCCAACCACTGGGAAGGAGCAAAATCATAAAAGTGTTTCTCAACCACTGGGAAGCAAGCAACTAATTTGTCCAGACACAACAGGTTGGAAAGGGAACACAGAGCAACTATTCCAGACTTTACAATCTGTGGCATAGGGAAAAATTATTTTTAAAACAATCTTACTCATGAAGAGGTACGAGATGAAGTTCCCAATTTCTATGTGCTGTTGAGTATTATCACACATCAGATCAGATGGTTCCTAACTTTCACTGCCTACCTGCTGAACTGATCTGGCATAACTTGCGCGTCTCATCAGGCTGACATGCTGTACTTGTATCTGTCACATGGCCTTGGAATAAAATTCTCTTGCATGAGAGATCTGGAGTTTTAGCTTTTTTTTTTTTTTTTTTTCATGTATACATTAGAAACCAAGTTCAGCCGTGGAATAAATAGTGTTTCACTTGCTGAGACTGGACCTGAATTTGTCATTTTGGTGCAGTGACTTAACATGTAGGAGACAACATATTTTATTGATCTGCTGATTTACTCTTAATGAAAATGAGGGATTGGACTGATACAATGGACAGGAAAACAGTCTGATAATCCTGCAGGCTTTTAATGGATTTTTGTTACCAGCTGTAATAATTGCCGTATTTTATGCACGTGTTCTAAAATCTCCTATTTGTGTCTCTTGAACCGACAGGGATGCTCTTGGAGACATGCATATTCATATATTCTATGTTTACAGATACCTCCAATTCATGCACTGTTCTTATTCACTTGTAGCTCCAGAAGCACATAAAAATACTCGGGTTTTTTCTGTAGCAGGATGCTTCTGTACTGAATCTTACTGCTACCACAAAAATACTCAAATTTCTCTAGAATCCACTTGGAACAAGCGTGTCTCCACTGTCCTTTGCCAAAATTTAGTCACCTGCTTTGTCCCTGCTAGCATTGCAAATCCCAAGTTGTTCCATCTGCAACAGATTTCTGTTCTGTGACTTCTGGGTCACATTATATGTTCAAAGATATATTTGGAACTGAATCCTAACCACAATTCTTTGATTTCCCCATTGAAAAACAGAAACAACAAAACCCAACAATGACACCAACAAACTGTCCACATAACAACAAAAAATCCTCACCAAAACCCAAAATAAACCCCCAAACTAAAAGAACTAGTAAAATTGGGTTTGGAAATATTCCCTTACACCCTCAGTCAGGGTTTCACTAGCTAGACAAGAGTACAACCAAAGAGGTCTCTGTGGTTTGCCCCACTCAACTTTGCGCTGCTAGCACTGACGTGAGAAAGCCCTCCTGCAAGCTGGTAATATCATGAGTTGTTTTTTTTTTAAACTTGTACTCAACAGGAAGTGAAGTGCCAGTGCCATTTAAAGTTATCCAAGCAGCTTTTGTATCTCTTCTCCTCTTCTTGTTTGGTTTATCTGTTCTCTTCCTATTCAGCTACTTACTTTCATCTGTTTAGCAAGGGCTGAGCTGTTGCTGGTTCAAGAGGATTGACTGATGAGGGGAATGATGTGTGTGCAGTATAAATAATCTCTGTCTGTGTGTGGTTTTGTGCAGAAGGCAGATGGCACATGTAACACAAACTTCAAAACTACGAAGACACAGGAGCAAGTTCTACAGGTTTTTGTGGAATTCATTGAGGGCAACACAACTATTCTGGTGAGTCTGAGCTCTTCAGGTACACTGATCTTGGACCAATGAACTTGCTTCAGGGCCATGCTTTCTTTGGTATATGAAATATGAATTAGACTACCAAGGAAGTAAGTGGTTTTGCCTTCCAGTTGCTCTCAGGAGTTGGAGTGGACATGGGGACTTGGTGAATTGTGGGAAGTTGACTGAGACCAGTTCTGTCAGCTCTTGCCATGAGCTGACCCCAAATGCTTCATGCTATCAAAATGCCATTCAAACTAACTAACTAACTTACGGGTTGCCATCAGCTTCAATCATGGGTGTTAGATGCATTAGATGAGTGATATCTAAGCAAGGATTGTGTTGGCAGGAAAACTTGTGGTTCGGGAATTCAATCTGGAGAGCATAAAACCAGAGCGTGGAGGCAGGAAGTGAGATTGGTGACTAGCTGTGCTCCCATGTGTGAAACTTATCTTAAAGAGGAATTCCTCTGTGCTAATTCATGGGTAGCACAGCAGGCATGTGGTAGATGGCATAACACATCTCTTGTCTTTGGAACTTCAAAGGATGCTGTAGTGTTCTGCTGCAGTGGGGAAGCCATTATGAAAGCAGATTAGCCCCTCAGGAAGAGCGTGCTTGGTAGCTCAAGGCAGCATTAAAAATCAGCACTAGAGCTTTATACATTAGGCCTTGATTCTTTTTATCCCCCCCACCGCCCCCACCATGGTTGGAGCTCCTTGTCTCTAACAAAATTTCTTTCTTTTCACTTTGGGGAACTGGGAGATTTTTAATTCCTTGAAACCTTTTTCTCTTTATTAAAAATAAAAAAAAAAAATAGTTGCAGAAAGCCTCACAGCATCCAAATCAAGACAGATAAATATGCTTGGTGTAACACACAGCAGATAAACTCCAGTCTGTTAATTCACTATGAAAGCTTGAAAGGTATTTTCAGATTGACTTTCAAATGATGAACCTGTTGTTTTGAAGGACCTCTAGCCTAAAATGAATACGGTCTCTTCATTAAATTGACTCTGGTAAACAGAGTATCTTTATTCAGTCTTCAGTGAAATGTTTATGGGTTGGTTTTGGTTTTTTTTCTCTTCTTCCTCCAGAAAAAATACCTCAAGCGTCTGCAGGAAATTAATGTCATTCTTGAATCCTCAGATTTCTTCAAAAGACATGAGGTGAGCAGTGAATATAAAGCTGTGGAGGTGCATTGCTTCTTTTGTCATTCAGGTATACTTCAGAACAGCCTGCTGTATGCGTAGAAAGGGGTTTGTAGAAGAAAGCTAATACATGTTGACAACATTGATACCACAAAGCCTCCTTCACAATGATACAGAAGATTGAACTAGTTGAGGAATAATAAAATCCTCCTATCTTTATCCCAGCACTTATAGCTCTGGGCCCCACTGCACAGAACAGTTTATTAGTACCAGTTTCCTATTGTTTCTCTAATCTTGGTGTGCTCCAGTGGGAATATTTACAGGGGAATGGCAATGTGGAAGCTTGTATTTGGTATGTAGCAGTACAGTAGCATTCAATTGTAGTTTGACAATGAAGGCTGTATTAGTTATAATGGATTTATGTCAAAATACCATTTAATTCTGCTGTGTATGTTCTCTCTGTGTGCTTTGCTGCGCAGAAGCATCATTAGCATTTCAAGTTTTGTGTGGTAACAGCTCAAGATTTTGAGATTAGATACTTTATTTTACCTTGTTGATCTCCTCTTTATCACTAGAGATATTTTTGTTAATCATGGTCATGATCTGTCTTTGAAAGGCATTACTGGCCTTTGCTGACTTGCTCCAATTGAGACCTGATGCTAAATAAGACGAAAAATTGCTTTTCTTCCTGTTTTCAGTTGAGTTCCATTTTTTATGTGCTTGCCAATTTATACCTTACTAATTGATATGGTTATGCAAACAGGGCATGTAAATCATCAATGTCTAAGTGCAGCCCCAAAGTCTGTTGGGTCACAGGTGAGCTGACGAGATCATCTTCTTAGCAGGAAGTGCTAAGCGATGGGGGAGGGCTGAAGATGTATTTTTAACCACATTGTCTCACTCTGTCTTCCAGGTCGTAGGAAGTTCACTACTTTTTGTACATGATGGCAGTGGGAATGCCAATGTGTGGCTGATAGATTTTGGAAAGACTACCCTTCTTCCTGATGGGCAGACACTGGATCACAGGATCCCCTGGCAAGAAGGCAACAGGGAAGATGGGTACTTGTTGGGATTGGACAATTTGATTGGCATCTTGGAAAGCATCACTGAAAGATGAGTCGGAAAGGCACAAAACTTGCAGGCTTCTCTGTAACATTCTGCTTTACTGAAGTAGAAGGAAAATCAGAAGGAAACCTTTAACTCCAAACTCCTGAGATTGTCAGTGCAGAGGGAGCTGCATCCAGAACACAGCAGTCAGTGATCCAAGTTACTTTGCATCAGCCCTCTATGAACCTAAATAAATCACTCCAGACTTGTCTGTATTGCACCAGATGAACTTGAGACTGGTCCTCAGAGAATGGAGATCTCCATACTCAGGAATCACACCAGCATGAGTCAAGAGGTCTGTGTTGTAAACCAGAAGGATTCTGATTCCTGGCAAAATGGGACTCCAGATTACTTCTTAGTGAACCAGGGCAAATGCTTGGGGATTCAGGGCAGGAAAAACCATTTTTC
Source organism: Pardalotus punctatus (assembly GCA_013400915.1). NCBI lineage: Eukaryota > Metazoa > Chordata > Aves > Passeriformes > Pardalotidae > Pardalotus > Pardalotus punctatus. Next base: position 36,365 of record VZTX01025797.1, read on the forward strand.
AGGGAACTACATAGTTTTGAAACCAGATTGGTTTTTTCCTAATTCTAAGTCCTCTTGCGCATCTGTACACTATAGGTTGGACCAACAACTTCTGCTGCATTATGTTACAGTGTGAACAAAGTGCAAATGGGTGATAATCACAAAAAACCGGGAGCAAAGAGACAGACGTTTGTAGTGGCTTGATGTGGCTAACTGCTGTTGACTGTTCCTCCTCTTTCCTACCCTAGCCTGTTCTTGGATAGAAGCAAGCCTTGGCTTTTTCTGTAGCCGCTCAGGAGATTACAGATACTCTAGGGAGAGAATACATGCCTATTGTCTCCAAAACCATTTGACTTTCCAACTGGGTGGGCTGTTGGAAATGTTACTAACTTGGAGAGTTTGGCCTCTTGCAGTTGAACTGCAATTCTGAAACTCACTAATGATCTTTCACAAACTGGTCAGGGAACTAAGGTTTTTTTCCAAGGCTTTTTTATTTTTAAAGATAAAATCCCTATACACATGCGCACACTAGCAGTCAGCAACCAATGTGATCTCTTAAGATCATGGTTTGACTGTCTCCTAATGCATGTGACTTCTTGGGCACATTCCTGTTCTCAAATATGCTGCTGCCACTGAAGTGTATAAACTGACACAGCCATCAGGAGGGTAATGCTTCTGCATTCACAGCATTACACAATGACGAGATAATTCCCAGGTGTCCTTCCTCCAAGGTATCAGCTGTTAACTCCAGGCAGTTTGGGTGAAGGAATGTCAATATATTATATCCTCTAGTCCCCTTCTGGAATCACACAGTAATGTGTGTTTCATTCTTTTGCTGTTTCCAGGCACAGCCACAGAAAATTCATTTTTTAGGTTAAAATCAAGAAAGATTGAATTGTTTTCTTGTAATGGCTTCACATACCTTCTTCGTTGGTTGCCTCTAGTCACTAGAATAGTTGTTTAAATACTGGCAGTGTAAGTACTATCATTAGGCACATATTCACTCATTGCGGGTTTTAACATTAATAGTATGGTGATGCAGTTTTCACAGTGCAGGTAAGAATTACATTACCAGTTGATGGTTAAAGCCCTTTCAACATCTAAAGGTCATAATGCACAATGATCAGTTTTTTGCTGGTGTTCTGTGCTCAGGAGAGATTCTGAGAACTTTGGATATATGAAAGTGATTCCACATTTGGGAAACTGCTGGTTCAATAATAATTGTTATCATGAGCAAAAAAAAACCCTGTTGAGTCCAGATCTGGAATGGAATCTGTAATATTTGTAATTTGAGTTGGAAAGCCTAAAATAATTTCTAAAAGGAGTTACTTTGGGTAGCACACTACTAAAAGATCAGTCAGATTTAATTACTTTTTCATCACCTCTAAACAAAACAGCAGTATTGAAAATTGAAGCTCAGTTGTGATGTAACAGATGACATAGAGTAGGTATTCTCTAGGAAGTAATGACACGTGGATATATTTAATCTTAAACCAGAAGTTGTCTGAAGCTGGTAATTATTTTTGCAGTTCACTGCAAATTCAGATGACTTCTGTGGCCTCCCAGTGTCTCTTTGTTTTATATTTATGATAGTGTGTTAATGAATTTTCACTTAGAAGTTTCAGAGCATTTACATTGGGTTTTTTTGAAGTGAATGTGAGCACAGATTATATCATTCCAGATGCTTCCTAACTTTTGAACTGCTATGACATGACAAATGAATCTGTGGTGAATTTCATACAGTTAAAAAAAAATAAATAAAGAAGTATTTCTCCTTTTCTGCAGCCAACAGGTAAGTCACTGGATAGCAGTGCGTAAGGAGAATAGCAGTGCTTAAGGAGAGCAGCAAGTAAATAGGTTTCACAGGCAGGGCTTTAATGACATTGCCTTTTTTATGACACTGCAATTGAAAGCTGTCTTACCACAATTAAAAAGAATTAGAAATAAGATTAAGATAGAACTCATTTAGTGGTTTGCCTAATTAATCTTCAGAGTTAAATTTCTTTCTTGTGTTACCACATATGTGAATCTTTTGCACCAACATAACTATTTTCTGGAGGGGAGATCTAAACAGTAGGGGTTGGTGCTCAAATATTAGTTGAGATTTTAAGACAAACTTTTAGAATGACTGTCCAGTTCTAAAGGAGAGCTGGAAGAAACGTGGCATCAGTAGCTTAAAAAAAAACTCCTGGTAGTACCTGGATGGTTTGCAGTACATGGTCATGGGGGAAAACATGGAGAAGGTCCCTTCCACTGCAGTAGCTGGAAAGGTCAGGGAAAAAGGAAAATCTCTGCTATAGCAGACACTGATCTGGAAACTCATTCTAGATGATGTATTGTTCTAGGAAGTTCGTTTTGAAATTGCTCTTTGCCTTGCTAGGGGATTTGAAAGAAAAATCACAATCATCTGTTGCTGTTATGGGAAAGGAGAGAAGGAGGCAGCTTTCCATAGCAAACTGCAAGTGTAGGACTGCAACTGAGCACTGGAGCTCTAAGGAGCTGAGGCTGTGAGCTCTGGAACAAACTGCCCCAGGGTAAGTTTTAGATTCCTTGTTCCTCATTGGATGGGTCAGAGCACCTGTCTGTGGACACATATTTGCTAGTGTGAGGAAGCAGCATGGCCTTCTTTCACGGTGGGGTAAGTTATCTTGAATAAGCTTATATTTACCAGAGGGTCAATGTGATGCATGTGCACAGGCTTGTAACATAGCAGGAGCTGATGCATGATAACCAAGAAATTGGTTCACATGGAATAATGTTCAGATGCATGTTCATTAGTGCATCTGCCAAGATAGTGTCTCACTCTGGAGACACTGAGCACATGGGATTCCATGGCAGGGTGAGAGATGCTGGCCTAGAGGTACTTTGGTGCTGAACAGCTGAGTTCTGACCTAGGCTCCAAGGTCTTTCAACTCACTAGTTAGATACAGCAGTGCTGTAGCTGCTGCATTCCTGTGTGAATTGAGAAGTAGGGCTAGGACTTTGCTCCCTCAGCTTCCTCATTGACTTGGTTTTTTTGGCCTTGGACAGCTATCCTAGGCATTGTTCTGTTCCAGTTTTACAGATGGGAATAGACCTACTTACCTCATGGGAATGGTGTGAGGATGTCCATTATTGCCTGCAAACTGCTGAGAGATTCTTTGGAGGAAGGTACAATATAGAAAGAAATGCACAGAGATAGATCAGATAAGTTAAAAAATTATGGATGTTGAGGCCCCACAGGGATATAAATTTGGCTGAAATTTAACCAAAGTGGAAAAAATTAAATCCCTCTAAATTTTGTACAGGGAGAAATTCACTTAACATCTGATCCAGTTCCTGTTAAAGGGACAGATATCAATGGGAGTTGGACCAAACCCTTACGTATCTCAGAGGGCTTTTGCTACTTTTTTATTGCTGTTGTTATTATTTGTTATTCTTAAGGTACTGAGAGCAAATGGCCTATATGATCCACATGCATCCGTTCTGAACACTACAATGCAATGCTGACATTGACTGTATTGGATGAGTGTTTGTTACTCTGAAGTGTGTATGCTACTAAATAAATGAGATTGAAGGAAAAAAGATATCTGCTGTTATTTGGTTTAGTGAGAATAATATTTTCTTCAAGAATTTCCTTAGGGAAGGGAGAAAAACAATTTATTTCAGTGTTTCTTTTGGTTTTAGTCTTTAGCATCTGGTATTTCCTAAATCATAACCAATTCTAAGACATCTAGAAGCCAGTGTTAGGAGCTTAGTTCCAAAACCCCTATTGTATATGTTAGCTTTAGAGCCTGCTTCACACAAAGCCTGTTAGCTTCCTTCAAGGTAAGCTCTATCTCAGAAATCAGCGAATAGCCTATAGCATATAGAAAATGTGCATCAAGAAGTACTTGTCAGACTCAGAGCAGTTAACTGTTCCCTGGGACAGTTTTGTGTGGACACAGGGAAGAAGCAGTCAACACTCTAGGACAGGCAGCACTTCTCAGCAAGACAGAGTATATTCTTACCTGTGTGCAAAGAGTACTTAGAAGAGAGGGAAATGAGTAACCACCTTTAGTCTCTCTTTATTTTGTGTTGCAAATATAGAAGTATACACTTGTCTAGCTTTAAACTGCATAGAAGCAGGTGTGTCATCTACTTATGTACAGTAGTCACCCAGAAAGGTAAGTTGGCAGAAGTGCTGCCATGGTCAGAGGTAATGACAAATCAAAACCTGTTCACATAAATGGAAAAGTCATGTGATGTGAGGGGAAGATGTTAGGCATGGTATCAATAAGGTCTCTGCATGGGATTGAGAAGGGTGAACAGCCAGGACGAGAGCACAACCATGTATACAGGAGAAACTGGCTCACACAGCTAAGGAAGGGTGGTCCCTGGCTGACACAGCTGTGGAAATGCAAATACTGTGGAGGAAACTGTATTCCCAGCAGCAGCATTTTCTTCTCTTTTAGGAAAGTAGGGGGAGTGTTTTGGAGGTGGAATAAGTTACACTTGAAAAAGCCTGTAACTATTTTATCAGCCTTGGAAAGCGTTCTTAGTGCACTCCTGCCCATGGGCAAATTAGTTGTGAACTTAGCTCACGAAAAGGGTTGATATGAGCGGGGGACACCTTAAATCTCTGCAATTAAAAATTTTGTTTGTTTAAAGGAAAAAATGAAGATGCAAAGCATTTACGTTGAGGAGAGAAAGGATAACAAAACAGAAGCAGGAATATCAACAAATGTGAAAAGAAAGCAGAGAAAGGCAAATTGAAATTTCCATTATTTCATCTTTTGTTACTCACTCCCTTCTTTAAAATGTAAGTATGAGGCTGTATGAAGCAACATAAAGTACTAATGCTAAACACAGTCAAAAAACAACTATATACACACAATTACAAAACCAATTTCATAATGTTAAAAGACAGACAGCTATTAGGAAGAGCAATTTATAATAACCCTATAAATGGCTGATTCTGCAGTAGGGAAGGGTTGGAAAACTTTTCACATGGATTATAGGACTGAATGAATCCCAGATCTCCAGCTCATATCATTCCTCTAGGAAACAAAATTGGGTTTTGGCTTCCAGTTGCCAAAGTAATCTAATTTTGACACTATGGATTTAACTCATTGGTTGTGCACTAAAAATGCCTCCTTAAAAAGCACTTTCAAGCAAGTTATATTTTGCAATGGTAGCAGTTGAGCACTACAAAATCTCTGATTGTACAAACAATAACTTTCAGTCTCAGAATTGAACGGACTGAAGGTTGTAGTGTGTATCACTGCAATTGTTACTTTTGAGATAAAATGGTTTGGACAGCATGTAGCATTCAGCATCGCAACAGGAGCAATATTAACATTATTTCATCCAGGATATTAATTAAAAATTCATTAGCTGTGAGGGCTTTTTAACAGTGTCTAAAAAAACTGTTACAGGTCAAGGATTCATGGCAATATGCTGACATAAGGTCACTCCATTTGAGAGAGTTAAAAGCTTGTACAAAATTGAGGTTGCTAATGCAGATTCTTTTAAAATTCCCAGCTCTTTCCTTTAGAGTCCATTTGGTACCTACAGCTCCATGTTTTGTCTTGTTAGAAGAGACTGCATCTGGCTCAGTACAGCCCTGAGCTAAATGCTGTTGTAAACCACCAGAGTCTGTCTAGGAGATAAATAATCAATACATGCTTTCTCTACTCTTACAGTTCTCTTCAACATGCCACTCTTGATCACTCTTAGGGATAACACCCTGGTCAGGATGGAATTCTGTTCAGTCTCAGTGCAGCTTTGTCTATGTGCTTCAAGCAAATGAGTACCTTGATGCAACTATTCAGTAAAAACAGGTATTTGTCCAAAGTGCTGGACCTGCGTCTTGTTTATAAAGTGAAGGCATAGCTGCAGCCAAGACTGTCTGTGGCACTGGTAATAGAACTGTGCTCTCCTCTCATTTCACTTTTCAATGGCTTCCCTAGTTTTATCTCTACTGGCCTTTCTAAATTTGTGAATTTATGTTAAGGCAAATGCTACACACAGGGAAAACAGTTGAGCTCAAGCTGAGTAAGCATATGGACAGTAGGGAACCCACCTGCTTCTCACTGGAATCTTGTAGTACTGTGTAGTCATTTCCACGTTAAAAATACAAAGAACTGTCTTGTGTCTGCTCTATCATTAAAAGTCTGTGGGAAGAGAAAGTGGTGTAATTAACTTCCCAGGGCTTCTGAACAAGTCATTATTTCACTCCTCTCTTGCTACCAATTTCCAGCCCCTGCTGCTGGCTAAGGAGAATTTGAAGCAGAGTCGTAATGGGCCTGCAAAAGCATGGCCATGACTACCTGTGCTGTGCTTGGGACAGACAAGGGTTGAAGAGTGAGCTGGCGTCACAGCAACTGCAGCTGAACCAGGATCACTGCACTCTGCACATATTCAGGGAGGAAGTGGCCAAGCTGCTGGCACCAAGTCACAACGGCTGGAGGTTTGATAAGTCACCTTTGGGGGAAGAAACTACTAATGCATGAACCATAAGAGTAATATAATCTGAAAGGTGAGGATAAATTGATGGAATTCCTATTAGCTACAACTAGATACATTTATTTTTGACTCCAGAGGTGGCCAATCTGAAATACAACCAAAAATGTTAGCCTCTGAAAGAGGAAAGAATGAGCAGATTTCCTGCCAAATGGGCTTTTCTGCCTCATCTAACTGGGCTGTAGCAGCTCCTGGATGTAAGACAGGACAGACAATGAGTTATACACAAGAGAAGCCTGAGAGCTAAAGCAAAAGTGAAATGAAAAGAAAGGCATGAGGCAAGGTCATCAATCTCCCTTGGTCATTAAACCCTTCAGTCCCCACATTACTACTGAAATTTGCCCTACACAGAGGGACCCTTCTCTTCTAACCATCTGTTATTTTATAACACAATGGATTTGGAATTATTTCCACACCATAAGGATGGCCACCTTTCAGCAATGACCATCACCCTTTGTGTCTGGAAATCACAGAAAAGTTGGTGTGAAAAGGGACCTCCAAAGATCATCTAGCCCAACCTCCCTGCTGAAATAGGTTCACTTACAGCATGTTGCACAGGATCACATCTGGGTGGGTTGTGAGTGTCACTGGAGGAGACTCAGCCTCTCTGGGCTACCTGTTTCAGTGCTCTGTCACCCTCAAAGTAGACAAGTTTTTCTTATAGTCAGATAGAATGTCCTGTGTTTCAGTTTGGGCTTCTTACCCCTTGTCCTGTTGCTGGATACCACTGAAATGAGTCTGGTCCCCTTCTCTTGACACCTGCTCTTAAGATACTTGTATGCATTGAAATGACATTGTATAAAACTGTCCATTCTAAAGTCAAAGACCTAAAACTATAGAAAGTGTGGAACAGATATAAAGTCAGACCAACAAAGCCTAAACCTGTGCTGAGATGCCTTTCACTGAGGATGGATTCAGACTCTTCACTCTGCTGTTCTTTACTGCAGCTCAGTAGGGTCCACCCTGACCAATATAAAGGAGGGGAAGTTTGTGTGGTCAAAGCAAACCCTCTCCTGCTCGCCTGCACCTTCAGACTGTACATGCAGCTGATCATTAAGCATAAAGCATGTACCAGAGAACCTCTTGCCTCAGAAAGGAACCAGAGAAGTCTGCAACTGCCATCTCACTACACAACTTGATTACACATAAAGACAGCATGTAATTTGCCACTGTAGGTTGGCAGTGTGACATTCAGGAGTGGTAAAAGGACAGAATGCTTCAAAGACTGTTCAGACTTAAACCAAATTATTTGCATTTTCAATCTCCTTATTTTGCAGGCTTTAATCAGTAAACATCAGTTTAGATCCTAAACAACTGAAGAAAGCCTTAGAAATGAGCTGTCTTCAAAACAAACATTTACCTTCACCAGCAACTCTGTGTGCTTTCAAGGCAAGGAACAATTACCACCTGCTCAGCTCTATGAAGCCAAGTCATGTTTTTACCTTTGTCAGATGGTTGAGGTGCTTTACCTTCTTGTACAAAGAAAACCCTAAGCAGGGTTTGCATTAGGTTTCCCTTCACTATTCCTCTCCTTTGCATTACTTTCTACCTCAGAGTATTAAAACCAAGAACTCCAGCACATGAAATGCTGAACAGTTACCCAAGAACCTCAGCTTAGTGCTTACCAACATAGCACAGGGAATTAATGCTGAATATCAAAGCACTTACAAAAATGAAGTTAATCTTAAGTATTAAGTCCATTAAAAGATAAAGACAGTCCATTTCTCATCACGCCATGCAGCTCACCCTTCCTTGAAAAACCACTTGCCCCTTCGATGCCAGGAGCTGTGAGGAAAACACCACCATGAGGAAAGCAGCATATTTCCTTCACTATTCAAAGGAATACTATCAGAGCTCCACCAGCTACTGCTTTTTTAATGGTAAATGTTTTCCTTTTCATTGCTTGTTTACAAAGCACATGCTCAGAGGGGCCTGGTTTGTTTTTTTTCCTTTTTCCTACTGCTTCCAATTTGAGCAATAGCTTCCACAAGGTCTACTAATAAAACAGATGCAAATGTGGCTGCTATTTTTTTTTACTTTGCTTATAGTGCATAAGCATTAGTAATTCACCAGGACTGTAAAAAGCTCTTGGGAACGCAGCAGCCTTTGCAAGTTGGTTGCTGCTGGCACAGCACACATTTTTGGATTCTTGGTTCAGAAAGAAGCACAACGTGTGTTGGTCATTATTTCCATTCAAATGCTGCAGCTGGATGGTAGGTCCATTTCTTTTCACCTGAGCAGATTGAGGAGTTCTTTCCTTGGGAACTGTATTCTCAATCAGACAAGCAGTGCCATTGTTATCCAACTCTAAGCTGGTTCAGTGGAACACATCTGAAGGACAGAGATAGAAATGCAACTGCTGTCTTTAACAATCTGGGGATCCAGCAGGTAGACAGAGGAAGGAGAACATTGCTGATGTTGAAACTTCACCCATCTGAAGGAACTAAACTGGAGGAAGCAAGTGAAACAGGAAGCAGTCCTTCCAGATACACACTTCCTCATCTTTGGAAGAACCATTTCTACTATACTGGAGTAACACTCAGGTCATCTGACAAAGACAGACCAGAGTCCCTCTCTCTTGATGTTTTCTCTGTTTTACAAAAAGGCTTTTCATCTCTGTGCAGACTGGAGCTCCTTAGCACAGCTGCTCTGACCTCTGCTAAGGCTGATGGCTGGTGCTCAGCACTATAGCACAGGTCATCATAAGCATAATTTACATTGCCACAGGGGAAAGTCTGGAGTTTCACCAGTTCAATCCCACTGATATCCAGGTGAGGGCAGTTACTTCGACTTGGAGATGCTGGAGATGCCCGAGAGCTAGGAGAACTGCAATTCCCATCAAAGCCTGAATCTTCACGCTCTGTATTTGCTTTGAGCTTGGAGCTGGGGCTGAAGTGACAGATATTCTCTAGCACCCATGATCCATAGGTTGGGTTCCAGAGATTTTTTGTTTTGTTTTTAAGTCTGTGGGCTGATGGATTGCTGAGCTCCAATTTCTGGTTTGAAGTCTGCTGGAACCATGACCCGCTGTTGAAATCACTGAGGCATGGCAGGCTGGGCCCTCGGGCAGTCCGGTTGCTCAGGTTCTCCACCAGTAGCTCTTGTGGACATTGTAAAAGTTTGTGCCCAGCATGATGGGATTCCAGTGTCTTAGATGTTGTCTGAGGTGTGAGAGAAGGGCTTACCAGCAGTGGCACTATCCCACTGGAAATGTTTGGGCGCATGACTGTACTCCCTTCATCCTCTGGTGTGGGGCTACACTCCATGGGCAGCTCAGTGTTGATCACATCAGGATCCTGAAAAAGAGAGACAAGAATCTGTTACACCTTTAGGGTGACTGTCACATCTGCATTTTAAAAGAAAGAGCTGAGTGAAAAAACCTTTGGCAGAGGCTGCTATCAGGTTTGGGCAATATTCCTGCACATCACACAAAGTGCTATGTTCCATCTGGATATCACATACTGTTGGGACTTAAATGCTTCCTTTGAGAAGAGGCTGTGCTTCATTGAAATCAGTGGCTAAGCTGGGGGTCACTAGTACAAAATTTCTCTTCTGAGAGGTTGGATTCAGACCTGTAGCTATTAAATGCTACTGGATGGTGAACTCACTGTGCCATTTCATTCCCCCTCTCCACTCCATACCTATTCAGATGTGGCTTTCGAGCAACATTAGGCAAGGTCAGAATATGGACCTTGAAACAGATCTAAGTACCTTTCCACCACAAAATGAAGGACACTTTGCTACTGAACAAGCTGAGAGCTAAAAGCATCCACTTGCACAGGAACAGTCATTTTCGCTGGGCAGAAGATGGGAGAGTGAGGACGGGCACTGGAAAAGAGCAAACAACTTGGCTTGGGAAAGTAATTATATCAATCTGTCAGGACCCTTCACTTGCTTTAGGGACTAAAGCTAATGTCTTTGGATAGCTGGCATTCCATGGATGATCATCCACCTGGACACCAAAGACCAGTACCTGTGTGCAATACTTGATTCTTTCCAGGATGGTAGAGAAATTTGGCCGATACTCTGGGCTGTGCTGCCAGCACTGTGTCATGATCCGGTATCTGAAAATAAGTTAAAAAAAAAAAAAAATCAAGAAAGAATATTCTGTAAAAAGTGTTTCGGTATGAAGTGATCAGGGGTCCAAGGAACCACACCTGGTACATGGCCCAAAGGAGGAGTGCAGAAGTGAATATGTCATTTCTATATCCCTGAATCCTACCTGATTGTGGAACCACTACTTAAAGCAAATCCTATAGTGTGCTGAGCTGTATACAAGAGGCGATAGCTCAAGAAACGTTTAGCAATATCCACCTAACACTGGGGGCAATCACCATTCCCTGAGTAGTGGTGTTTTTGTCTACATGTTTGACACCTACTACATGTTGGCTTGTGAGAGAAAAGAAATACTTACACTGGTCCTGGACAGTTTTTTGGTGGATCCATTCTTCCTCCACTAGTGACGAATTCCAGCACTTCTTGATTGGTTTTGCAAGGGTAGGGCATGTAGCCTAGAGAGAAAATCTCCCAAAGCAGTACTCCAAAGGACCTGTGTCAGAAACCAGGCAACAATACCAATTAGGTTTCATTTGTGCTCCAAAAGCCTAGCTTGCAGCTGTGTAGGTAACACCACAGCAATGACCTTTCAAAGCTGCAGTCCAACCAGAGCAATGTGCAATTAGTGTGATTATGAGTCAATGTTTACATACAAAGACACCCCAATCAATCAAAACCTTTGCTCAAACTCCAAAACAAGTTTTGCAGAGGTTTCAAAATATTTAATAACTCTGAAGAGGTTCTTTCTGCTGCATTAATTATTACTTGAGCAGGAAATGCCAGAGTGCCCTCGGCTGTGTATGATCTAACTGAAAAGAACGGTTATATCTGGCGTGGATGTTTCTTGCCTTACTTGGGAAAACTCGAGATGTTTTTGAGTCAATACATTTGGTGCTGGTAACTTGGCTGCAGGTTGAGCTCTGGGTGGCAGAAGCCCAAGGCAAGAGGCTGTGACCTAGCACCAACCCTCTGCAAAACAAAGGGTACAAGGACCTGTGGGACTGCCAGGTGACTGGACACTCAGAGAGACAGCAGGAGCCAATGATTCTAGACTTTGACACACTTAGACTGAGAGGGTATCAAAAGCCCAGGGTTCCCTTGGTTGGGGTCCCTCCTTGGAGGCACCCAGCTCAAGTTATTATTTTGTTGTTGCACCACAATTAAATTATTTTAAGGATCCTGACATCTGAGGCCCTTCTATTGGAAACCAGGGGCTGAGCTGGTAAGGAAACCTGGTCTGACTGGGAGTGTGGAGGGTGTAGCTGTGAAGGGGTCTCAGTCCCAGCTCAGGTGGTGCAAGTGTGACTTACAGAGTGGCTCCTGGGTGGTCAGACAGGGACCTCCAAAGGTTTCCTTAACATTTGAGTCAGTGTTTCAGAACAAGATACTCAAGTATAAAATCAAGGAACAGACAACCAGCGAAACTGAAAGGCAGCAGCTTTTCTTATATGGTGGTGTTTTTTTACATCCACAGGTCAGATAGTCAGTGCCACTAGAAATTATGTGTGACTTGGACACAGGGAAGTCAAGAGAGTTCTGCCAGGACATCAGCAGGGTCAGAATATTTTGCTACAAAGGTCAAAGTAATTTCCAGTATATGCATGTTACTTATAATAGCCTATTACAGGAACTGTAGCACTTTCCTTCAAAACATTTAGTGCTGGCTGCTCACAGTTAGGCACTGATAAGCAATCCCTTGTCTTCCGGCTTTGCTAACAACTTCAGGAAACTGGGTCAGTGTGGCATTTGAGGGAATGTCTGAGTACAGCATATTGAAAGATCCACTGTACAGAGAAAGAGGCGTTCTTAAGCAACTGGAAAGTTTCCATTCCCCAGCACCTGTGCATGAATGCGCTACTGTTGAGGGGGTGCTTACTTTAAAGAAAGCTCGAGTTGCATGAGAAATCAATATATAAATATTGTTTCCTTAGCAACCAGCAAGGACTTCTGATTAAATCCGATGTCATTTTATATGCAACAAGAAAAAATATACAAAAGAGTAATTCTGGGGGGTACAGAGAGAGGTATAGACAAGGTATAGAAGTAGACCCTGTCACTGATGGAAACTGGAAGATACTGAAGGCTGAAGGAAGTATTTGATGATATTTGTCTGGATTATTAACAGAGACTTCTTGAGAATCTAATCTGCTTTTCCTTTTCACTTCTTGATTGGCTTTATATGATACTTTACATTTATGAATAGCAATTTTTTATTACCTCCATTTCTAATAGGCTTTTTAATTCTTATTCAGATTCCTTAGCCCACTTCTACTGAATGCAGTGGGAAGACTTTTCATATTTTTCTGGAAAGTTCTGACATTTTTTAAGGTTCATGCTGAGCACAAATATTTTTTTCTTGAGCAGTAAATTTCTTGATGCTTATCAGTTAGTAGCAGAAGTGGTTAAAAGACATTTTTTACCAGGTATCAGTCTTGGAGGTGAAAATTCCCTCTAGAAAAGCTTCTGGTGGCATCCATTTGACAGGAAGCATGGCTCTTCCTCCCTTGCGGTAGTAACTTGCTCTGGGAAAGATAAAATGCACAGAGAACATCGCACAGCCTGAAAGGGCTTCGATGCAGAAAAGATCTTATCACCACAGCAACAGCAGCTGGAGATTGCATGTGGCAGTGGGGTACAAGTGTAAAAAAGGAAAAGTCATCAACATAAATAGTGCATTGAAACAGGAATTTATATCTTCTTTGCAACTGACATGGAAATTCAGGTGCACAGCTGAAGATGTCAAACTTGCCAATGCTTTGCACAGGGCATTTATGCAGCAAGTCTTCTTGACATCATAAAGTGAGAATTATGGTTGTTGGGGTTTTTAAATTTTAATTTCAATTTAAGATCATTTATGATCAAGTAGCTAATAAATGCCTATGCTTGGTTTAGCGTCCACAAGTGTTTGCAGTTTCCCAGGACCACGGTTGAAGTGGATTGGTACAGAAGTGTAATGTGTTAAATTTAGTCTGTTAACACAAGTTAGTTAACTGGTCATCAAATCCAGACACCTAATGGATAGTTCCACTCCTTCACATATCATGAGACAGTTCAAACTGGTCAAAATTATACAGATTACTGAGTTACTCACAGAACAGGAATTGCCCTTCGCTTACCTGTAAATATCCCTGGCCATTCCAAAGTCACCAATTTTGGCTATTCGTCCTGCTCCAGTACAGGTCAAAAGGCAATTCCTTGCAGCAATATCTCTTAAAAAAAAAAATAATAATTTTTAAGTAGTTAAAGGAGTAAAGAAAAAGTATTAGACCCAGTCCTGCAAGTCTTAGTTGAGCCATCTTTACACAAATGAGAAGAGCCCTGTTAAAATAAAAAATAATTCCAGTTACAGTATAAGTTTTATTAACAACAATTCTTAAACTGCATTTGTCGTATCTTCTACCCAGCCTTTACCAAGCTTTCCCCATTTGCACATTCTTTCACTAAGGCAGAAAACAGCATCAGTGTCAGAAGTGGAACAGATCCAACCTCTTTTGCTTCAACCACATTATGACAGGTATCTTCCTTGCTCTATTTTTTTTAGAGAGGGGCATCTCAGCAGCGTCCCCATCAGTTACAGATGTGGTGCTGTTGGACAGTCTTAGTAAACTGCTTGAAAAGTTATGTAGAACCAGGTTTGGTAATCTGTTGCATTATTACTTCTGGATATCTCCCATGGAATCAAGCAAAGCTTCATGTGGAAGCAGCTGTTTGCTGGGTGCAAGTTTAGCTTGTGAGAAATGGCAGTGATGTTTCCATGGCCAAGGCTAAAAGATTTGTGTTCATTTTAAAGATGCATTCTGAAAAGAAACTCATTAAAAATCATAGCACTGTGGGGGTCCTGTTAACTGCCAAGAAAAAAGAGCTCCTTGAACAACTCATATGTTTCTTCCCATTGCCAAGCTTGAAAAATCCCTCAGGATTTGGTAGTCAGATTCAGCTTTCTCTTCCATGATCAGCTGTGACTCCTAAATGACAATTCCTGCCCTGTAGACCTCTCTACAACCCAACTATACTACCTTTTACCCCTAGGATTCCTGATATCTGTAATGAAAGCCTTCTTCATTTCCCAACCCATTCTAAGTGATGCTGACATCACTAACAAATATTAATACAGAACCTGAGTGAAATTCCTCGTGCTCAGATTTCTTGAATTGTTGGCTGAAACAGAATGAATCCTTTCCCAGGTTGCTTATATTAGAGGTCTAACAGTGCAAAGACTGACACAGAGAGCTTTTTTAAAAGTGATATTCTGCTGTTAGTACTACAGTAAGGATTCTTAAAAAATAACATTGTAGTGATTAACTCAGAACTTTCCAATTAGAATACTGATCCTCTCATGTATTTTTTAAGACATCCAAGAGCCAAACTATGTTGCACATTCTTATTGCTTTTTTTTAATGACGGAAAATTCTAATCCTTTTTCACCGGAACTTCCTCATTGTTGCAATATAAAAAAGTCTGAAAACTGTTTCAGATATTCTAATCATAAAGCCATATAACACATTATCATATCTCAACCTCATGGCTTTTTGCTCCAACTGCTGCTTGCCAGTTGTTTCCCTGGCTTTCTCCAGCCCCTGCCCACTGTGCCCATTTCTGTGCTGTCCAGCCCCACACGTAGGTACACGTGCTGTGTGTGTGGCTGAGTCAGTTGCCTGCTTGCACATCACCAGCTGCACATTGGTTTGGTTAGAGCCTGTGTGACCCTCTGGTGTGCCAGGTCTCTCCTCTCCTTTACACACAAGGGTTGAACAGAGCATACACTTCATAGTAAGGAATTCAGCTCCCTGCTATGCCTGGGAACATTATGAGCTGAAACAATTATTAATCAAAAATGAAGGATTTCAATATCCAACCGGGAGTTTTAAAAGGATAACTATAACCTTTATCTCTTCTATAATATTTTGTTCTTATTTGAAGTGTGCTATATCAACTTATTTCTGCTCAAAAAATGAGAAAAAAGGAGTTTGAAGAGACAAATACGGACTTCCCAAGGCCATGCAGCAGGGTCAGCCACTGAGCTGGGAAAAAAGCCTGAGCTGTGTTTTTATCTCCTGTTATCTCTGATCTATCCTTCTCTAGTCATTGGCTCAAATATTATGGACTGACCTGTGCTGGTGGGATAGGGAAAGCATTTAAATCAAGACAGACAGATGAGAAAGGAAATAAATACCTTATTGTCTTGTCAGCCAACACAGAGTGACACTACCATCTAGTGGACTACAGAGCTAATCTCAACTGTCTTTACATTGTAAGCACCCGAAAATTAATACTTAAACCCACTCGCTCTGAACAGAACATTCCTCACTCTCCAGGAGTGCAAAGAACAGTGCAGAGCCTAACTCCTAACAAAAACCAGGGAGACACACCTGGGCGTCAAAGCACAAGCCCGTATTGGTAGAGGAAATACGTGTCCCCCCCTGGAGATTAGTCCTGTCTAATTCACTGCAAAGAGAAAGTGTATGAGCCTCATGCACTTCGAGACACATCAGAAGAGACTGTTTCTCCTCACCTGTGGATGAAATGATTCTCCTCCAGATATTTACAGCCGCAGGCAATGTCTCTAGCTATGTTCAGCAGGTCCTGCATCGTCAGTGTGGATGGTTGATTCTGGAAATGGACAGAAATGGTAAGGAAAGGATAATGGAGTAGAAGAATATAGTTCAGGCAGGGGATAAATCAGAGAGGGATAGAAGAAGGGAGAGGGAGAGACATGCATACAGGATGGGGGAAGGGTTAAATGAGTCAAGAGCAAAGAGGAACATAAAGTGGATCCAAGCAAAGAGTTAGAAAATGAGTAAATTCTTATTTAATTCCAAAGACTTTCAGGAGATTTCACCTCTCTTGAGCACAGTACGAGTGCAAGCTGGCAAGAGATTTATGGCCTGGTGTGAATAGCCTGTTAAAGGGGATGGGAGAGAACAATTCCCTACAGGTGTTATGTGAAATCAAAACACAAGCAAGTTTATAAGGTGAGATGAAAGAGGGAAAAAAAAGCACCCACTTTTAAAGAGTGAGTCAATATATTATCAACAGAAATTAGGTCATGAACTTGAGAGAGACTAAAGATGCACAAGTGCACATCTTTACACCAACATCAGCATTCATCAGTTTATCTGTCCTTGTAGAAGAACAATGATTACCCTCAGGAGCAGTATGAAAAAAAGGGATGTTTTACCACAGGACTCCAGAACTGGTACTAAACCTTCACGATCTGCACTTCCCTAAGAACAGTAAAGTATTTTTCTAGGAGTCCTGTTTATTTTCACCTCATCACATAGTTCCCCATAGGGAAATTTTCTCTTTTTCTCTAGGGACTTCATTACTGCTCTCAGGAAGGGCAAGGAGAAGTTACTACACTGCTAGTCAAACCCCGAGATATATTAAATAAATTAGGCTCAGCTCTTCAACTAGTACATATTTGTGCCTCTCCATGTGGTGCCAATGCACACCTGCTGAGGACTTAGTGCTACAAATTCTGATTATAACTTTAGCTCCTCATGTGCCATCACAATACACTGGAAACAAAGCAGGTATTGAGGAAAGAAAGCCCCTTAATTTGTAATCTAATTGACAGAGAAGTCTGGAATGGCAGGACAGGATTTTACTATTTCCTCCTCAGTTACTAATAAACTGGAGTTTCTGGCCCTGCTTTCACTTTGTCCCACCAACACCTGCTTGCATCAAGTAGACACAGGTATCCAGAAGTCTGTAGGAGCTGGGACGGACACACACACACGCACACACGCATACAGCCTAGTTTGTCTTCAGTGCCTTTATACAACTCATAAAAACATTAAAGAAGTCATACTAAATTCAACCACAAGCCTAGCAGAGTTTTCTCACCACCCTGGGTCGGTTCTGCCGAAGAAAGCTCTTCATGTCACCTCCAGCCATGAGCTCCAGCAGAATGAAGCGAGGCAGCGTCTGTAGGCTGACACCAATGCACTGCACAATGTTTTGGTGATTGAACTTACTGAAAGCCAAGGTCACAGCAACATGGAAGAGAAACACAGCATTAGTACCTGGCCAACATCCATCAAACTCTCATTGTCCCTTGAGATTTGACAATCTGGATTGAAGCAAGTCCTGATGCAGTTACCAAAAAAACTTCAGCCATATAAGAAATGCCTCTGGCATTTATGACAGCCCTGAGAACAGGGTTATGCCTGGCTTTGCCCATGAAAAGCCTTCAACAGAAGGTATGAAAAACTAAAGCAAAGCAGAGCCTTCTGTCTGTGAAGACAGAATTTAATGGATGCATTAAAATTGAAATGAAAGATGAGAGTGACACGAGAGGCATAAGAAAGTTAAGTATGCAAATTTCATTGGCATTTATGATACAAAGTCCTGACTGGTAGGGATTTTAATTCAGCATTGGTTATTTTAGATACAGTGCTGTCTAATTTGGTGGAGTCAGTTCAGTGTTTAGTCTGCCAGAGGGGCTCAGCTAATACCTACTGCAGCAGCTGCTTTTGTGATTCTGCTTTTTACAAAAGGAAGCTGAGGTTGTCAAGAAGCACAGTAAGACTCAGTCATTAGACAGCAGTGTCTTCCCTTAGGTAATGATTACCTGGATAATAAAGGAACTAAAAATAGAAAGGAAGTTGGGGAAGAGAAAGAGTCATGTGCTACTAAGTGAATCAAGGCACTCTTTAATTGATTAAAATTGCTCTTTAAAAAAACATACATCAGTGTTACCTCCTGTTCAGCTACCAAATTTCTCGCAGACTGTAGGGAGTGGCACTATGTCATGAGATTCATGCTTTAATAGCAGAAAACCAGCATCTAAGTATGTACTGGGCCAGACAATGAGAAGAGGAACTTCACATTGCACAAATTCAAAATGGATAAATTCTGAATATTTACAATCAAGCTTGACTATGGTACTATTTTAAAATCACCCTTGACCATACTATTGCTTTAAGGTTATGGATGTCTGTTAATGATATAAATTCCATGACTGGAATACTTAAAGTACAGGTAGTAATAGGAGTGGTTGTCTGTTATCTTTTCCAGGAAGGTTTTACAGATCTTATAATTCACTGCCAAAGGGTCCTGCAGATGGGACCTTATAAAAGGTTCTGTCCAGCTTGCATACACATCAAATCAAATACAGAACATACTCGCACAAAAATGTTGAACAAGACCAGCAGAACCAATCAACAGAAATCTCTGTTAAATTGTTGTAACAATTTTGGGGTGGGATAGAGTTAATTTTCCTCACAGTAGCTCGTATGGTGCTGTGTTTTGCATTTGTGATCAAATCAGTGTGGTAACACATTGATATTTTAGCTACTGCTGAGCAGTGCTTACACAGCATTAAGGTTTTTCACACATACACATCTCCCCTGCAGTGAGAAGGCTGGGGGGAAAAGAGGTTGTCCTGACACAGCCAGGACAGCAGGCTCCAACTGACCAAAAGGACATCCCATACCATATGGTGTCATTCTCAGCAATAAAAGTTGGGGAAAGAAGGAGGAACAGGGGAAAGGGTCATTCAGAGTTTGGCATTTGTCTTCCCAAGAAGCTGCTGTGCATGATGGAGCCCTACTTTGCTGGGATGGCTGGACACCTGCCTGTTCATGGAAAATAGTGAATGAATTCTTTAACTCTGCTTGGCCTGCTCACACAGATTTTGCTTTAGCTATTAAACTGTTGTTATCTCAGCCATGAGCCTTCTTGTCCTTCTGATTCTTTTCTGTCCCACTGCTGTGTGCTGCCAAGTTGCCTACTGGCATTAGAGCACCAGAGATGAGCAACAAAGAACCTCATTTACCCTGTTTGAGATAGATGAGCAGCTGAAACCAGTAACTTATGTGATACTAAAATGCCATGCGACGAAAAATAAGACTGAATTTCTTTTCTGAACATAGGCAAGTGGATAAATGAGTCCATGATTACCTGCATTACTCTTTTTCCCCCTGCCCATCAGTTTCCCCCTAACCATCAGTTAAAAAAACCTGCTAAACTATACCTGATAATCAACGCTTCCATCAGGAAATCCATCTCATCCTGCTCAGAGCAGACTTCTGGCAGGGTCTGTTGAGAGGTAAAGACAGTGAGGGCCATCCCACCAAAGAATTGATAATATTTACTCGACAACCAAAGAAAAAAGGAAAAAAAAAAGAAAAGAATGAGCATGTGACGTGTAATTCACCTCAGGAACCTGTGAGCAGTGGCACATCCTTCCAGTGCCCAGTTTATTGCACTGCATATGACCCATTTGGTGGTTAAGGTCAGAACAGGAAACCAGTGATCTACTTGTAGATTGTGTGAGTGTGTGTGTGTGTGCGTGTGCATGTGTGCGTGTGTCCTACTGCCAAACTCTATGCACACTTCTGGAGCAAAAAATAGCTTCAGGTGCACATCAAGAAAAATATTAGGTGGTGACTTACAGACTTAGAAAGCTCTTTAAAATGACAGCTGTTATTTATTCTCCCTTTTCTTTGTGTCCACATTGCAGCACATGCTTGCATGTCATACAACACATACAGCCACTTGATTTAAATACTTGTGTTGCACACCCCTATAGCTTTCTCTCCTGCCAGCAGATTTGGACAGCATCTTCTGCTGATACAGATGAACTGGATTACCACAAAAGAGCAACATGCTGATCTCCTTCTGTTTGCCACTGTGCTCTGGTGCTTCTTCCAGTCTGGATAGTGAAACTGAGTTGGGCAGTTGCAGCTGTTTACTAGTGTCCTGGGTTTTCATCCACATTTGTACAGTGGCACAGGGAAGTTCATAACATAAAAGGTAGGATGAGTAACAGTAGAACGTCTTTTCATTAATTGAAACTACGTTCTTGAGCTGAACTCATAGAAGTAGATTTGGTTCTCTGAGTCACAAGCTCAGAAAATAAGAGAAGCAGACTACAAACATCCTTAACTTTAAGGCTGAGTAATTGACAAATCCTGAGGCAACAGAAGTAATTCCAGAAAAAACCAGCCTGTTACCTCTTGCCATTAATGATGGGGAAATTAGCATGATATCGCAATATATATTCACAACAGCATCTTTAACACTGTGCAATAACAACAGGCTACCAGAAAATTTCACATACAGTAGAAAAACACTGCTCTCAGTATACAGGGAAGTAATTGAGAAACAAAAGAAATTTTTTAATACATCATGTAAAAAACTTAGGAGAAAGCCATCAAATCAAAGCTGATAATGCCTGGATGCAGCAATGTGTGCAAGCCTACGTCACACATATGCATATGCCATGTGAATCTCCACCTGGAATAGTGATAATATAGCTCTTATGGGTAATTATTGCTGTATAAGAAATTTGTGGGTACTGACCTTGATAGCCACTTGTAGAGGGTTGGGATGCCCTGCAATGCCTACCACGGTTCCCTCATAAACCTCACCAAATGCACCATGTCCTAGTGCCCTGCAAGAAAAGAAGAGAGGGAACAGATGTTACATGTCCTTGTATCCAGTGTTGGCCAAACTCTTCTCTTCATCCGGTCCAAGACAAATCAAAAACATAGTTTTATTTTCATCTCAAAGCTTCTGAACATAACTTACTAGTATTTTCTGTCACTAAAACAGCAAGGTTGGTTCCTTGATGGTTCTGAACAAAAACTAGGTCTGCTCAGTCCTAGGGCCTATCACCAAGTATGACAATAGCAAGACAAGAGAAAAATGAAGAACAGAATAAAGAGGCTGCAGACTGATTTCTTCAGGAGGTTGTGTAAGACATAAGAATGATCAAATTTTCCTTCAAAAGTTAATACAACTTTGATCAGTATCATCTGGATAGTATGGAGCTGAAGAGTAACCTAGCACATACCTCCTTGTGACAGGAAATTTCCTTGTGATAGGAAATGCTGAAACAGACATACTGCTATAGACTTGGAAGGGAGCTACTCCTACTGCCAGGAGGCAAGTCTGATAAAAACACAAACACAATAGAGGTGAAATACTTATGTGTGGGAACATGGAACAGGAGACTCATGATCTTCTACTTCTGCTTGAGAACTTTATGGAATCAAATTCTCTCAGAGAACAATAAAAGTATTACATCTATTGTATTTTGGGTGACTTGGACAAGGTGCTTTGCAGTTAGTTGGACAGGTGGCCCTTGTTTTCTCACCGAAGCAGAGAGATGTTCTTCCGTGGGATCTCCTTCAGCTCGCTCAGAGTGGCAGCCTTCCCTGCAAAGCAGTAATTGGGGTTGTAATCGGTCATGATGACAGATGTACGGATTTTGCTCAGTTTATATTCTGGGCTCTGCAGTCGTGCTCTGGCTCCTTCCAGCTGCTGCTTCTTCAGGTGATAAACTGCAGGTGGGAAGACAAATTAAAATGCACAATTAAGATGAACAACTGGACAGAAAAGATAGTGCTGGCCACACAGAACAGAATGACACCAATCCCATAATTATAAATGGTCCAGAAACATCTTTAGTTTGCCAGTATCATACTCTTCTTCACACTCTTCAGTGATTCAGTAATGGATATGCAAACAGTCTTATTCCTGGCAGGCACCTAATCACCTGGGAGCAGTTTCTATGCTGCTTTGTACATTGGCTGAGGAAAGAGTGGTTCACAAGACACCTTGTTGACATCAAGTCCCAAAAATCCAACCAGCTCCCTGAATTTATTATCTATTTAATTACAGATTGTGATTTCATCCTGTATAGCAGTGGCTGCTAAATAAACACCTGCTAAGAAGGCTTTCCTAGCTGTTTTGTTCTGTGGCAAATACCAGGGAAGAGCAGTCCTTACCTTTTGGGACTATGTTTGTGCCTAACTGAGGGTGGTGATAATTTCTATCACTTCTTTTTCCCTGTTCCTGCAATCCACTTGGGACACCACAACACTTTGGCTCCAAGTATTGAACACAGTGGCACATGGCCAGGTGGTCTCCTTTTGTCTAATTTAACTGGTAAAAGCCAAGTCAAAGGGTGATAAAAAGTAAGTGTATCTTACTGATAGACAGGCTGCCACAAGTGAGGATCATTCCAAGAACCACAATCACAGACACCACGGCTAAGAGAAGGGGGAGAGGCAGCTGTCCCTCTGGGATAGGACCCTGCGGCACTGGGAGAATAAAAACAGCGGTTGATTAATCAGAAAACAGCAAGAGCTACTGTAAAGCATCCCTCTGAATGTTGCTGATATTTCAGAAAAGAGCACAGAGATCATGCCCAGACCATCCTATAAAAATTACAGCAAATCCTTCTGTAGCCCTGAAGGTTGAAAAAGTACCTAAATAATTTTAAAATCATTGTGAAGACAGAATACTAACTGATAAAACACAGATTTCTTATCCATTCTTCAGTTTTCTATAAATGAGTAACATCACTACTCATAAATTGAAAATCTTTACAGTCTTGATGTTTTGGAGCTCCAAGAGACTGAGAGGAAATAACTGTGAGTACAAGGCATCAGCTGACAGGCACAGTGGGAAACTGCTGTGGAAGGAAGTAATTTGTGGCTTAAATAACTCTGCAGCAGGTGGTACGTTATCCTGGGGAGGTATTTATGCTTAAATATCTGATACACTGAGCCCATTCAGGAAATTTACACCACGTCTCTTTACAGATATTTTATCTCCTGCCTAATCCAAATGTGAACATTGGAGATGGTGGCAGAGATGCAGCTCAGCATGTAAGCAAAGGTCACCAGGAATTTTCAGTCCTATGTTTGACTAACATTTCTCACAACACCTTGTCCACTCGAGCCACTAGCTGTAACTTGGGAATTGAACATCAAAAAAGCCATAAGGAGAGGTTATATAAAGAACAGAGATGTTATCCAGTGAGCCTAGAACTTCTGAACTTACCAGTGCAGGTGACATTGTCGTTGGCCAGCACAGCCCCCATCTCACACTGGCAGACTGGCAGGTTGGTGTCGGGGTCCCGCTTGCAGTTGTCTGAGTGGCAGTGGCTGCAGTTAAGATAGATCTGAACCTCCACCTCACCATGACTCTCCATGGCTGAACAAGGAATCAGACAAAACAGGTGGGCTTAGTTCTTCCTATCTTGTTCCAGTAAATTTAAATAAAAACAACAAAACAAACCCCAGCAGGCTACCGACAACTCTCTTTCTCTGCAGGAGAGCAGACAGTCCAACACAGTGTGGGCATATCAGAAGCCTGATGGGGATAAGTAGGGAAGCAGATATTTGGTTTCTTAAGCAAACAGAGAGGCCTTGAAGTGAATTGACCTGGAAAAGTTGGGGGCTGAGGATGTGTGGTTGAACCTGATGACCCATGTCTCTCCTTGTTTAGAGATTGAGAGAAAAAATGTCCCAGAGCACTATGGAAATATTTAAAGAAATGACCACAGCTAAAGATCTGACCTGCAGTGTGAAATAAGCTTTAATGAAATGAATAAAAAGCAAAGACAGGTGAAGAGGTATGGTTTGATTTCTGTTGTTCGTGGGATTTGTGGAAGCAGGTAGAGAGGTCAGGCAGAGAGGCTTCAAGATGGCGAAGAAGAAGGTTTTATTTACAAGAAGTTCTTTTTATACACAGTAATAAACAATTGTCTATTGGCCAAAGACAATCCACCCCCAAAGACCTATTGGTTATGGCTTGTACACCTCTAACACTAAACACAGAGATTAAGAAAGTACAGTTTATCTATATTCTCCATGAGAGAGAAAGGAAAATCCTAAACCACTGCAACTACAAAGAGGGAGCAGAAAACAGGAAACAGAAGGAAGAAAGAGGAAGAAAAGAAATGAGAATAAGAACTATATTGTACCTGCCAAGGGATGCAAGAAGATCTCTCCAATGGGGTTCACGAAAGAGATGCCATCCTGCCCCCCAGCTGTGATGTCATCACTATCAGCGGCATGCCCCCCTGGGGAGAGAAGAGTATGGCTAGCTGATCAGTGCTGCATGCTGCAAGAAACGTGATGTCTCTGAAGGGCTGCAGTGATTCCTGGCACTTATCACCTGGGGTCATTCTGGAAGAGTAAAACCTTCCAGTGGTATTGGATTGTATAATGTCAAACCCTCATTTGACCCAGCCAGTGCCAAGATCAGTGAAGTGACTTTATCTAATGTAGGTTTCTCAGTTCAACAAGGCAAAAATGTATTTTTTTGGGAAAAAAAAAAAAAATTGAACATATTTCATATGTAACTTGGGAATGGGTAAAGAGCTGATTCACCACACCTTCCAAATATTCAATCACATAGGAACACTTTTATAACCTTAATTTCTCTAGTTATAGAGAGATGGCGGAGAGTAGGGTAGGTTTTACACCGTTCAGCTTAAAGTATCCGTGAGTCACCTTGTGCAGCCGTATAAATCTGCACTAAGAGCACCCTGACCTGCAGGTGCTCTGAAGGGTACAAAATTAGACATCCTGACTATTCCCTCAGCAGACTCACCTCTGTACCCTCCACCTCCTCCCCCAGAAGTACAAGCTCCTCCTCCCCCACCAAAACCACCAGAAGTGGTCCACTGGAGCTTGGCTAGTGCTTGGGGACAAGCTTGACCTCCTTCTCCACCTTCCAGAAGGGACTTCCCAGCCTGAGGAAGCAGACTCTCATCTTGCCAGCCACCACCTCCACCTTCAGAGAATGAGAACATAAAACAAGAACAGGTGAGGGAAGCACAAGCAGGGGTCCTCTGCAGAGAGACAGAGATTAGCCCTTATTAATTTCTTATGTGCCTAATTCAAGATTAGGTAGCCCTTTCTTTATGTTTAAAATAATATACGGACAAGCTCCTTGCTGCCATGGGTAGTAATAATGTGGAAATCTAATGCACAGCCTGTGGCATGTGCTGCATAAACCAACAGCTCAGCACTGATTTCTTGTGGCATTAAGGAAATAAAGAGCCTACCACTCTCCTTCAGGATAACAGGTTAGGGCAGCCAGCTATGTGAGATGCTGAGTTCCCCAGGGAAATAAAAATGAACTGGATTTCTGCATCTCACTCTAGTGGCCCCTCTGTAAGTCCATTATAGTAGGAGGTGGACAACCCCTGGATTTTATGTCTCTTAAGAATGGATTCTAGGCACAGCCATCACAAGATAATAAAAAAGCTTCCACTTCTGGTATAATTCCCATAACATTATTGTTGTTGTTAGGGTTTAAGGGGAGTAACAAGGAAAAAGTCTTCTCTTCAAAGGCCATTGTTATAGTAAAGGAGTGGGTTTCATCCCCCAAAGATCATTTTCCCTGGTCCAGTTCATAGAAGAGAGGAGTCCTCCTATGGAATTGCCTCTACTGGAGCACTCATCACCTGTCCAGTGCATTCTCTTTTATCTGGTGACACACCATATTAGAAGACATCCCTTACAGACTACCAGTGTATTTCCAGCAGCTACTGCCACAGAAAAACTCCAAAAGATTGAAAAATAAGCCCTTTGCTTCATGCCTACAGGATAATGAGTCTGTTTAGCCACATGATTCAGATCTTGTGTGGTTTTAGTGTCTCACCTGCTGCCCCAGTCCTCCCACTGACTCCAGGTACTGCAGTGCTGTTCTCAAATTGCTCCAGGGCTACATCGTCCAGGGAACTGTCCTGAGCCTTCAGGTAGGCTTTTCCTCCTCCTCCTGCTGCGATGAGCAAAGGTTCGAAAATCCCATCCTTCTGCTGGAAAACCCCCCATCAAACATCAGAAAAACTTCACATCCCTTGGGTTTGTGAACTCATATAAACTCATCAAAGATCATGAAAGCATCCCAAAGATGAGTGGCCCAAGGCCAGGGAAATGCTACTGCTTGTCTAGTAGAATCATTACGAAAATGTTTTACATCATGTACCTGTGTACAAAAGTAACTGTTCAACCAAACGTCAAGGTTTTGGGACTCATTTTTTAAGGATTGCTGCCAGCATTAAAGTGGGATCCTAGTGTAATTCCCACATCTGAGCTGTTAAGGACTGAGGAATCAGTTCAGCTAGCCTAGTAACAGTGATAAGTATGAACAAGGATATGAAAAGCAATAAACAACTAAAAAGACAAAAAACAAAGAGAGACAGAAAGAGGAGGGGGAGAGAGAGGCAGAAGAGGAAGATGCCCTTTTCATAATAGTTTTCAAAAGATGTTTATCCTATGCCATGACTGGCAGTGAGAGCTAGTTGTTCTGCTGGACACTGCTCAGGCAGGATGCAGAAGGAATATACTTACTCTAAAGATGTATGTTGCTCCTCCTCCACCCCCCCCTCCTCCAGCCCATTCCTTCAGGTCCATGTTTTTTTTGTAATCTTCTTCAATGAGAGATGACTCCCCTAAGCAGATCTTCTGGGTTTCAGGATTGCCCTGAAACGAGACAAGAGATGGACTCAGATATCAGCAAAGTCCAACTCTTGACAGTTGTCTGTGTATTTCATTATATTAATGTAATAGGGTTTGTCATGCATATCAGACATATATAAACCCACAGGTACATAATCTTTGTAGAAAGTGACCCTTTCTACTAGGACTGACAGCTGAGGGATAGATCTGTCTGTTACTTCTGATTTTCAAACCCACATTACACATGCAAATTAAAATAAAGATGCATACAGAAAAAAAAAGTAATAACTCATTACTAATTTCACATAACCAATATTTTGCATATTTAGAAATTCTTATAACAAAAACATTTAAATGTATTGGATTACAGATTAATTATGAGAAATTTCTTACTGCCATATTTGCTATTTATTTCTCAAGGAGATAAATGCATAAGGCAGACAAAGGTGACACACACACATAGTTAAGAATAATCTATTGACACATCTTGGAAGAGTAATCTGGAGACTGTCATTCATGAAAGAGACCCAGTTTCCTATTCCTGCACCAGTCTTATTGCCTGTGTCCTTTCATTCATGCAGAATCACAGAATGGGGGAGGTTGGAAATGACCCCTAGAGGTCATCTAGTCCAACCTTGCTGCTCAAGCAGCTTCCCTAAAGCATGTAACTCAGGACTGTGTCCAGATGGCTTCTGACTATCTCCAGAGAAGGAGACTCCACAACCTGTTACAGTTCTCAGTCACCCTCACAGCAAAGTTCTTCATCAAATTCAGGTGGAATGCGCTCCAGTTTCTGCCCATTGAATCTCATCCCAAAACTGAGACTGAGATTGATTGAAAATTGACAGAGTGAGAGCTCTTTCTCAATTCTAGTGATGGTGCATGGCCTTTCCTATTTGGTGAAGCAATTTGTCTGGTTAATTCAAACAGGAGGACAAAAGATGGCAAGGTAGGGGATGATCAGAGAAAAGCAACTGGGGTAAATCTGAGGAGAGAGAATCAGGGATTGGAGCTGCAGAACTTCTTCAGAGAAATTAAAACATTAGTCACTCAATACAGATTCATCACAATTTCCAAAGCCAAAGAAAGTTGGGCTTTGGAAGCAGGAAAAATTAACTACAACTTTTTCCAGTAGCATTGCCAAAGGGAGATAGTTAGTGCTGGGTTATAATTTGCAATTTGAAGAACAAATCATGAAATGCAAGGGATTAATGTACGACTTTTCAGATTATGACCTAAGATTAAAGAGCGCACTGGAAAGGGAACTGCAGATACACAAATGTATGTTTTATTTAGATAAATACAATTCTTGTACTATATAAAGTGAAGAAAAGGTGGGTTTAGAGTCTGTTGCAGCATGTGGGTAAGACATCATATACTCTGGGGAAAGTAAACAGTAACTTCAAATGCCTGCAGGAATAGTTTAGGCATCCCAAAACACACCAATCTGTGAGGGAAAAAACAGCCTTTTTCCCAGGCAGGGGTTAACAGATCACATTGCTGGAAAAAGGCAGTATCAAAAACTGATGCTGAAAAGAGGTAGTTTTTGAGCCTAAGTGACAGAAGGACTTTCAAATCACTGGGTATAGCATTAGAGGACACAGATATAAGCATTCATGTCACCAATTTCCATTTCTCATGAGTGTGGTTTTTTTATCATTACAAATACCTAATCCAGGGGCCACTGGAATTAGTGAGAAGATTCTCACTGATTTTGGTAGGCTTTGGATTCAGACTTTACCCTCTAAGCTTTGAGAGTATGTAACACAATGCAGCCACAACACTCCTGGGTGCTTCCATAAATAATACTAAATTTTCTGAAAACTTGGCAGTCATAAAGAACCCTAGGCTGTGGAAAAACAAGACAGGGAGCACATCACTTGCCTATGAGCTTCCTGCTTAAAATCAGCACAAGAAAGCTGATGAAGAACTTATTTCAAACACCAGGAGTTTAAAGCAAAGTTTCTGTGGGCTTCGTATTTGTTTGTGCATTTTGAGATTGTTTTTCTTTTCAGTGTTCTTTATATCTGTTTTGAGATTCTTTCTAACTTCTTTTATTGGTTCTTTCCTGTCTCCTGACTTGATTTCATTGCTGAATTCTGGGATTTCTATCTTTTACCACCAAATCCCAAGCCACCCACTGAACAGTATCTGCAAGGTCTCTGCCCACACATGCTTGGTGGCCCTCACCCCAGGACAGGCATCCTCCCCCTGCTGCCCCACTAAGATGTACAGCAGCTCATCTTTCTCCAGGTGGAATGTGGCTGAGATGAAGACCCCATGGGACCTCTTATTGTGGTTTTTGGCTCCCTTCCCCCCAGCTGCTCCATAGGCAGAAATCCTGCAAGACAAAGCAAATAATTAAAGAAACAACTCTCACGCTTCTCATCCCCAAAGTAAATCCATCTGTAAGGTCTCCCCAGACTTCACTTCCAAACGGACATTTCTCCAGAGCAGGCTGCCCTGCTATAGCACCTTGTGGTTATTCTTTGCCTGAGACCCATGTAGGTAGGTTGCTCAAGAGGACAGACCAACCCTCACCAGAGTACTGGCAACAGACTGCTGTTAGTATGAGCTGCTATAGCCCCCTCTGAGCCTACAGCACTGAGATGATGGCAGCACTTCTACTCGACTGCATGCCCACTCTCACTCCTCTTCTGATCTCTTCTAAGTCACTGCTCCCCCTTCCATTCTTCACAGTAGCTCACACATGCATATCCTTGTAGCTACCACTCCTATTTCTTCACTGTCCCCTCCACCCACTCAGTACAGATGGTCCCACACTTGTGCTTGTTGAAACTCCACAAACAGAAAGCAGTTAAAGGTGGCTGCTCCTGCAGCACACAGTGATCTTCACCTGTATCTGTTTGTTGCTGGCACTCTCCAGACTTGCACTCCCCGGAGCCTGCCCTCCTTCTCCACTGTCACTGACACATTGCTGTTCCTGTAGGCACTGTCGCACTGAGCTTGAGTTGGCCCATGGGGACCACTGGCACCACAAGTTGAGAACCACCACAGAACAACAGTTGTGTCCCCTGTGACCAAAACAGCAAGAGTTGAATCAGATGTGAGCTTCCCCGTATTTCTCAGTACTTATACGATACCCACTTTGCTCTAGTCATAGCACAGCTACTGCTTTGTTATGGTCACTGTTTGCTTTTCTCCTCTCTCACCTTATTTCCTGCACACTATTTGATACATCATGGACTGCAGATAAACCTCATCCACTGAGTGTGAGGGGTGAAAGAAAAAGGGAAGAGGGACTGGACTTCTAAGAAGGGGTTTATCCAAGTGTCTCACAGATATAATCAAATTCCTCAGTGCCAGTCTGAAGCAAGATGATCATCTTTCCAGATGAGAACTAAAGCATGTTCACAGAAACACTGCTTGAAAACCGTCTGTCATTACAACCAGTGACCATCTACAAAACACAGTGGAAGTTTTAAGGGACTTGTCTCAGGCTTGCACAAGAAGCCTGTGGAAACAGAAACAGCCAGGGGACAGCATCTTGCTACCATCAGTAGGGACCCTTCTCCCCCAAGCAATTTCTTTCCTGGTTCTCATTAAGCATTATTCTTTTGTTTCTACAACAGTGCAGCAGATAACTGTTCTCCGTTTCACAACCCTTGTCCAAGACCCAAATATATCCATCTTGTCCAGCGAATGAGATGACGGATAAGAATAAAACTTTTCAGTAATGTACCTAAAAACTGTGTGATGCATGCACTGTGTGCACAAAAGCCAGAGTCAAAAGCAGAACTGTTAAAGAGCTGAATGATTAAAATAGCTGAAAATTACAAACTTTCAAAATAAAAATTCCAATCTTGTTTAAAGGAAAAGGCAAGAAAAACTATCCCCAACAGACATCATCCTGTGAACATGCAGATCGATCAATGTAGTATGAGTTTCAGCTACATTACAGCATTCCCTTGAACTAACAGGAACAGTGAGCGGTACAGATTGCCACATTCCAGGTGGACACAGCCTTCAGGAGATGATACAGTCACACACTGGTATTTCTTGGTCACAAAACAGCCTCAAGAACAACCTCTCCTCCTCACCTCTGCCTTTAGACAGCTCTTCTCACCCACACAGTTCTTATCTGTCCTCCAGAGTGGCAATCTCTACTGCTATCAGTAAATTAGTTCCCAGTGTCCCCTGTCTTCCTAATTTTTCATCCAATTTTTCTCCTCAGTGGATTTCCTCATCTTTACTTCTCCTCCCTGTATTTTCTTTTTTACACTGCTATTCTACACTCATTTTATCCAGTTTCACTGCTCAGCACTCTTTGTATTCCCAACCTTCTGTACAGTCTACACCTGTTTTTCCTAAGCTGTCTTTTTGTGTACTCCAAATCTGAGTCATGCAGCTTCTGTTTTCACTTAAAGAGATTCTGCTTTTCTTTAAAGAGGACCTACAATTTAAGGACTGGTGAGCTGGGCTCCAGCAAACTGCTTCCCTATATCCAAACAGAGACTACCTGACACGGTCTCCACATCTTTGGTATGGATTATATATAATTACCCTACTGCTATAGGGCAGGCAGATCATACAGAGGAGACAGGAAAGGAGCCACCTTTTATAGCCAAGAGACAGGTTTTTAGTATTGAATCACGTACCTGGGAGGGAGGGCTCTTCCAAGGGGTTCAGAAGATGCTCATCCAGGATACTTATCTCACGTGGGTACTGGCGTTTCCCGCCAAAATGATTCAGTTGTCTTCCTGTAATAGTTTGTAGAATAGAGGAAAGAGGTGGGAGAATGGTAGAAAAGAGGAATGGAAAATTTAAAGCTAACATTAATTGATTAAATACAACCATTTGGGAAAAATAAGTAAATATTATCTTAGGTAGAAAAGGTGTTTTGAACAATCATAATTTTGTATTACTCTTTTGAGCCCATGTCTTGGGTTAGCTATTTGAGTCTGTACTGAAGTCAGTGGTCTTCACATGAACACAGACCCTCCATGTTATCCCATGCAGGATAAGCTCCTTGGCCTGCAAATTTCTCTAGCTGTGATTACAAGAGATTTTAGGAAAAATGTAGTGTGAGAGAACAGATACCAGGTATTGATGTTCTTCTGGTCAAACAGGCAGGTGACAATTCTGGACAGGCAAATGACTGGAAGCGTAAAGGAGAGTGATGACAAAAATCATTGTCTTTGGTTCTGAATGGCGTCATGGCAAGCAATCCACCTTAACAGATCACTCTCCTCTCAGCAACCAACTCTGAGCACCTGAGACCTCTCTTAGAGAACAAAATACTAAATAAAATAACATGTCTCACTAACATACACAGTAAAGAAACATCAACATACCCTTGACACCAGCCGTAAATCTTTGGACAAACCTTTTTGAAAACCACAGAGTAAAACTCTACATTTCTGACCATTGAGATAAGCCTTTGAAAACCAGCCTTTTCTCAGAGAGGAGGAATTTCAAATCAATTGCTGATCCAAAACATCTGAATGCATTGAGAACATCACACAACCAATGCTGTGTTACAACAGGAAAAAGTAATAACTGAACCCTTACCTCATAATCTGCAAGCATCCTGTTTCAATAGTTAAATTACCCGTTTTTATGCAGATTTTTGATTGGAAAATTTCTATAAGAAAAAGGATAGGCTTCTTTCCATTTTGTGAACCCTCAGTCAGTTTAATACTGAACACTTTTCATCAGTTGAAAAACATTACAAATATTTCAATTTGTTCCAGTTGTGAAAATCTAACAGCTGTCTGATGCTCTATTGAAAAGAGACTCACTCAGTTCCAGATGGACAATTATCTCTGCCACAAAGCCAGTGCTCTAAATAGCAATAATTAACACCCTTGTTAGCTGTGTCAGAAAGGCCAAATAACTAATTGAAGCATGGAGACCTTGCTGAGCTTTTGCTCCTGACAATATTCCCCCTAGGTCTGACTGAAAGCACATTGATGCATGGAATTAAAAGAAAGCTTTGTACTGACACACTCTGTTCATACTGA
Organism: Pardalotus punctatus; assembly: GCA_013400915.1. Lineage (NCBI taxonomy): Eukaryota > Metazoa > Chordata > Aves > Passeriformes > Pardalotidae > Pardalotus > Pardalotus punctatus. Next base: position 69,078 of record VZTX01025797.1, read on the forward strand.
GATAGAGAACTTCAATGGATGAAGTTGTCAAGCCAGTGAAAAATGAAATTAACAAAAAAAAATTAAATTAATCAATTGCAAGGAGAAAAACAGAATGAAAAATACAATACATGGCCAGAAAAGATGCTCCCCAAGGCCTGCACTGAATTACAAATCCTAAAGGTCACAACAGTTTCAGATACTTAGCCATGTACAAGAAGTCTAGTTATGTTTGCTAGAGCAAAAGAATGTAAATCACTTTCTGAAACAGTCAATCTGTGTGTCCACATGGAGTTTTTTGAGGCATCCCAACTGAGTATCCTAAGGCAATGCCTCGTTTCCAAACAAACAATCTTTCCTCCTTCTCCAAACAGTCTCAAATCCTTATTCTCTGGAAGAAAATTTGTCTCCTCGGTTCTAAGCAGCAGATGAGCTGCAAGACAGGCTGAGCATTGCCCTGTCCACATGAGCTGTTAATTCTTCGAAGGCTGATGTTTTATGCATTGTGAGACATGAACTTTCTGAGGTGGCATTTTCCACAAACATGGGGTAGCCCTGGGACCCAGGGGCTGGTGCTCCAGTCTATTTTAGTTTCCACTTCTCCTAACAGCCAACATGTCAACTGTACAGTGAATGGAAGGGAGCAAGAATTAATTCATATTAAGGTGTACCTATATCAGAAAAATATGAAGAGCACAGACTTCCTTTCTCTAGGTTTTAGCTAACGTTAATTTCCCCATTGAAAAGAGACAGAGGGAAGCTTAAAGGAGAAAGACAGGGCATTTCTGCAGGCAGAGAGCTCAAATAATTCACTCTTGTTTTAATGTCTCTGGGACTGTAATGAAAATAGAGATAGAGGTCTGGTGGCTGAGGTTAATTGAGTAAAATGCCTCACAGGATGCTCAAGGTGTGAATGGTCTCCTCAGAGTCCCCATCTTACTAATGAAGGTTGCAATATCCCTGGAAGCCTCTCCAGCTTGTCCTGGAGTGGGACTGAGAACGGAGAAGCTGCACTAGCTTCCCCCTTTCCAATCCCTTTTGTTGATCTATTCCATTTCTAGTCAACACCTTCTTAAATCAGTGAAAGGAGGCAGTAATGAGGCTTGAACCACTCCCCACCATTCACCTCAAGCAAAGAGACTGGCAGGACAACAGAATCAGACTTTACTGGATCAGGGACTCTGAAATCAAGAAGGAGAGATATGCTATACAAAAGCTCTTTTTAGACAGTCTTCCATTTATAAAGCAGGCTTCTGGGAAATGGCAAATGATGCACAGACTGAAATGCAACTTCTAGGCCAGGGCAGCAGAGCTTGATAGACCACAGACCTGTGATCTTAACTGGAAAAATGCCATGCTGAGAGCACCAAGAGGTAATAGTAAAGGCAGTGAGGAGGGCAACTATCAGCATTCTATTTGCTGTGCCAGTCCACATTTTCATATCAAGACGCTCAAAATTCAGACCTCTTCCTATGAAAGCACTAGTTAACTGACACTACGAGGTATCTTTATGCTTATCTACCTAGAGTTCTCACAATGAACCAGACACACCATCCAGTCTGTGACACTGTCTTACACAAGGTGATTGTATAAGCCAAAATGTGGTTTTGTCTCACCTTTTTCACAGGGAAAAACATGTGTCAATGCCCAGGAGCTGCCATCCAAAGAATGGTCTGTTTGGGTTTTGTCCTTATTGATGTCTCTTGAGCTGTTCTCACTACACAGTTGTTCTCTTAAATCTTACTGAACCTTTCCTCTAAATTTTGAGTTATATGGAAAAATCTCACCTTCTTTCCCATCGTGCATACACAAATAGTGCTTTCATTCAGCACTGGGTTTTGTAGAGAGTTGAACTCCAAGATTGAAATAGATGGAGAAAATAATATTTACATCCTAGCAAGTAAATCCTTCCTTCCTGCCATACATCCTTCCTGCCACCCTCATGAAAAGAATTCACTGCTTGGATTTTAATTGGCTCTGTCTCTGACATCTGAAACCTGTCCTTGCCGGGGAGAAGTAATTTCATTACTGAAAACACAGCAGAGCTGCTGGGCTTCTCTGTAGCCTAACTGAATTAAAGTCATGAGAAGACAAATAGATGGGGGTTGCTTTCAGAGGCGAGAAAATGTCAATTTGCAAAGAGGATTCAAGGAATAGTGGCAAGTGCAAAGCTTCTGACAAACATGTTTTCTTTGTGATATCTCTCTTCTGCATGAATCACACATCTCTGGGTCATGCCTTCAGATGGGGTAAGTGCCAGCTGCTCCTGGACATCAGTGCAATTTATCCCAACTGAAAATAAGGAGTACCTTGGGCAGCCTAATGGACAAGCTTCAATAACACTGCTGTAGGGGCATTTACAGCCTACCTGTTTGTCAAAGGATGTGTACCTACACCACACCCAGAAAAATGTCTGTGGGTAAACTGGAGGATCTATCTGCTCCCATGAGGGCAGTAAACACCAGCGGCTGGGTGCACAACAGCTGGCACAAGCACATCTGGAGTCACTCCCTTCAGTTTCCTCAAGATTTCAACACAAGGTATTAGCATGGAGGTCCAAAGTGTTTGGGAGACAGGGCAATTTAGGAGCTGGAGTGAAAAAATGAAATTACTATTAAGGAACATATTTTCCTCTTAATTTCAAGTGAAAGTGTGCATACTTAGCATTTTATAGAAGTGCCCACAGAACAAAGGGACAGAGAACAGGAGGACACTGAATCAGAAAAGGATTAGAAGGAGTAGTGGCTTTTGTTGATGAGCTTTTAACACATCTATTTTGACATAAGCCTTCCCATATGTTGTGTTAGGCTACAGATAGCCACTGCAGGGACATGCTATTACTCTAAATGCTCACATATTGGGTGTGGTGACACACAGAGTGGCACAGGACAACCAATCCACATTTTGTCTGCAACAGAAGTTACCATTCAAATGTTGCATATCTTCCAGTTCCTTTACAACAGAGCATGCCTTTTCCCCAGGGACAAAAAGAAGACAGTTTCTAATATCTGCAAGTAGTTAAATTATCAAACTTCTTTCCCTTTGTCTACTAAGGAAATCCACTACAACTCTTGCTAACATGTTTGAAACAGTAGCACTGTCTCTTTTTCTGTGGAAAAAGTCATCAGTCATGTTCACAGTAACAAAGCAAAGGAAAGCTGTTATATATCTGGCAGTGATAGTTGATGTAGCTCCTTAGAGACTAAAACAAACTTGTTGGAGTGATCTAAATTTTATTGTCAGAGAGTCAATTTATTCCTTAATTTTCTTCCTTTTCTCCACTAAAATATGGTGACTTTTCCCTTTGATTTCAACAAATTTGCTTCAGCTATCAATTGCCAGAGCGCATACATCAGCAGGGACTGTGGAAAAACAGTGTGATGTAATCCTTCCATTTAGGGGCTAAGGAGTAAGTCCAGTGTTTCTTGCCAAGACACACAGACAGGTCTCAGCTATGTGATACAGAATATCCCAGCTAAGAGGAAAAAAAGAGCACTAGGAGACTGACACAGAGTAAAATTGCCTCTACTTGCAAGTAGGTCTGAGATAAAATGGCATTGTGCTGAGAAATCTGACACAAATGATCCATGTACACTCTGTGGGGAGAGCAGAGCATGTGTCCTGGATCTGTAGGATGCTGATTACACTACCTAAATTTTTTAGGGGACTCTGCAACATTTGTGGCTCACCATCAGCAAAGCAGTCCAGGCCAAAGGTAATATTGTCGATAGCAATGTCAGCTTGGGAATTCCAGCCCCAGGTTGCCAGGAGTTCCAGTTGAAACCTTAGCAATAAGACAGATGTTTTAGAGAAGATCAACAAAGGAGTAGGAGAGGGAAAAACCAAACCAAACCAAACCAAAAAACAACACCCTTAAAAATACAATGTTCCCTTATAATGGAAAGAAGATCATCACTATTTACAATTTTTCCTCCAGACAGGTCCAGCTGAGCAGCCTTGCTACAGACAAACATCAACCCCTTGTAAGCACCACAACATTCTTATAATTTCATATTTCATGCGGAACGAGAGCCCTATTTCCCCTGTTATCTGCACACACATACAAGTGATTGTCCCCCACTAATTGTTATACACAAACAACCATCCATATTCAATTACCAGAAATAGTTACAGAATTAGACTGGGGGAAAAAAATCTCCTTCTTTCCACCCCCAAAGAGACAGAGTGAAAACTGAACAGAATATCCAAATGTCTTGGGCCTGATCCTCAGCCAGTGTAACTCAACAAAGTGACTTGAGTTTATTCCAGAAGGATAAGACATTTTAAATTTCAGCCATAATTCCCTGAAGAGTTAGCTCTCTGGGCTGTCTCATCTTTTCCCACTGTGACCAGGTGTTGCTTGTAGGAGCTCTGTCACATCCCATGTGCATTGCTACCTTCTGAATTCACAAGGAAGAAAGAAGATGGGCTGAAGGATCTCCTTCTAATGGATAGGACTGAATTGTTTTTCATTACATTTCAGAAATAAACAGATGTCTGATGTCCAGTCCACTTAGAGCTTATTGAAAGCATATGGACAGGACCTCTACTGCCGTCACTGGTAAAGCTCAATGATGGTTTTGTGAGAGATCAAGCACTGACCTGCCTAACACATTAATCATTCAGCCTAGAAACACAGTTGTCCAAAATTAGTGGCAATAGAGTGTGTGTGTGCATTCCACCCACCAACCAAATGTTGGTTGATATTCACAGTTAGTATAATGTTGCATAGCTGCATACAAATCTTTAGGGATAAACTGCTTTACCCCAGCTCAAGAATGACCCCTTGTGCTTAAATGAATGCATCCACACATTTGGGATCTGAGCACTCTGGGAGTCAGTGCAGCAAATGCAAATCAAGGATCTCTTGAATGACCTCTTAGCTGTGGTGTTAGTGGGGGAATTTGTCATTAGATCCCTGTCCGACAGAAACCCTACTCTTCATTAGCAGGCTTAGCAAGAGCTTTGCATTTTTAAATTTTGTACATAAGTTCACTGACACATGGCAGTTATTCCCTCAGCTGTTTGGCGGAAGAGAATCAGACAGAACCTGAACCCAGAACCAGAACACTTCTAGGACCCACAGGCATAGACACAGCACCACAGCCCACCCCTTACTTAAGGCACTATACCCTTGGTCAGGTCAATCTGCTGCATCTGGTCCATGGTGACAGAGCAGAAGAGAGTCCCTGGCACTGCACTACAAGGTAGGTTTCTGCTCCAGCTGAGTTCAACTGGGACTATGAGGAATGACCACTTTCCCTCAGTGCATGAGAATAGGCATTTCACAACCTCCAGGCTCTGTATGACTCCCCTTCCTCATAACTTCAGAAAAAGTGGAGGAATTTGCCTTTTGAACTCAGTGATATGTTAGCCAGAGGGGTTTCCAGTGTTCCTGTTCATTGATCACATTCTTTTGACTCCAACAAATTATATTCTTCAACTCTCTGATGTCTGGTCTTCTCCCTGTTTGCTTTTGTCCTGATAGCAGCCTTTTTTCTTGCGTGTGTGAACCAAGTAACTGACTTTGCCAGCTGATCACCAGAAACAGTTTTCCAAGTAGCTAGATCAGCAGCCTGTGTAGTTTGTCTTCCTTCTTTCCTAAGAAATAAATTAATTGGATGAAGGTCTTGCTAAAAACTACCTATATAGCACCTTCATGTCCTCCTTGGTCTTTTTGCTAAGGCTTTTCTCCTTTTACAAAATCTGAATATCAATTATTTTTATGCCATGCTGGCTAGTGCTCCAAAAAAGCATCTTACTGTCCATTCCCTTCTGCCACATAGGATCTATTTTGCTTCAGAATTAAGGGCTGATACAGAAATTGGAGGCTTCAGGGAACTAGCATAAGGGACTGCATATCAGAGGAGGCAGAAGGTCTTAAATATCTCTGAAGAGGCCCTTGGTCTCTGTTGCAGACAGGTCCATAGTAAAGTGTCCAGAGAAAAGAGCTATTTTGCACTAATTCACTGGTCATACTTTACATATGCATAACTCAACAGATGCTAATCCACAAGGCTTCAGACTGTGTCAGACAAGAATATTAAACACAGTGCCAGCAGGCAGACCAATCCTACCCTAAAGGAATCATTCATGGCAAAGATGTGCATGGACACAAGATAATACTGAGACCAAAGGCAATAATGAAATAAACATAGAGAGAAGGTAGAACAACATTTTTTCTCGCTCTCTCTCTCTTTTACTGCTGCTTGGGTCTGAATAGGTATCCCATCCAGATCCAAATCCTCTCCTTTTACACAAAGATGCAGAGAATATTTGAAGTTAAAGGAATCTCCTCACACCTTCTATCCCATGAAATTTTGAGACATTACTTATTGCCAATATTGGGTAGATACACTTCCATTTACAGTATTCACTGTATAGACTTGGAGGGGTTTTTTGTTTTAAGTTTCATATGAAACAGGTCCTCTTGAGGAATATAAAAAAAAAAAACAAACAGGTTGGAGAAATTGAAAAAGAATGTTAATGTAATGCAAAATAACCAGCTACCAATAGCAGCTACATGGCTTGAGATTGAGTGACACTGGGTGAGGGAGGAGAAATACCTGAATAAAATTAAATTCCATTGGAATTCTTTAGATCTTTAATATTTTACTTCATTTGAAAACCAATGTCACATTGTATTCCAACATCTAAACCTATGAAAATTTTGGTGCAAAGCTCATTTGAGCAACAGTCTTTTCCCAAGATCATTGCATCAGAAATGTGTCAACGAGGGATCTCCAGCTACCTAGGCTGCACTGACAGAGATCCTAAACTGGACAGTGGTATTGGCTGAACTGTGGGATTATCACCCATTTGACTCATGTGAGAGTTTTTTATTGTGGGAGTACAAAGTGCAGCTATGCAAATACAGCTGTTTCCCTGCTGGGAGCACTTTGCCACTGTGAGTGCACTGGCTTACTCAGATTGCAAAAGGTTTCTAGTACAGATGCTTGCTGTTCCCAAAACCTAAGCACTGTTTGAGGCTGCACAAAAATGCACTCACATGGTGTGGGCTTGTGTTGAGCTAAGCTGTGCATGTGCACAAAGATAAGCATTTATGACAGAACACTTCCTGAGCAAGAAGAGTCACTTGAAATGGCTCTGAAAGAAGGCAGGAATGAAAGTGACACTCCACAAAGACAGTAACAATTTACTAAATCTATAGGGATTACTCTGGCTGCTGATGGTGGAGCTCTTACCGGCTCTGAAGCGCTGGCATTGGTAAAGTGATGAGAAACCAGTGGTCACTCCAGCTCCCTGCCCTTTCCCACATTGGCAAGGTGATTGGAGCTCCCTTTATCTCTTCCCTGAGAGAGAAGGAGACTGTACCATTGTAGTTACCAAAAACATGCACTGAGAACTGAATCTGTAAGAGAGAAAGAAAAGATTGGTAACCTGTGACAAAAAGGGAAAGGCAGTCGCTTCTCCCCTCTCTGGGAATTTGAGACACCAAACCTCTGCACCTGGGTGAAACCATTTAATGACAGAGATCACTAAGCCCCCACTCACTGATTGTATTTGACTCGACACAATTACTACCACAGAATTTTCTCAGATAAAAGGCCCTGACTGACTCCTGCTGGGCAGCTGTTCTTCAGCCACTGATGACAATATCCACAGCCTCAGGCACCATCTGGGTGAGAGGACTGCTTTCTCTATTATTGCCCACTCCGGGGGGAATGCTGTCCTACCCCAAATACCTTTACAACAAGGGATTAGACTGTCTCTAGAGGCAAGAAACCTCAGTCCATATACCTGCTCCAACTCATAGGCACTAGCTGCACTGTAGCACCCCTATGATAAGTGAACGACAAAATCACCAGGCCAAAGAATGTTTTGAAACAGGACTTGTTCCTCTTTCTCTGGAGCAACCACTTCCAGTTTGCCACAGAGCAAGAAAAAATTGCCATTTCTACTACTGCTTCAAATACTCAGCTGCTCTTTATGTTACAGAGAGCTTTATGATACTGGCAGGAAAGGGAGCACACATTCCTGTTTTGCAAAGGACAACCCCAGAAGTTCCTTGCTCCTGCAATGTGGGCTCAAATCCTTCCCAGTGGAGGACAGAACGGATCCAGATCTCCTGTGACCTCTACACAATAACTAGCAGCTACTGCTTCTCCTCTTCTGCTTTTGTGAACCTATCTCCAATCACATTTTATTTTGTTGGAACTATCCAGCAAATTTTACCTGGATTTATAAGTAAATATAAATGCCAAAATTACATTTCTGGCACCTGCACTGTATTTATTTTTCCAGCTCTAATTAGGAGGCAACACATCTTTTTCTTTTCCCCCTAGCAAGGCTGGACTCCAGCTCAAACTTGCAGCTTAATTTTCCTAAGTGTTATGACTATAATATTATTTAATATTTTCAATTCCAGCATCTCAGAGCTGCAAGGCAAATTATGTGTTTTTATCAAGAGCAGGTTGCACTAATCTTTTGAAATTCCTGAAGAATGTGACCAGAAGTTTATTATATTCATCTATTTCTGCAAAATCTAATGCCTTCTAACTTCAAACTCTTGTTCTCAGTGAAACTATCAAGTTTATTAACTCCTGCAATGCTATTGCAGAATTTAAGAGAAGTCTCAACAGCAGATATACTGAAAGGCTCAGCAGCCCAGCCAGACAGCTCCCTTTTCTACAAACCCTGGCTACCCCATACAATTCAGCTGCTGGGCACCTTTCAAAGGAGTAGTTGGCAGAGCTAGGCTGGGAAGTTCTCCATAATGAGTAGTTGATCTGGGGATGCATCTCACATCTCCTTTCCAGTTCTCAAAAAGTAGCCAGCTAGGCAGTATAGCCAACTCTTCTGCTTTCCACTGTCGTGTAGAGTGTGCAAGGGACAGGAGAATGTGCTAATTGTACAAATAGTGCCTACAGCCTGATGATTTACTCCACAAAGCTGCTAAGACAGAATGACACACCTGGTAGTCTTCAGTGGCAATACTGGCTGGCAAGCTGGTACTGTAAGCCCTAGCCATACCACTTGTCTGAGTGCTGTCTGCTCGTAGGTAGAGGAAGTGTCCTGTGAACACAAAAGCGAATCAAAAAAGACAAAATTATCTCTTGCTCTTTTGTGTAATGTCTTGAAGTAATTTAGAATCATTAATGTTAATGTAGGCAAATAAGCATACGAAGGTGTAAAATTGGCTTGAGAGTAAATCTTTTAGTGAGGTTATAGTAAACACTCCGGTAGATTTCAGCAGCACAAAAGCTGACACCCCAAACCCTTTCTTGCAATATAAGTGCATAAACCTCAGATACCCCTCAAGATCTTCACATACAGAGGCGCACACCAATCTACACCCCTAATTCCTACACCATTAGCATCAATGACTCTTGCTGAGACAAACACTGGGCTGGAAGAATTTATTTGCAGTCTTTGTTTCCAGGGAGAGTTTATACAAGCTCCCGAGAGACAAACAGGACACTTGTATGGAAACCCTTCATTTTGGCAGGGAACTGTGAGGCAAGACTCATGTGCGCTAACTCTTCTGACTTTCAGCCTGAACAGGTGAGGGGCTTGCCTCCCTCCTTATTTAGGAAGTTGACAGTTCTGGGAATTATTTTACTCTTTTTGTATTGTGGTATTTTATAGCACAGAATGCATAATGGGATACTCTTATATGTGACGTTCTTCCTAACCTATAGCGGAGTCTGTCAAGAGTCTTCAAAAGATTTGTTTTTACAAGCTGCCTAGTTCTGTTGGGCAATTTTTACCTTCTAATGCAGCAGTTATCACACTGCTGCTGAAGTACTGAGCAACTGCATAGTTCATAAGAGGAAGAAGGCTGAAAGATGTATACATTATATGATTTTTTAAAAGATGAAAGAGAATCCCTGTCTCCAATAGTTTTGTGTTAACTTTTTTTTGCAAAACTTGTTTAATATAAACTTTTGGGGAATGTTCAAAAGTTAATTTTAGCTACATTTAAAGGTGTTAGAGATGATACCAATACTAAAATGCATTTGGCAATGTTGCCAAAATTTTAAAACCAATTAAAAAAAACTTAAGTTCAAGGCTATTGTGTACATGTATATACAGAGTGTGAGAGAGAGAACTATGAGAAACCTACCACCAGTGGCTCGCAAAGTAGACCCTACAAATGTGTCATCTTGAATCATTTCAGAAAAGCCCTGAATAGACCAAGGAGATGCTGCAGTTTCATTCAGTGTCCAGCCACATGGACCATCTTCAAAAGAGCAGTGTGAACCCTCTGGGAGACTGTCTACAAGTGAGAACAAGAAAAAGAAGGAAATAGATGAAACTTGATTACAGAAGAACACAAACATTAAAAAAAGTGAAAATCCATTGTGGTTGTCCAAGTTACCCAACCTATAATACACTGTCAAAATAGGTCTCATTTGTTTATTTCCAGAGTCACCATTAGAAAGCCAACACTTGGCTTCTGGAAATATTTGAGACTTTGTTGTGCTGTCTTACTCTAAATACTGCGCAAAAATGAAGCTCCCTTAATCTAAGGAATGGCAAATCACTCCCACATGTTTGTACAGGTATTGCTGCATATAAAATTGCAGGCATCACAAAGCTTTGTGTCTACTTAAAGCAAGGCAAATTAACAGATTATTTTAGATCCCTGCCACTGTACTTGCACCAAGGCTAAACAACATTTCTCAGCACCACATATACTGTTAGGGGACGTCTCTGTACTGATGTGCAAGGACTCCAAACTCGGATCTTGGAAAAACAGATTTATGACATTGTTGATCACTAACAGTGGAAAGATGGTTAGCGCCTTTCATTGAAGGGAAGGTTTAGATCTTAAATTAGATCTTGGGTCCAGAAGGAAATTCTCATCCAGCTGCAGACATGTAAATAAGGTTTTGCCTTTCTCTGAAGTAGCAGTAACTATGAAAAGAAGGTCATTGAGCTCCTTACTGCAATACTTAAGAAACCAAACCAATAATTTTATTCTATATAGGGTGAATTTTCAAAGAGAATCTTGGTATCCAATCAATGTAAACTAGTCAAATTAATTCAGGAGGTAAAATACTGAATTAATCTAAAGATGGAATCAATTTAACTTATTTTTTTATTCTAAATTATTCCTTCTAATGGGATGAAGGTTCCCACAAAGTGCCATGCCACATACTCACCACACCTCACTCCTTCCTGTTCTTTGGTAGGGCAATCACTGATGAACTCACAGATCTGTAGCTGGCTGACACAGCCTCCATTAATGCAGGGGAATATGGAACCTTTGTCATATATAAAAAGATCTTGATTTTCTTTATCTAATGGGAAAAAAATTATAGTAAGGCCCAGAGACGAGTTGACAGAATGCATATGACCCTTCACGCGTATCAGCCTTCACACATAGGACCCTGTCCTTTGCTTTTTTCATGTAGGTTTCTATCCAGCATGAGATTCTTGGACCAAACTTATTGCTCTTTTCTTTCTCATATGCTGCTTCTGCTGTGTTTGTGCTATCTTTAGGTTTTGTTTTTTTTTTAATGAAGGGTCTTGCAGTTTCCCTCTGTGATGTGCTCCTCAGTTCTGCACTACTGTGCACCTGCCAGGCAGCTGTGACATGCTGCACAGCACTCTGCTGCTGGAGGCAGGGACACCCAGTTAGCTCCAGCCCTGAGAGACACATTGCTATGCCCTGTTGAGGCTCAGGTTTAACCAGCATTTCAGCTGCTGGCTCATTTCTGTGCCAGCTTCCAGCTGTGGCACCCAGCCCATGAAGTAGCTGCTTCCCCAGCAAGTTGGCTCACTGTACAAGAACTTTATTCATGCACCCTGACTAGTCTAGTCAGTTATAGTCTGGGAGCATTTGACTGACTGCACAAGTACCCATCAGCCAGGCTGAGTACAATTTTTAAGTCTGATATTTCCCAAAAGCATGACTCTTAATGCACCCAGCCTGTCCTATGGATGCATATGTGCACAGGTCTGTTATGGACCTGCTGCCCTTTAGCAGATCTCTGCACAGAAGTTCCATTAGGATTATTACTACTCTGGAAAGAGTGCAAAAGTTAGGGAACCAATTTCAGGAGAAAGAGAAAAGAAGACCTCTGCAGCAATCCAAAGAAACAGTCTGAAATAATATTTTTTCATGGTACTGTGTTGTGCCAGGTACATGCATCAGGTTATTTAGAAACTGAGAGCACAGTGCTTCAGGTTGTATGCATCCCCTCAAAACTCTAGGACTGTCAAAAAAATATTACATTAAAAATATAGCATTAGTTAAATTAAAGGATTAATGACTACAATTAAATCTCTAATATGATCAAAAGCAGGCTCACAATATATTATAAAACAGCTCTGCGAAACCAGTGTTTTCTTTTTACATTACATTCCAAGCTATTTCTACAGAGTCTGCAAAATGGAAGCAATAACATTATATTAACTCATGAAATGCAGGAAGTGAAGATGATTATGTCCCCTGCCTGAAGGCTGCCTGTACCGACAGGCTCTTGCACTTCCAAGAAGCCTAAATGACATTAGCAAGGCTCTGCACAGCAACTGAGGATCATTTGCATGACATTCAGAACAAAACTGTAAGCTCCAGGTAAAACTGAGGTCTTAGCTGAGCACTCAGTTCTTTGGACAAAATAATTACATTCCATTTATTTTCATTTTAGATAGAAATTCTCAGTCTGGCAGTAGAAAACCGACCCCATTGCGGGCAGATAAATATTTCTTTTCTTCATAGATATTTTAGAAAAAGCCCAAGTATGGAAAAGGTTTTAGTTATACAGGGCAGTCTTTTGTTCTTCATTATTTAAGAAAGAAAAATACTAAATGATAAATAATCTAGGTAAAGACTTTTTTCATCCTTGTTGCTAGATTCACCATAAATCCTGTTGTTTTTGGTTTTTTCCATACAAAGATCAAGCACAGCTAATCTGAAAAGCAGAAAGGGTCACTTAAATCAGTTCTATAATTCTGAGTTACTCATCCTTCATTGAAATCCTATCTGACTATCCCTCATCACACTCATCCATTTTGGTGAGCATGCATTTGGTTAATCCAAGCCTGGCTGTACTGCAGCATACCATGAAAGCAGTTTCTGAGTTGCAAGGAGCCCACTGCCAGTACTCCAATCTCCTGTGCTCCACAGTTTGAATACACCAGTGTGATTTTGAAAGGTCTTTCTCTGCGTCCAATCTGGGCCACCAGGTATTTCCATTTCATCCTAGAGGACAACAGAACAGATGGATCAATAAATGCAAATAGAACAATAACAAATGGGTGTTAATATAAAACAAGTGATGTTCAGCCTAGCAAACTCAGGTTAGGTTATCTTTGCTGCAGAGCCTATTGTTAATGTGGAAAAGATCCAACCCTTCCCAAAGATTATTAAATGGGGCTTAAATTATCACAAACTTTGGACACACCCCACTCCAATATGTGCTTTCCACATACACGGTTGAGTTTGTTTGCTCTTGAAAGTACAAATCAACCAAGCAGCTGCACAAGTCTCTGGATCTTCTCAAGCCAACACTGACATAGTGTGTTCTGGAAGTAAATGTCTGGCCCTGAATATTTCTGGTTGTGTCAAGAGTGAAAACCTTTATCTGTGTGTTGTCTATCTAATTTCCCACCTTAGCAAAATACAGTGCACTCACAAAGCAAGGGGACGAAGAGAAGTGGTGTTCCAGGAAATGCAGATTACTCATTCCATTTGCATTTCATTACAGAGCAAATGCCATAACCTCTAGACTGCAAGGGTTTCTTAATTGTGCAGCACTTGTGGCAGTTCAGAGAAAGACAGATGGTCCCATACACTCTAATTTTAAAGATGATTGTGAGATATAAAAAGCTAGAGAGAGATACCAAAAGGGAATTTTTAAAGTACCTCACTCAAATTAAGTCTGGTGGAAGTCTGGGTATCCCGGTGTCATTTAAAAAGCAGAACAGAATTCTTAAAAATATTTTTACTTTATTTTTGTTTTCAAAAATTGTTCTTATACTTTATGGTAATAAGACAGCAAGATACAGTTAGATTTATATGTCATTATTTTGTAAATGGATTGGTGCAAGTATAGGGACAAAGGTATCCTTGCTCTAAGCTCTTTTCTGAAAAGTATCAGACAGATAATTTTATCCATATTCTACACACTGCTGATGTTACTGGGGCCACTCTGGACAAGTGAACTGAGTCAGTGCCAGTGGAGTAATAAGAAGGTCAGGTCACAGGGTTAAGAGATGTTGATCAGGCTCTGTTAGTAGTATTACTTTTTCATTTAGGAAATTACTTCAGCTGCCATGAAGTGGATCTGCACCGGAAACACCTCAGAAGGCAACATCCAGATTACAAACACATCTCTTCTGGACTCAACATAAAAATCAGAGACCACCTTATTTGCAACTTACAAAAAAATCTAAACCAACTTTAATTTTTTATCACCCTCTCTTGCATTGTTCCCTCCACAAACCAGTTACATACCTTTGGCTGGATATTTTTCTACTATCCCTTCTATGGCATCCACCCACCTTTCACTTTCACAATTATACACACACAAAAATACCCTGAACTCATATGCAATTGAGTTTCTCTTATCAAGATTACCCTATTTCTTCTATTTCCTGTCCCATCATAATATATTCAATAGTTCATTAAAATTTAATGAATCTTCAGAAATGTACAGCCCCAAACAGCAACAGAACCATGTCTACATCCCAACAAAAGAGAACAACTGCTTTGCTTTAATTTTGTATTACAGTTCATCTTCAGGAGCATCCAGCACCTATAAATACATCTCATAAATATTCTTACAAATATATCCCCCCTTCACACTGTGGGACAACATCCAAGACCATCCAGCACTGACCCAGAACTGAGTCACTTCTGCTATATTTACACAGCTTTGTTCATCACTCCACTGCATCCTGTTGACCACAAGAATGAATGGGCTATAATCAAATTGGTTCAATGAGCCAAAAAGGGTAAGGACAATCTTTAAATCTGCTGAATTTACCTATTAGGCATAGTCAACCTGCCAAGCACTGAGGCATAGTTCTAGTACCTCTACCAAGTTACAACCCACCCTCCAGCTGAGACATCACAGAATTGCCAGTGTTAAAACACCATTGAATGCAGCAACCTGTAGCACACAGCCTCTGATTCACAGCCAGTGGTACATTCAGTAGTAGCAACTGAAGAGCCCCACAGCTGAAAACAATGACTAGTTCAGCTGCTGCACCTGAATCCTCTATGCTTTATGAGCCAGACACTTTGGAACTTGCTGTTTATAGCCTGGTGTATAAAAATAAATGAAAACTACTAGTCATCTAATTCAATAAACCAAACTCTGAAATGCCATGAGTTAGGAAAACAAACTGTTCATTCTGCCATCTCTGCTGGGAGAGCTGTGGTATCTGGTAGAAAAGCAAGGCCACCATCTTAAGCCCCTACTTCCGTGAACTGGCAGCTCTTCTGAGTCAGAGCACAAAGGTCCCACGGAACATCCTAGTTCTTCTCTGAAATATCTCTGGTACTGAAATTTTCTCCACATATAACACTGCAGAAAAGAGCTGTCTAACACCCAAAGACTGCAAAAATTACAAATAGCATTGCACCACACAGAGAGCTTTTGTGTATGAGGTCTCTTCATCATCAAGGTATTCCACGTCAGAGAAAGTCTCACCCCCCAGATCCAACTGCAGCAAGATTTCTAACACTGTAAATAATTACACCTCCTTTGCTTGGTCCCACCATTGAAACAGAGGCTATTCAGAGCCAATGTAATTTTCTTAATGGAATCAGGAATGAAGCCCATTGTTGATCCAGCAGAAGATGGATCATTGCAGCAGGCTTCCACATAAGCCAAGCTTGGCAATAACTTTACTATTGATTTTATGCCAAACAAGATCTCAAGTAAGGAGGCAATATTACTCTTCATCTAAAAAGAGATGTTAAAATTGGTCTGTAGGCATGGAAGTACTATCAGGGTCTGACAAAATTTTGAGAAATCTGCATGGATAGAAAGTTTGGATTTGCAAGCTATTTAATGCTTAAGGCAAGAGAACTCAAGATTCACCGTGCAAATTTCTAATTCCAACTTTTCATTTGTAGTGTTCACTTTGGGTTTTCATTAGCCCCTCAATCCTCTCTGCTGAACAGATCTTTTCAACCCTCTTCTTACCAATCCTTTCTATGATGTGATTTTTTGTATCCAACAAAGGTAACTGATGATTAATTTTAAGAAAGATTTAATATAAAGAATAACCATTTCTTCACTAGGAGTGAAAAGAGCAATAAAGCAGAAAAGGAAAGCTGAAACATTTTCTAAATTAGGGGAACCCACTGCATGGCTTATTGCACAAAGCTATGTATGCTAGATGCTTCTAGACTCAATCAGTAAACATAAAAATTAGAAGTTTTACATTACTTCTCTACACTCAGGAAGCTGCTGTCTGCAAGTCCTCACAAACATCCAGTGCCAACCACAGGACTTAAAAGGAAATAGATGAGAGAGCAAAATACATGCCCACCCCTCCTCCCTTCACCAAATTGTTAGAAGGTTATTTTTTGACCCAGTGTACTTTTGGGGGGAAGCTCAAGAGAGGCACGAGGGGCACTAAATCATACTCCCAGATTAGAGTTCAAAAACCATAGTCTTATACTGCAGCTGGACAGCCTCGCCTTTTCTGGACACCCTTTTTAATCGAAATGGCTCTGCTCATTGCTGTCAGCATGCATTTAGACATTTTCTGAGAACACTTACCAGGCTACTCCCTTGTCATCTGTACAGTAGGAGAAAAATAATTTTTGTGGATAAAAACAACGACATTCGTAGAATACAAGTGTCAGAGATGGCAAGTTTCTACAAATATCTCAGAAGCTGGTGGAGAATTTTGTCACCACCACCCCTCAAAAAAAAAAAGAAAGGGAGGGGGGAAGACACAAAAAACAAAGCAATAAACAGTTTTGTGAGGCTGCCTAACTGTAAACCAATGCATGTACATGGCCATAAACTTTTTGTTTTCTGATCTACCAAGACTACCATGGCCATTTCAGAATGGAAACAGAACAAAATCAGCTTGGCTTATTGACTACAGAAAGGGAAAATATTATCCCTGCCCCAAATTATGCTTTTTTATTTTCACTGAAGTGTGAGTACTTAGAGTTGAAAGAAACTAACTTCTCACTGAAGCAGTTTTGGCTGAGAACACTGAAATAATTGTGGTCCACAACAAACACAAGCATGTGAAACCACTCAAAACCACACAGGACTCAAGAATTTTCTACTGTGGCTGACTCTGGGTCTGTGTGGTAAAGATGAAAAGGTGGGAGAAGCAAAACAGTAAAAACATAAATATTAAAAATTTTTTAAAAAGGGAAAAGAAAAAAAAAAATAAAAAAGATATGTTAGATGTGACCTGAATAAGCACCATAACCATAACCCTAAGAAAGTGAAAAGAGCTTTCTGAGCTAAGTGCTAGACAAAGAAGGCTTGGATTTGAAAACAAGGCTACAGGTTCCTGATGTTTGAGCTTTACTGACATAATGAGAAAGATAATTTTATATATATTTTTTGTAAATACATAGAATTTCAAACACCTCTCCCCCAGCAGTTCTCCCTCTAATGGTAACAACTCAGAATATCCACAATCTATAAATGTGGTATATAACAACAAACACTGTGAGTTTGTGACTTTGCCCTACTTGTTCAGTGAACATGGTGCCAAAGGTCCATCTCTTTCTTTGTTCTTCCACTAAGGCTTTTATGCGAAAAAATAGTGGCAGCTTCAATACTACCAATGCAATGATAAATACTGCTAGTTAGCGAGGTGAACTTTCTCCTACACATGATATATATCTAAGCTTTTGGGAACTGTATAGCTGATGGATCCTGAAGGAGAAAACAGCATCAGGAGAAAATTTCTAAGTCCAGAAAGAGGACAGTTCACTGAAGTAGTCTGGGGTAGCTGGAGTCCATGATGAAGTATAGCTTGGTCATGGAAGTGAGAGGTGACAAAAGGGACCAAAGCAGGATTTCCTGGAGTGTCTGAAAAAAGTGCCATTTAGCCTATTTTCTATGTCCAAGTTTCTACTCTGACCTGAAGACAATCCCTTGGTAGTAATTTTCATTGGTTGCGCTATGTACTACACATAGGCATCTATCTCAAGGTCATCTGCTCGTTGTCCTCCTTGTTCTGCTCTAAATTGTGCAGAAGTGTTTGCTGAACACAGAAAAGCTCATAGAACTCCCACTTACTGGGGAAAGTCCCAGTAAACTGGGAACACTTCAGGGTAGTCTTTCTTAACAACCAATGTTGTTAAAATCTTAATCACGGAGAGAATGCTCACTTCAGACTACCTGCCTAGCAAGAAGCAGGTCAATCACTGTGCTAGAAATAAATTCTGTTCTGCCTGCATGGTCAGGTTTTTTAAACTGTACTGAGATTTTAAAGTTTCCCTGTAATGAAGGGGGAAAGGAAGGGTGTTTGACCTAACATGGTTCCTAACTTTGTTTTATTTCTTTTCTATCCCTCCTTTCTATCTTGATTTCAAACAGGACTTGTTCACCTCCCCTGTCTAAAATCTTAAGAGTAAACTCTCTGACCTTACAAGTGTTTCATTTCACTTAGTAAGAAAAAAGTAGTACCAGTGTCTATGCCAACTTCCAGTAAAGCTAACTTCATTCTAATAAATCTAAATGCCATCACTTTCAGAGAGATGATAATCTTGATTTCACATAGAATTGTTTTGCTGTGCTCAAATAAACTGCTAAACAACATCTGTGATCCATTTCAGAGATGCTGCTGTGATTACCAGCAAAACTTGGTCTGACCAGTAAGGTGTAGCAAAATGGTATTTTACAAGTTTACATAGGGGAATGGAGCCGCAGCTGCAGAGAAGTGTCAAATATTCAAAAAGCAGCAAGAGCAGCTTTGAGTAGGTAAAAAAGGACATTAGAAACTAATCCCAGAAAATGCAACAGATTCCCAGTGCAATTGGCAAGAAGATGGGGAAGGAGTAGCCAGGAAGGAACTGAGCAACAGCTAAAAATGAGAGAGAGAGGTGGGGGGGAAATCTGAAAGAAGAAAAAATAAGTTTTTTCAGTCAAACTCTGCTATCTTTGGCTGACTGGGACTCTTGGCTACAGATCTCCATGGCAGCCTGGGGAGTGCCAAAGAATTCAAAGAAAACAAGAACTGGGATCTATTGCTTAAGTTCTCCATGGGAGTCAGTCAGGTGATGGAAATAAAAAACTCTGTTATGTGTCTGACCCAGGTTCTTACAAGTCGGATTGCAGCAAAGGAAAAACAAGCACATGGAAAATGGCAAAATTAGATGACACGTGGTCTTTTCTCGTTCTTTTCCTGTTGTGATTTGTTCCCTTTACCCATTTCTCTTCCTTACTACATTCTGCTACACACAGGAATGAAAAAGTAAAACACTGGCAAGATCAAAGGGAATACAGGACAAGAACTGGGGTTGTTACACCTTTTGTTTTCCTTCACCTCTTCTTACCTCTAGCCTCAGTTTTTTCCCTCCCTGAACTCTACAAATGAAGCAGAAGTGGATGCTCCTGAACCCACTAGAAAGAAGGAGGAAATTATTAAAGAGGTAAAATTAACCCCACCTCAAAATGATAATTGTGACCCTGGTAGCAATGATAGGACCCATTGAATCTATAGAGATATCCATCATGTTACCAAAGCAGTTTTTGGACTGAATGCATTTTACAGCTGCAGTCCAAGAATCAGTGAAAGAATTAGTCACTCTTCACCCTTCTAAATGTGAGGGAAGAAGAGTGAGATCTAAGCTAGTGTGTTCTTTGCAAAGGGGACACACAAAACCTGTGTCTGCTACAGACATCCTGCCAGGAAACTGCATGCTTCAGTCTTGACAATTCTATCTTTATTATCTGCTGTAATAGCAGCAATTATGTCAAAAAGGGAAAAGACGGTGATAAACAGTGACCTGGAGGAACTGCACTCTACCTTGCAATCCAAAGGCTTAACAGTTGAAAATTTATTGTCTTACCCAGCATTCTCCTCATGGCCAGCTCTCAGAGAAATTACTGTATTTTTATTTGTCTCCACATATCTGATTTCAACTGTGAATCTCTGGAGGAGAGGAACAGCATCCTGTGAACATATGGCCAGTTCCAGTGAACAAGAGTCCAAGCTCCCAGGCAGGACAGGGCTTTGCAGGCTGAACTCACATCTATCTGGCAGTCTACTGGTGTTCAGGAGGAAAATGTCCCCTGAGAAGAGAAAAAAAAAAACACAAAAAACAAGAGACACGTAGTGTGGAGGGAAGAGAGGTAATAAGAAGACAATGGATAAGGAGTTTGAAGAAAGGAATAATGAGGATAAAGGAAGAACTGCGCACAAACACCCCCCCACCTCCAAAAAAAAGGAGAATAAAGTAAAAACAAAACTAAGAGTTTAAGTAAAGAAATGATAGAAGAAATGAGAAGAAAGAAAAAAAACCATGAAAACATGTCCAACAAAACAAAAGCCAAACACTTTGCCAGTGAGACAGCAGACATGTAGAGCCAGCTCTGGCTTGTATAGGACTGAGTTTCCTAAGAAAAATCCAGTCTCTATAAGTAAAAGTAGCTCATCCCACAATGGCAAGATAGAAAATGAGTAGATGAAGGGGCCAGCTGTTTAGAGGATCTATACATACACAACCGAGGCAGCACACATGCATTACACGGCTTTTATTGACCCTTGGGCACTGACTGTGCCTTCAGGAGCTCTGCACCAGAACCAGCACATGGCAGTACTTTAAGTGACAAGGGCCTGAGACCTCACCCTGCTGACTCCTGCTGCTGCCACCCATGGCTGCAGCCAGAGCTGGGCAAAAGCAGGTGTCCATTCAAGGGGAACTGTAGCTGTGCTTACCTTCAACATCTCCGTGGGAGGAACTGTTGTCCAGAAGCATCTGCTGCCTCTCCTGGGACACCAGGACACCAATGGAAGATAACACCCAGTCTGGTTTTCCAAAACTGTCTGTGGACGTCACCCATGAACAGCTTGAGCCAATGATACAAGAGACTTCTGTTGTGAGAAACAAAAGGTTTCATTGAGGCCCATCCCAGCACAAGGGGCACAGGTAACACGGGCACATGAGTGAGCAGATGTGGGCTATATCTCCCAAGAAATTGAAGAGTTGAAGAGAAAAAAGAAATTTTTATTTGGGCAATAACAACAGAATCTCTCCCAAGGCAGGTAAAGGAACACATAAGAATGAAAAACTAACCTGCAAATTCTTGGCAGACATTAGTCAAATTCCTCCCACTGGTATCAACAGTGAATTTATGTCAGTGGAAGATGTAGACCACAAGTACTCAAAATCCCAAATGAGAATAATACCAATAATATCAACAAGGATATTGAAACTGTATGGATTTAGCATTTTGGCAGAGAGAAAGAACTGATACTCTAAGGTCAAGCCTTCTTAGCTATAGAAAGAGCTTGACAGGGTCTCAAGCAAAATAGATGAGCAATGCAAGCTTTACATAATTTTTTATTTTTATCTTTTTACAACAGTTTTGCTTTCCTCTAGCAGGATGGATAAGAATGCCTACTTAACAAACCCCAGAGTCTTTTTGCAGCACTAAAAACACTAGATCATCCTGGCCAGAATTTTTCACAATCAACATATTATAAACCAGACAAGAAGTAATTCACTGTTCTCTCATCAATCTAATATAAACTCCCTGAAGGGATGTTAGCTGCACAAAGCTCTCCCACACAGAGTGGAGCTGAAGAGAGTTGATATTAATTTGCATTATATTTATTTTCAGTAGTAATAATAATATTATAGTAATAACTGGAGTGTCCCCAGGCCAATGAGAAATAATAAGAGACTAAATACTCATATTTAGGATCCTGATGTTCAGAGGATATTTGAACCTTGCAAATATGAATGACACAAAGTTATCCCTTTGGTAGCCCTATTCCTGTGAAGGAGAACAGGCAGGTAGGAAGGAGAGAATTAAGGTCAGGGATATAACACGGAAGTGTGGTTGCACAGGTGGGGCAAAAATAAAAACATAAGAGCCTCCAGAAGATTGCCTATATTTCAACAAATCTTTCAGAAAAAGAAAAAATGGAAGCATCTTTTGAGTGCAGCCGCAAAAGCAGACAAATTTCTCCTAATTATTGAAGTAACTAACTTCACTTTTATAAAACAACATCCAGTGTGCAGGGGTAAGAGAAACACGGATGTTACAGAGTTGCACATAACTTTGGGTTGGCACAGGCTGCAGCGTCCCACCCAAACACTTCTTTTCCTCCGTTCCTTTGGACACTCTGCAACCCTTTCCGGCCTGCTCAGACTGGAGTTTGCTGCCTCTCTCAACCTGACACCTGGGCCAACCATCCAAATATCTTCTTAGCCCAATTAATCAAATGCATATGACTTAGGAAAGGTCTGGGCAGTGCTCAGCCCATCATTTTTACATGGAAGCCACAAGCAGACGAACTGGCAAATTGTGTATGTGTGTGCGTGTGTGTATACAATGCCAGATTCCAGCAACACACCAGGAATGAGGACACCAGCCATTCTCCTGGCTCTGTTGGATCTAGGGAAAAATGTCTGTGCACAGCTCCAGGCTGTGGCTTGATGATCCATTAAAACAGCTTTAGGGATCTCAATAGCTCAGAAACTCTATGGCTGTGTGAGAAAAAGCAGAGTCCTGACCAAGGCCTGCTGTGCTGTTTCAAATTTATTGACATTTGACAGGTTAACTCAGTATCCACAGACTTACTGTCAGTAGAAGTAATATTTTTATCAGATAATTATTTAGTTGGTCGTAAAACCCAGAAAGCAATTTCTCTCACAACAGCATAACAGGGAAAGAGACCAAAGGGAAAGCTCAGGAAAAAAAAATTTCCTTTTCTTTTTCAAATAGACAGTTACTTGAAGCTATTGTTTATGACAAAACCATTTAATCAAACCTTACTAATACCACAGCTTGCAGTAGCAAGGACTGTACCAACAGACTTAATCCTTTGAGTGTGCCTCACATGGACAAGGTGGGTCACAGCTCAGATAGGTGAACACAACTTTCCCCTTGAAAAGCACCTAATTCCCAACTCTCTGGGCTTTATAAGGCCTGTCTGCCACAATCTGAGGCTGAAGAAGACCTGAATACCTGGAAGAGTCTGAAACAGATCAGGAAAGTTTTTGACATCCAGTAAAAAAAGACTCTTTTCTCTGGCAAGAGATCACATGCATTGCATTGTGATGGAAAGACTGATTAACAATAAGCTGGTTTTTAGTACAAATCACAGAGAACTGAGTACACTCATGGTCATAGTGAAAGAGAACACTGAGAACTGAAACTTCTAACACCATTACGTACCACCTTACAGGTGTTTCACATCCAGCTTTGCTTATGAACTTGGAGAACCTCAAGTACAACTCAGCAAAAACGAAAAATATGACAAATTAAAAAAAAAAAGTATAATAGAGAAATACATCTGTATTACTATGATCAGAAAACGACATATTTTAAGATATTACAAAATCACTCTGAAGAAGTTTAGATTGAAAAGAGCTCATGGGGAGTCCAGGGTATATAAGACCCTTTTCTTTGTTTGTTAATTGGGGGACGGGGATGGGGGGCAGGTGCGGGAGTTAGGTCTCTTTTGTGCGGGGGTGTTTGGGGTTCTTTCTGGTTCAGCTTGCTTGCTTTGTTTCAGGTTTTTTTGTTTTGTTTAATATGGAAATAAGGAATTCCCTTAAGTTTACACTGGCCTTTCTGAGTCATTGCTTCAGTTCCAGTCAAAAATACAGTGTCATAGCTTTCTGGTAAGAGGTGCTTGCAACTGCCAGCATCTATCTTACACCTAGATTATGATGGGGAAATTAGGAGTGTTTTAGGCCGGGCTGCTGCTTGTGGCTCAGGGAAAGCGTAGAGCTCTCTTACTGCTGCCGTCCTGCTCTGCCTGGCTTTGGTCCGATCTGCTGTCGTGGGGTTCGGTGCCCACACAAATCTGCAACGGTGTTTTAGGTAACTGAAGTTCCGTGCCTCAGTTTCCCTGTCTGATCCAAGGGCCGTTAGCATCAAGCAGTTTTTTACACAGAGATGAAGATAAGGAGGAAAGAGTGGACTCTTGCCAGCTGCATTCCAAGATTTATTACTCTGCCCTGGAGGAGCAGGGAGACTTTACCTTGAAGGGAAGCTGGACAGAGAGACCTTTGCTGCTCTCTGGTTGTTGCTTTTAAGGGGTTACAACTTAGGGGATGGTATTATATAATTATCCAATCAGGAATTGATGACACATGGCATGAAACCGATAGGAACATCTCAGGTGAGGTACAAAATCAAGCTGGCTAGTAACAATACAGCTGGAGGGAATTTCCAACCACACAGGCCTGCCACAGGGCCTGAGGTGGTGTGATGGACAGGTGAGGAGTAGATGTAGCTATGCTGCAGGCTCTTCTTTGGATCCACCCTCAGGGAGAGAATCTTGTGAGGGGAAATCAACCCAACCAGAGCTGTTTACCCTGAACATGGGCTGCACCATAGCAACAAAGGAGAAAGGAGAAGAAGAAATAAGAAGCAAGGAAGAGGACTTGTGGTACCTGGTTTAGAAGGCTGATGCAATGAAACCATCCTATTTTTTATCAGGGAGAGCTTCTGAGTTGGATTTGGTGAAGAGGAGTTTTCTTCATGTGATTCAGAACAGGAGACAACAACTATAAGAAAATAAAAGGAAGAGGGGATGTGTGTGATGTTTCTATAAAACCTATGCTCTCGTATTTTAAAGCATGAGTATATGTTTAACAAAGCCCTGCTATGTTACTCTTACCTTCCTGATGACATTTCAGAATAGCCCTACCACTTCCCAGAAATACAACTGTAACAAAATATTTTACTTAATAACGTGTTCCTTACTCTTCTCTGCACACTCCCATTTTTACCACTAAATAACCTCTCTAAGGAGACACTGTCTATTCCAGTACTGCCCATGTTGCAGTTATAGTGCATCTACCTGCCAGTCAACAATTACAGCTCTGAGCATTCAGGCTGGACAGGACTTTGAGCAACCACATCCAGTGAAAAAGATGTCCCCGTCTATGGCAGGATGGTTGGACAGATAAAGTTTAAAGCCTTTTCTGGCCCAAACCATTCTATGATTAGAAGATGAGTTCAACAGTAAAACATGTAATCTATACAATACACGACATGCATTTATCAACAATCTTTTGGGAGGACCTACATCTCATCTTCACCACATGAGAACACACCCCATCTGAAAATAACACAAATGAAACTTCTGCATCACTGCACACATCCAGATATGAAGGCTGGGTTTTTCAAAGGAATCAGGTAACTTTCCTCTGTCTAGTGTATAGTAACACATTCTCTCTCCAATACCCTTCTTATTAATCCCCCTACATTTTTCTAGCTCAGAGACCCCTCTGTCTTGTATCTATAAAAACCTCCATTAGTAACTGTGACATCTGATCATAATTATGGCACCAAAACATACACATTTGTGCATTTTTATTCATATAAAATCTTAGAGTCCTGAGGTAACATTTTGTTGTGCTGGAGAAAAATACCAAAATCTCAGAAGAGTTGAAAGGCCATAGAAACTATTTTCTACTTCACCAAAGGGAATAGTAAATCCAGCATGCTAAGATTACCTGGTTTTAAATGGAAGCATACCTCTGAATCAACTTTGTTACTCAATGTTGAACAAATTTATCAAAATTGTTATCCATTTCAGTACTTCTGTCAACTAAATATCCAGTAGCATCTGATTTGTCTCCAGAACAAGTCATACCAACAACAGCTATTTTATTTATTTAACCTGTGCATGTGAAAACACAAAAGTCCCAAACTAAATATGCAGTAGTTTCTATTCAAGAAAATCCTTGGCCTTTTCTAGAAATCATAAACAAGTTGGCAAAAACAAACATATTTGTTTTCAAAAGGAATTCACAATAAGATGCAAAATGAATTGCTTTCAAACCTTGGCCATTTGGGTTATGAGTTGAGCAATATAAAAACGTCAAATCATGTCAGAGGGGACAGGAATCTTATCCACATGAATTGGAGTTGAGACAAGGACGTACAGACACACCATTGATAACATCTAAGATATTCTCAGCAGAACTAATTTGAACAATAATATTATGAAAACATACATCCGTATCTATAAAAAGAAAAACCTCTCAAACTTGAACATATGTTCATATGTTTCACTCACTATTGCATGTAGTTTTTCAGCAATATCTGGTCTGATTTTAAACTGCTATAACAATTTTCATTTTAGTATATATGACAACGCATCACACAGTGAGTAAAATGCTGTGAAACGTTTCATAGCATGAAAATGCTGCATCCTTCCCTCTTTTATTATATTACTAAAGACAGTCATTCAAGGGGTTCCAAGAAAGGGTGATTTCAGAACAGAACAGCATTATGTTGCAGCAGATACATGCTGTACTGATGACAGATTTGGGGTCCCCACAGATCAACTGTCAAACACTAGATTTTTCCCTGCCTCTGTTTCCAAATATGTAGGGACATTAATGTCGGAAAAGTTGATTCTGCATTGCATATAAGACACAGGCACTGCCCTGATAAGCAAGGTATCTTCAGTAACAGGATGAAATCCTCAAAAAGAATGGGAATTATGTGGCCAAACTTTGGCCAGCCTTATGACAGGGTTGTCTTATGAAAAATCCATGCTAAAAATCCAATTGCAAACATATCTATTTCACTATATTAAAAGAAATTCTGCTATGGAAAGGGCTTTTGACAACTAGAGTGTGCTCCTCCCTACTTATGTTCTGTGTCTTTTGAGATATTGCTCAGTTCTCTATTTCCCGATCTATGCTAAGCATGACTGTAGCTTCAGTATTTACTTCCCTCAGGGCTTTTTGTAAAGTCTGTTCCACCCACTCGTCTCGTCACACACTCCAAGCTGCTTGTATACTTTGGAAATAGCCTGAGTATCATGGGACCCACAAACATAGTACAGTCACAGCAGAAGCTCTACTAGAAACATTTGTCCTCATAAAACTAAAACTTAGGCAAAATATTCAATGCATGCACACCCCACCCCCACAAACACCTTTGGGATGTTCTTATTTTTTCTCATTAAGAAGCACAAGATCCAGTGGCAGATTGCCATGAACGGAGCCTTAAACTACTTGACACATGACTTTACTCCCTTAGTGTAGGAAAAAACCTCCATTGCCATTGGTGATGGCTGAGAAAAATAAGGTACAAAACGACAGTAACATCCTACTCAATTTTGGCAAAAAGCTGCATGGATTCATTCTAATGCGTGCAACAACCCTATTCAACTACCCTGGGAAGATGCCACTTACCTAACTGTGCATCTGAGAGGAAGGAAAGGCAGTCATTACAGCCGAGTTCACTGACAGACACAGTATATTTGAACAGAAGACCCTAGACTCAGTGACAGACAAATAATTTGTTTAGGTGCACTCACAGAAATATGTCCCCATTCATTCATTTCCTCATAGCAAAGAATTTCTGGCTATGGCTGAGCAGAAGAGGACTCACAGTAGCAGCTTAGCAGCACTCTAGTCCATCCTCCACTCTTACATCTCAATTATTTCTTTTTCTCACTCATTAAATTTCTTTGATTGAACTGAAAATCTAATGCACATAGTCACTAAAAGAAACTGGCACCTCCAGAGAAGCTTCTGATAATCCCACACCATGTCCTCTCACACATATTTGCATGTAATTTTTGTATGGCATTAATTTCAGCATGAAACAAATAATAAGGACTATCACTTTTCACCTCCATGACTTCTCTGTCTCGATCAGCAAAAGTCAATTGTTGAAGTAAAAAGAAATATAAGATGGAGAGGAAGGAGATAAATGATTTTAAGCTAAGTCTATAATTAAGGAACATAAAATTATCAGGAATAAACAGTGTAACATATTTAATTGTCACAGGAAAATTATGGGATATTTTAACAGCACAGCACAAATCCATCTCTTCTTCAGTAAATCAAGAAACCTCCAGAACTGAGAAGGTAATTCCATTTCTTTCACTATGTTACAGAAAAAAAAGCATTAAGATACCTGCAGGGCTGATTTTTCTCCTGAATACTGACATCACTTTGCAGAAGAGAAAAAAATTACAGAAAATACTTAAAAAACTTGTGATGGGAAAACAATTCCAGGTCAGCCAAGACATCTTTCTGACAAAACAGGAATTTCCTTTAGAGCACTTTCTAGTGTTATTCCCTATCTAATATCAAAATAGCAACTCAATATTTCTCACTGATTCTCTGAGAAGATAAACTAACATATAGACTAATAGATCTGACTGTCAGGAAGTCAGACTAAGCAAAAGGAAGACTGTCGGTCTACTACCTGTCCAAGTATATTTCAATGACTCCTAAACCTTCCACTTTCAGCTCAATAAATAATCTCTCTCCTTCATGAGTATTTACAGCTTTAAGTTATTAGCCTTGCATTTTGAAAATGTCACTGTGATCTCCTGCTGCTTTCTATTAAACCCTTTATTCTTTGCTCTTAGTTGGCTTGCTAAGTTGAAGTCCCTTGCTTACTTCATCACTCCTATTGTACTCTGTCCAGACAGACTGCAGGTAATGGTCAACAGGGGAGCAACACAATAAAATACAGTTTTGCCAAAGCTTACCAGGTGATGCTTCAGGATCTTCTGGAGCCCCCTCCAGTTTTTCAGGGAAAAAGGCAGCAAGGCAGACATTAGTGCACACTACTGTCAAGCTATGCAGAATGGCCATTCTGCTCTCTCCTGAGATCTGCCTGTTAATCCATGCAACAATCTCACCAGACATTTTGGCCAAAATAAATTATTTTAATTGATCATCTACAATGACATCAAGTCTCTCTGTGACACATTTCCTTCCAGGACAGGTATTCCCACCCTGTACTGTATTAGTTCCCTTTGAGATACCTCCTTCCACTGGTGAGTTAAACTCTTCCTTTTTTTCCCTACCTTAATCTAAGTTATCAGCAGATCATCAGTACATTTTTAATGTTGTCTTCCAACTTACTCCTAAACTCCTAAATAGAACATAACCCAGAACTTACATTTACAGGAAAAGTCTAGGCAGAGTTAATTGAAAATGATTCCTGTTTATATGTCTGTTTTAAACCAAAACCTGACATAGCAATTTGTACCAGGCACTTACTTAAGTGCACATGTAGAGTTATCAAATTTAAGAACGTGACTGAAGTTGGAATGTCCTACATGACTTTTGACAAACTAGTAAACTTGTTTGAAAAACTGACACTGCAACAAGAAGTCTTTTCAAATAAGCCTTTTAGATTGAAAAGTCATTATAAACTCTTTTCTAGCTCTTGGATCCTATGTAAAATATTCTTATATTTTTACTCAGACTGATGTTAAGGCAGCAATCTTGCTATTACCAAGCAGTCCTACTTTGCAGGAGTAGGGCAGATGTAATTAAGTACAGTCATTCAGCTTATTCTGTTTTACCCTTTTCAGAATTTACCCATTTACCCTTTGCAGAACCTTCTTCCAGTTCTGCAGAATTTCCTCAGCATCCTGACACTTACTGAAAATTTCAACATGGATGTCTTTCAAAGTTCATTAATTAGTTCTTTCAAACTACTTGAACACAAGCTAGCTTGGCCAGTTGTTTTACAAAGCAAGCATTTCAATACAATTTTTTTCACAACTTTTTGGGTTTTTAAGAAAGCTATTGCATTATTTCTATGTGACAGTGAAAAATCAATTGTTTGTTTTATTTTTTCCCTAGAAGACAAATATTTACTGAACACTTTTTGTCTCTATGTGCATGATATAGAATACAGACACACATTTATGACAGATTCATATAATTGCTAAGTTATTTTTGCTACTAGTGCACTTGGAAAATTTCCTTAGACTACCTGCTTTCTTCTTAATTTCTTTTGCTTCTTTTCATCTATAGCTAAACTTTCAACTTTTCAACTTCCTTTTACTGCAAACAATGTTGTATTTTCCTTATTTTTTATAACAGTATAGCCTCCCCTTTCAGCTATAGGCTTGTGGCTTTCTAGCTGTTCACACAAGCAACTCAATTATTATCTGATTTTTTCTGTCCACGGAGTTTCTTTCAACTAAGCTGCTGTGACACTGTTTTAAATTCTGAAAGATTTACCTCTTCTGGAATTACCAAGTTATAGCACTTTCAGATGTTATTTAGGCACTAAAGTCCATTTATTTGAATATCTCAGCTAAGTACATATCAGACCACTTCAGATTTTTATTCTGTTTTAAAGAAGGGGATATTCAATCCACCACCACTTCCATTTGGGGAACATCTGAGTTTAGCTCTGACCTCAATTCTTGTCTCAATTCTTTATCTGCTGAGAATGGATCCAAGATATTATCCTAATAAATGATGGGGATTTTCATTCAGATACTGTTATCTACTCAATATCAGCAAATATGCTGCCATGCTAGCAGAATGAAACCACCAATATGCCTCTTGTGTTGAAGGCTTCACATACACAGGCACACACAAGGGAAAAAAGGTTCTTTTTTCCTCCCCTTACACACAAGCTAGTTATTATTTTATCCAGACCTTTAGTTGGATTTGACAGTCTACAGCAGTCATCAGCAATCACATTAGATTTATTTTAGGTATTAATTGACCTTCAAGATAATTCTGTTCAATGGGGAAAGAGGCAATATCATTTTAGCCATACAACGCTGCTCCAAACTTATTTCTGTCCTTTGTTCCAATCACAGGACTTTTCCCTCCTACTCTGAGAAAATCCAACTTATCAGCATTTAAGTTAAGAAGTTAGTAACTGTACTCCACTACCACTTGTTTATTAGCCAGCCTCATCACACTGGCAGCAGGCAGATGAAGAGCTCCTCTTTCAGTCCTTGGTGCCTTGTTTATTTTATTCTCAATACCCCAACTCTCTGCTAAGCAAGTGTTTTTATTCTTTGTTTTTCTGTCATTTCCCTTGGTTGCTAATTTAACACCATGTGAAAAAGTCTGGCCTAAAAAGTCTGGAAGATTGCTTCCTCTCCAGTGAGCTGGAGGCCAGTCAAACCTCATAGTCTCTTCTCACCTGAGAATATAGACGTGCATTTCATTGACCCAAGTCTTATACAACTTACCTGACTAGCAGAATACTTACAGACTTTTATTTGGTTGGTTGGTTTTCAACTTCCTGTACTGCTTTATATTCAGAACATAAATTATATCTAAGAACATACCTTGTTCATCCTTTGGCACCATTACAAAATTCCTAAATGTTAGTTATATTCTGCACAACTAAACCCGGTCATTTGTGCCATGGACCTATGGACTATACTTGGTAGCTGTCTGCTTATTTACTTCAGAGAACCTTCTCAGATGTTGCAATCCCACCTGGCACCCTATCCCAAGAGACAGAATGCCACCTCCTTGCCCACCGGCTGACTGCTGACAAGAATCTTCCTTGAAGGGTGGTAAGTGAATCCATCTGAAGAGATTTTCACAACCAGTAACTCTCTGTTATAATATTCAATTGCAGCTCAGCTGCAATTTCCATGACATACTGAGTGACTAGACATTTACGGTTGTACAAAATTCCTACAGCCCTCTCTCCTGCTGCTCACAGCATGCCTGCTTCCTGGCTGCCCCTAGCTACACAAAATGCTGCTTTGTCTCACATTTCCTCACTTTCTTTATTCTGTCACTCAGTGGCCAGTTCCTTCCCTGGATAGTGATGTTTCCTGAATCATTTTTTGCAACCACTCTTTATTCTCTCCAATGCTTTGTAGTGTGCATCCTCAACCTTTCATGCATCAAATACT
Source organism: Pardalotus punctatus (assembly GCA_013400915.1). Lineage (NCBI taxonomy): Eukaryota > Metazoa > Chordata > Aves > Passeriformes > Pardalotidae > Pardalotus > Pardalotus punctatus. The sequence continues at coordinate 100,821 of VZTX01025797.1, forward strand.
TGTTTCTAATAAAATCACTGTGCCTCACTTCAAAAAAGAAGACTCATGAAGTTCTGGCCCTAAGCACAGTACATTGCAGGTTTCCACCCTTGTGCTGCATTTACTAGACAGAACTCACCCAGAAAAAGTTTTGTCCACGCCATCTGTGTTTTTCTCACAAACCTCAGCTACTGAATAGGATGCAATACAAAAGTCTTGTGTCCTCCTCTCAATACTACTTCCCTAACTTGGCATATTGCCTTTGAACAACAACTTGCTAATAATGATTTCTCATTCAGTTTTCAGTGTACATCTAAACCTACTAAATAGATCTGAATTACTACTTTAATTACAATTGAGAAATAGGATGCCAAAAACACTCATTGAAATCCAAAAATATGCCATCTACTTCATGCTACTAGTTGTGTAGTGTACACATGCACATACTCATATGTGCACATATTGCCACATTAACTTGGAAAGATTTTTCTTTCTGTAGCAGAGCTGCTCAATACTCATATGCCTGTTTTTATAATACTAACTGCTCACTACTCACAGGTAATGAGGGCTGGGGTTTGCATTGTGTCTCACCCCTCTTTAGGCTGCCCGGAATCAATCATATGCTGCACAACAGCCCAAAGGCTTTTCAAGGACCTTTGAGATTCAGTGTTTGAAACAACTCCATTCTGCTCTACTTTTTGTTTTCTCTTCTCTGTTCAGGCTGGGGTAAGTGCTAGAAGAGGCACTCACTGAATTTCTGCTACCTGTGTACAGATGTGATCCTGACAGCTAACACAGGTTGTATCAATCTTGGTTCTGAATAAGTGGGATTTGTCCATATGACCTACAGCTTCACTGGCAATCAACTTTTGTTCTTCGTGGTAGAATTCCATTGGCCTGACTACAGCCTTGCATCTGAAAGTTGGACATTGCTAGGCACACCTGTATCAGAGACAGCAGAATTCCACATCCCAAACTCTTAATCTGGTACTTTTTCCTCCCTTCCTCCTCCACTCACATAAATGGGGAAAGAAGAATTTAAAATAATTGAAGAGATGCATAACTGTGTTCTCACCATGAGGAATACGGATATTCTTGTGTTCCTGAAATTTGACCAAAAACAGAGGTGGGAAAAAGAAGTAAAAAAACAGTTAATCGAAAGTGTTAAATGAACAAAAAAAATGAAATTCTTTGATTCTTCAAGAACTTTTCTTTCCTTTTCAAACCTCAAAATACTTTTCCATTTTTCTGCAATAAAAACACCATCCATTCTTAAGGAAAATTTTCCTGTCTCATAGGTCAAATGTTTTTGATTAACCTTTCAATATTTTCAGTCTTGTTCACACCAGGCCACACTGTCTGTTGCCAAAATCAGAAGAATGGCAAGCTGGGGAGAGAGGAAGGACACAAGCCTTTCAATCTGGCTTGGTCGTTCGAGAAAAGAGATATGAAATTGCACCCTAAGACACCTGTTTTACAGCAAATTGCCAAAGAGCCATCATCCCGGAGGGAACATAACTGGGATGACTGAAATACATTATATGTATAACTATGAGATAAATAAAATTTAGAGGGATGTGTCCAGTTCTTAATAGAGAATTTCAAGCAGCTACGAAGAAGCAAGAATACATGATGGAAATACATTTCGCCTTCCAAGGGAACAGCACTTCAAAACTGCTGTGCTCTTGCACATAAATGTAGAAGAAGAAATATAATTGGTTTATTCTGTTAGAACAGCACACTCAGGGTTTTTCAATTGCAGCTCAAAAGGAGGTATGTGTGAATTCACACATGTAGGTGTGACAGGCAGAGTCACAAGGGAAGGCGAAGGAAGATACGAAGCCTGTGGATGTAGAGACAAAAGCAGAAGGGAGGGGATCCCTCAAAAGGTTACCTGAAGCCTCACTCTCTGCCGGTGACAGTAAAATGCTGAGTCACCATTTTCTCATGGCACGGTTTTGTATGGAAATGTCAGTTCCAGTACGTAATAGGAAATACGAATATCTTCCAAATAATCACGTGGAAACCATTATATCATTTTGTTAAGATTGAATCATGTAATCACTCTGTGATCTGCTCTGAGTTCAGGGTTTTTAACATTAATGCAGTAAAATTATGTAATACCTAGCTGAAGGAAAATCCTTTGATGTTCTCAAAACAGACTGTTTGCCATACTGAATGACTGATTTTGATTAAGTCAAAGCATGAATTTGGAATAATTTTTTTGTGAAAAATGTTAAGATTTTGAGGCTTCATCATGATTAGAAATGAAAAAAGATTTCCTAAATCAACTTCCCATGAGACAGAATATCTAGTTTTCAACAAACACATATGCTAAGATGCAAAAAAGATTTCTGCAAGTTGTCCAGAGCAGCCAACAAAATTAGGTGAGAGAGAAAGGGGATACATAATTGCTAGACATCTGCCCTTTAGGAGATGCTCAGCTGCCAGCTTCAGGATGTCTCTGCATTGTGCAAGCTGTGGCAGGAGCTCTGTGTCCCCACCCTTCAGCTTCCATGTAACAGCAGTGCAACCTTTTGCAGAAAAAGAGGAATTGTGTGCCAGCAAGAAAGGGAAAGAAATATAATCCAGGTTTTGATTTCATTATTACAGTGAATATGGAATTGATCTTGTAGAATTCAATTTAGTAAAAAGAAAATTATTTTAAATTATTTGATTTCACGCTACATAAGTGGAGAGGACAAAATTGTCTTTAAGTGTCCTTGAGTTCCATTGGTCTTCGAGGTTACTTTATGTGCCTTTCCATCCTTGTTTTACTAGTAAAAGCCTTAGGAATGCTCTAAATGTATGCACTGCTTTAAGAGTCCCTTCCCTAACAAGAAAAGGCAAAGAGCTGCTTTGCTCCAGAGACTATCCAAGAACAAAGGCACATTTCCTGCACTTCTTTTTCCTTGATCTACTTTTGACACAAGGATGACTGTCAACAGCTCTTCATCATCTAAGAGTTCCCCTTTGAGTACTTAAACCTTGCACAGCAGTGCAAGACAGCTACAGGGATGCCCATGCATCATTAAAAACAGATTTTTTAGATATACTCCTCTGTCAGGTAACTCTTCCCAGACAGGAACAGAGGCTCTCAAGGCACAGCATTTTCTAGCAGACACTACTCAGGAGCAGGGTTCCCATTCGCATCCTGCTATTAATGCTCTGAGCCCCTGTGTGTAATAACACAAATGATGGGATCAACCTCTTGGGAAGGTGCTTTTAGCAAAACAAAGGAAAAGAGTGATGCAAAGACTGGGTTATTGTTTTCTTATTAGCTCCCCTGGTTCACCTGGACAAGGAAGAACTATCACAGCCAACACCAATTTCCTTCTCCAGGTCTTTTGGTTATTAAATCCTCCAACATTTAACTTCTGATAAATCTGTTTAAAGATTATTGAGGGATCAGAAACTAATCCATACATAGCAGATAATTCCGACTTTTTGCTACTTCATATCAGAAACAATGTTATCTCCTAGTTTTACTAAAACAGACTAAAATCCATTTACTGGATACCGGTAAATTCTGTAACGCTGAGAGGGCGCTGGTAACAGAAGAGGAATGCCTAAAAACCGGCATGCTCCTGGATGGTTCCCATGTTAATACTCAAAGCCCCATGCACAAACTGCATGCCAAGTGCTTCTCAAAGGTTTTGTCTTGAAGAAGTCATGCACAGCTGTGCACTGTGCCTTCACACACAAATGTAATATTCACATGCACAAAGTCATTTGCACAAGTCTGCTCAGCATTGAAACAAGAAAAATAATTCACCACAACTCTTTTTAACAATAAGAACACGCTCAGACATCAAATTAAATACAAGAAATATAAACCAACCAGCTCAATATATACAGTTGTTTCCAAAATGTGGCAGTGACAAATGTAGCCCCTTTGGGAAAGCATCAGATGACGTTTTAAGATGAAAAACATCATGTTTAAGAAAAAAAAAGGTCAGACTAATACACATAATGTCATTCATAAATACTAAGTATGCATTTCATTTGACAATACCGATCTTTAAGAATATTGTTTGGTAGCTTCCTGCTATAGGGCGTACTGTATTTTCTCTTCTAAATTACAAAATCCTCCTAAGAGAATCAGTAGTAACCATATAACACTTAACTTGCTCTAGATCCTTTTCTTTCAACACCCTTACTAATGATTGATGGCTTTATTAAAAAGACTAGGTTATTGTTGCCTTTACCTATTATTTTTAAAACATCTCTTCTCTCAGGTTCTTTTCATGAGAAACAAAGAGGACACAAGAAGAAAGAGTTACATTACCTCTATAGAAAGACCAAAGATTGAAGGAGCCTGCTAGTTAGTTGCTTCTACTCATCTGTATTTAATTACTTCAGAGGCTGCCCTAGAGATGATGTTAATCTCTATCAAAGGACAAACAAGGGATTAGAAAAGGTCTAAATAAACCTAGCAAAAGTATAACTCACAGGTATTGCAATTCATCAATAAATAAATAAATAAAACAAACCCAAGAAACCACTCCCTCCACAAAAGCAACTTTAAAACAAATCAAAACAAAACAACCCATCCACCCACACACAACTTGAGCAGAGTGGTTAATAAATGAGGAGGAGATGCAAAGGTACCAGATATTTGGTTTTGTTCCTAGGAGACTGTGGAAAATGCTGTTAAATTATCAATTCTGTAAAGACACTTACATGGCTACATCTAACATTGTGTTGGTACATGAAGAGCTTCTGTAAAGAAGGCAAAAATTCTTGCAACTGGAAAAGCTCCCGGCTACTGTCCTCCTGACAGTACTGAAATATAGTCTGGTATCAGAAGCACGATGTGTGATTTAAAGTACTGATCTGAGTATGAAAGTGTAAGAATGAGTCTCAAAACTCTTACTATAGCACAGCACAAATACTCTTGATGAAAAAAAGCATCCAAAGGAGGAGTCAGCAGTAGGTACAGACGGCAGAGTGTAGAATGAGAGAGATGCTAGAACCATGACATTCCTGGGTGTCTTTGGTCTGATTCTACTAGAGATCCATTCAGAAATCGTACCTATTATCACCAAGCTACTCTTACTGATGTTTTTTCTGTAGCAAAGTCTCACATTAGTAACAGAGCAAAACATCATAAACTGCATTTTGATTGTAAAGTTATAGCTGCAGTGTCATTTTTGTCAAATAAGTTGAACAAGAATTTCAAATGTACCAAGGTTAGTTGAACAAGTAGCAAGTATTTTGGCATGACAGTTGTTCCAACATACCATTCATCACTTACCCATTCAGACACGCAAAGGAAAGGAGAATGCAATTGTTACTGCCTGTGCTTGATGTCTTTACACCTGAAGAAAAATTAACTGGGAGGTAGTTAAGACATTAACATTCTGGGAAAGCAGAACAGCAAGACCTGATGAAGAATGTCACTCAGTTTCCCAGTTAGCAGAAGTGAATATCAGAATTTTCAAGGCACAGTCAATAGCAAACTTTAAAGGGTAGCAACTGGACAATTCAGATTAAAAGCAAGCGTCCAGGATTCTTAAAAGATCGTTCAGCACCAGAAAAGCCAAGGTAAACTCAAGGACAAAACAGGTTTCTTTTTCTTGCAGCATTTAGAACGCTAAATACACTGTGATATTTGGTGATCCAGACAGTCAGCCAGAAGCTGCCAACAAAAACACTTGTTGGCCCCAGATATAGCCCCCAACTGAGCTGGAAGGGGTCAGGGGACAAGAAATTATGTGAAACCAAAGTCCAAATAAGTTGTTGGTGCAAATGGTGAATGAGGCAGACTCTCACACTGCTTTGCCAGGTCACTTTCCTGACTTTCCTGTATTCTACAAAGTGCTGGTGTATTAGTTTATGAGTGAGAAGTTTAATCTGTATTGTTTGGGGAAAAAAAAAAAAGAAAAATAGCAAGAGTCAGTAGGATTAGTTGTTAGTCATCTCTTTCATCTAAAGGCTTGCTATCTAGCACCAGGATAAAAATTGGCCTTTTATCAGCTCTTTCATGAAATTTCTCCTTTATCTCAGCTAGATTCATTGGCAAGCTTCCTACTCTTTCTTGCAACAGAATCAATGAGAGTTTGGACAGAATACCTGACTTCAAAATGTTTCACAAAGGTACAGTTGCAATGTTAGTCTTTTTTGTCAATATGGAGAAGCATACCAGAAAGGTAACATATCTTAGATAACAAATAAAGAATATAGGACATTAAAGGTCAGGGAAAGAAAAAGATGTGGGTAACAAGAAACTTGTTATCAAAACACATGTGTTTCTAACCAGGAGAGGAATGTGAAAAGCAACCAGTGTTACTGTTTTATTTACTTTTTCCCTTTTCCCTATTTGGTCATCCTCGTGTGAAAATCACTCTGGGCTCTATGACTTCAAAGGATAATATCTTGTACACAAGGAAAGATACCTTCACCATTTGACTTGTAATTTAATATTATGATAATGTTTTCTTTTAATGAAAGAGCAGAGGTTGTTTATTTGAAAGTTGGCTGCTGGCCACCTCTTTTTAAGCTATATGAGACTGTGGTTTCTTAGCGCTGTATGAAACATCTGTTATGAAATTCAGGAGGGGAAGAGAAACCCTTAAGACCTGAAGAACTGGGTCCCATTTTCAGCTCTTCCATTGATTATTAACAGTTTAGGCATGGGCAGAATATCTGATAAAAAATACATTCCACATAGATAACACAGATGTGTAGAATTAGGTTTTATCTAATGTAGAGGAAGCCAAATTCCCAGCTCACACCTCACATTCTCAGATAAGAGACAATGAAGAAATAGCATTACAGATAAAGAGGCATGTGGAGAAGAGGAATAAACACATATGAGAAAAGAGGCATACACAACTGAATGACACTCAAGTATGAAAATTTTTTGCTTGTCTTTTAAGGGATTTCTATTTTTGTTGTTGTTGTGTTTGTTTGTGGTCATTTTGTTTTGATTTTAAGAACCTGGAGAAATAAGCTATCAACCTTAGGTAACACCCATTGTTTTCAGAATACATTACAGGAGTCCCAGAGTGAATAGTCTTCAGCTGTCAAAAGCTGTGCTGTCAATTCCTGTTTTACCAAGCAGAAGATATGGTAGCTGCTGGAAGTTACAGAACATAACAGGAGCATTACTGGTAAAGTACACTTAATAAAACCGACTGCTATATGGTAGCAAAGCTACATTCTCATTTACGAGCAGCCACCCATTAGGTTCTCGTTTTCAGGAAGCCAGAGGTTGTAGCTGCTAGACTTTACACGTAAAGGAGTACTCTGCCTTTTTAGAGGAGCAGCATCAGCACTTTGCCATACAATATTGACTTCCTCAGAATTATTTTGCTCAGAAGCCCCACCCACCACTCTTCATTAAACCCACTGATAAGGGAAAAATAAACCACACCATAATTATGGTGGGCTTCCACACAAGAAGGCAGTATCTGAGAATGTATGGTTACTTACAGTTCACACATTACTATGGCCTTTACCTAGAGGTATCACTGAGAACACATGTAAATATGCATATGCGTGTGTCTGCATACACCAGTGACTGAGATTCTATCACTTCTCCTTTTTGCAAAAAAGAAAGTAAAGAAAACATGTAGTTAGGCAGAGGTTAATTTTATTGATGGGATCAATTTTCTCTAACCTGTCTTTATGGGTTTTGCATTCAACACATAAACCAAGACTGAATAAAGGTTCTTCTGCCAGTGCTTCTTCTGTCATTTCCTGTAATATGGCTGTTTGAAACTGGGAAAGAAGTAGGCAGATCAGTGAACATCCAATTGAACTTGTAGCCCATATGATGCGGATCAGCAAAAAAAGCACATCTTGCTTTGTCATTGTGTTATGCCATTAGCAGAGACATTAATGGAAAATATTGTTATTTGTATTAGATCCTAAGCCTGCTCTTTCTTTAGAAATCAGTCTAATAACTGAGTTACAGAGGAGCAAAGAAGGATGACCCTAATTTCTTTATTATCTTAAAAATCAGGGCAGCAGGCATGCTGCACAGTTAGTACTTCATTTCCTTGCTGGTAGGACTGGTATATAGGACAATTTGCTTGGAAAGTTTTAAGCCAGCATTTCAGAAATTAAGCGAAGTAATTTCATTTCAGCGTATTCCATCAAACAGGAAGAATCCTAGCATGTGGGATACTCTTATTTAAGCTGTCCAAAATTGACTTCAGATGTTTGGAAAAATCAAGCTAGTGAAAAAAACTCATACTATTACTATTAGTTTTTGTTACTCCCACAATCAGAGCACATGTCCAGTTACACAGTTTGACACTCCTGCAATACCACAGCAGTCTTTGTGAAACAATTCAAACCATATTACTATTTCCTAAGGCAACTATCTTTTTCAGGTGAAATGCTGCAATTGGCACACAAAACTGAAATCAGATTTAATCCTGGGCTCTGACGCTTGGTCTGGGCCAGAAAACCCATAAGACAGCTCTGCTCCATTGTCTCAGATTTCAGAGGTCAGCATCTGAGCCAGTTCTTGCCTTTTTTTTGCATTTCCAGTCCAGCACTCCTGGCATAGGTTGAATGTTTCATGGTCCTTTCTCATCTAAATTCCCATTATAGGTCTGCCTGTATCTGTGGTACTTGGTACTCAGTAACCCAAGGGATTCAATGGGTCCTGCAGTCCTCTGGTTTTTGCAGCAGGCTTGGCTGCTCAAGTAAATCAGTGGTCAGTAAGTCACACACTTGAGGATTCCTGGTCTTGGCAGGCTATGCTACCATTACATAAGTCCACAAAGTCTGGCATGAACACCAAACCAAAGAGCCATGAATAAATCAGGCTGTAAGGTTCCTTTAGCATCAGTGACACAGCAACACTTCAATATTCTGCATATTCTCAAGCAATAGACAGCCAAAGTGTCCTCCTAGATATATAACATATTCCCACTACCTGCAGAACCAACCTTCATCTGTAGAAGCCTTTCATCTCTCTACTGAAATCCAGTCTCAATTCCCACCCATGGATGACATTTTTGTAGCTTTCTCTCCGTTCTGGCTCCTCAACACACTGTATTCACTCACAATCATTTCAGGATTAATTGACTTTCACTGAAGAAGCCTGTTAAATATAAAAGCTTTTGACCTCCAACCAGGTCTTCAAATAAGTGAATTTGATGATTCATTTTGAGCATCATTATGATATTTCAGTGGAGCTAAATGCTGGAATTTTAGATGCTATTTTCTTTAGCTAATTATATTTCTGCTAACTCAGTTCACAGTACAGTAAGGACTGGGGTTTATGCATATAAACTGATGTATTTAAGAGATTTACTGAAATGAGTGACTGGCAGTTTGTGGATAATTACCTGCTATTAGTTAATTTTGGATTTTATAATGAGCAAACTGCAACTTACAGGGTATTACTACCCTGCTGCTTGAAATATAGTGCAATATGTGGGAACAAAGGATTTAATTTAAAGAGAGCCATATCTTTCAAACACCAGAATGAAATTACATTTTTTCCCTGAAGGCTTCTGGGCTTTAAAGAAAAGTAATACACAAAACATAGATCTATGTACTCTACAGAGATTTTATCTCTGAAAATTAGTAAGCAAATATTAAGAACAAACCAAAATATCACTAGGCAAAAACATGTTTAAATTCACTAAATTAAAATCTAACTATAGCCAGGTCTAGGTCACAAAGAATTTGGATCAATAGATCAAATAGGTTAATGGCGGTATCTTAAATAATCAAATTCTGAAATCACCAAATGAATGCATCAGCTAATCTAATCAAATCACAAAGTTAACTCACACAGAATTGCTTTTCATCAATCCTCTACCAGGAAATGGAAAGTGATGGCTGTTTTCCTTTGATCTGAAGCTGCACCTTGGTTCTAATCTAGCATAGTGGTCTTGGTGGAGCTGCTATGGAACATGACATTCCAGGACAAATTTAAACCCTTAAACAAGTTTTAAGGGAGAGCAGCAAACTTCTTTCTTGCATCACACTACTGTTACACAAACGCTTACTCTACCAGTCTTACTTCTGACGTTGTATATAAAACCCTGAACTTTTAATGGAAGTCATTATTGAAACAGGCTCTTAGCTCACTGTACTAGCTCTGAATAACAATTCTTTACATCCTTACTGGTTTACAAAAGTCCTATCCTGTTCTCATTTACATGCAGGGAACTATTAACAGCATTGTTTCCCACCACTTCAAACTCCCCGTCCACATATTTCTGTAGGGTAACGAACAAGGAAGTTTCTATCCTTCAAGGTTAAAGACAGAGAGAGAATGAGACTGAAGTGTGGGGGTTTTTAATTTGCCATCTTGAAAGCTTTGATGCAGATGGCTGCAGTTACTGGTTCCAAACAGTGCAGTAGCTTGTGATGAAAGGAAAAATTGGAAGTAAAATGAGATTAATCTTCTCTAATTGGAGAGGTGTCCAAATCACCTGGTCTGTCTAGAGGCTCCCTATATACAAACTGAGCAGAGAACAGTACCTCTAAAAAGCAGTTCATTGCATGTCTGCCAGCCGTGGGTTAGTGACAGAATTGAATCCTCTCTGAACAGGCTAGGTGGGATGAATCTCAGTGTGTCAGAACTGAACTGTTACACTGATATAGCCAAGGACAAGTGTCTTTACTTCCCAGCCATCAAAAGTGAATTGGAGATATTTTTCTGCTGATACAAGTGGTGAATCGTGAGAAAGAGCCCCTCTTCATAATAAGCATACTTTTTCTTTGAAGAACAAAAATAAACAAAAAAATCAGGGCTGGGATGGACTTCCACTGGCTCAGGGATTTAGAAACCTCAATTATATTGATATAATTATATCAATATTATATACATATAATATTGATTACATATAGATATATTATATTGATTTTATATATATATATATCTAAACTCCAGGGACAGCTAAGTGACTTCTGCATTCTATAAATTGCTGTTGTGGTCTAGTTCTCTTGTAAGATGCCTGGTTTTGACTACCTTAGCTGGAGTTTCAAAACACATCTAAAACCAGGCAAACCACAGTACCTTGGCACTTGCCTTTCAAAGTTTGTCCTGTCTCTCAACAGACAACCCCAATGACACCTTCAAAAGAGCCCACAGTGTTGCGAATGCGACAAAAGCATTATTCAGATGGGGTGAACAGAAGATAATGTTGAGGATGCTTTCTTTTCTTTGGAGTAAGAGTTGGACAGTACAGACAGTATGAGCTTGATTTAAAAGGATCCCAGTATGTTCATAGCTGTAATTCACAGCTGCACCACTCCTTTCCATTCCTCACCCAAATTCATACAGTCTACTAGCAGCTCTGAAAGTAAATAAAACAACCTTCCCAAAACCTTGTATGCATGTTCACACATCTCTTAATTACCATCCTATCACTGCACCTGAGAAAATGAGGGAAGTAGAGAAAGTCTAATCTGAATTAAGAGAGAATAAATTTTGCTCTTGACTCTTTCAGTATGTCATTTAATTTATGTAAATTAAAGTCTGGATGCATTTGGATAGGAATTATTCCAATTCAGTTGCAAATAAACTGGAATAACAGCTAATAAAAGGAAATCTTTCCTTATTATTTCAAGAAGACTAACACTCACCATGGGCTAACACTGCTAGGAATTTAATGTAGCTCCTTGAATTGGCCTCATATTTCTTAACCTTGATATTTACTTGTAACATCAACAGAACTGACACTGATGAAATTTAGAAATTTCTGTCTTTTTCTCAGTAATAAGTTGTGTGCTGAAGGTAAGAGACAAGATTTCTGATTGCATGCTATATTATGCTTTCGCATAATCATTTGTATACTGTCAGTAAATATTCAGCAACTTTAAACTGTTATGTACAGTACATTTTTATGCTTGGACGTATGGCCAGTTGCATAAAATACTCTCCTAAATGCCTATATTAGATCATTTTGTGTTTCTTATGCTGCCATTTTCTCCAGAAATGGGTACTGCTGGAAGTAGCCTTCTTTCCAGGTCTTCTATATAAACTTGCTCCCATCATTCAGACACAGATTTATTTTGGGAGGGAGAGGCAGGCCTAAGGGTTGGGAAGGACAGGATGGAGCACTCCTCATTACACAGTGCTCCTGGAACTAGACATCAGTATAGTCAAACCCAAACTTCAAACTCATGTTAACCCTTCCATTATGTAATAGCTTGTCTGTTTTCAAGCATGCTCCTAAGACAACTTATTATCTGTATTCTCAGCAAGTACTTTTGCAACATTATGTTTGTTTTCTGAAATGGGATGCTGTTACAGTATCTGTAACACAGGCTTTGAGTGTTTAGTGATTTCTACCCATAGACAAACACATATCACTTAGTCTCTAAAGTTTTCTTTCCTCAGTCTGGTCACAAATCTGTTTTGCTATTGTCAATGTTTAAAGAGTCTATCCTCATGAAGAAGTCAGCAGTTAATACCCTATGTTCCATTCAATGCTTTTTAATTTCAAAAATATCCCAATTCCACAGGTTTTGTGAAAAATAATAAAAAACCTCACTTAATTTATTCTTTCATCAGGCACAAAGCCCTGTTGTGCTATCAGAATTTCTTTGTTACACAGTTTTGGTTATGATAACCTAAAAATTAATATGCTTATATGTTAACATACTCTGCATTGTTGTCTTCTCCATCCAAGGTCTTTTTGCTAATCCACTTGCTTCCATGTAAATGGCAGCCATGGTTTATTTTTGCAATATTTCTGTCACAAAGCATAGCAGATGCTGCCTAACCATTCCTGGTAACTTTTAAGCTTTTTTGGTAGCATGTTGCAGCACAGAATTCAACATTCATCCTCTTCCCATGAGTCAAGAATTAACATTCATTTCTGTGTTGCACAGCTTGTGGTAATCAGACACCTGGTGTTCGGATGCACCTCAGTGACTGACACAATTCCAATATGTATTTGATCACATATACAACAGCTGTAAGTGCTGTCAAATCTACCAACATTTTTTCTTAACCCCTTACCCTTTTCTTTGCTGATGTATGCACAAAACTTCCTTGACTGATTTTATGAAGTCATGGTTGATGCTTTTATTCTCATATGACAGTGATATATATCAGATAACCACAAGGATATAGATGGGCAATAAAATAACCACAGTACAGAAATAAAAGAAGAGAATACATGTTCTGTAATACAGATGAGAAAGAGAATCTGAGGTCATTCAACAAGGTTAGAAGTATCAAATTATTAACAGATCTCCAGTGAACCAGCAACTAGTGTATCTGTTTCTGTAACTAGCTCCTGGACGCACACCTTCCAGAATCCTTAAGATATTAGGGAAGCTGCTGTGAGATTATAAACCTGCATAGGAAGGAAAGGTTCTGTTAGAGAAGAGATGGATTGCTGACACACTATATAACCTCACTGGTACCTCAGATCTGGGAGATTTGAATGCACTTGGCTGAATATTAGGTAGCACAGAGCACAAGAGGGAGTAAAGACATGAACAGATATCAACTTCTAAAGACTAAGTAGAAACCAGAAAATTCTCAATAATGATGCTGAAAAGGCAAATTGTTCCATTAACAGAAGATTCTGTATTTAAAAGGGAAAAAAGACCCCAAATGTCATATAAGAATGTAAGAGCATTACTTACTCAGGCATAAACAGTATAAAAATCCAGAGCTTGAACTCAAAAGCTCTTAACAAACTGGCTGGTGGTGCCTCTGCCATAACACTCATTTTAGAAAGTCTCAAAATGCTGGAAGTATCTCAGTATGCAAAGAAAGTGAGCATTTGCTTGACATTTAAAAAAAGGTAAAAAGGGATCCAAATGATATGCTGGATCCTGATCACAGTCTTGAAGAAAATTATGGGAATATTGCATTATGTTTACTAAATAACAATAGAAATACAGATAAAAACACAATGCTTCATGGAATAAAAATTTGTTTTAAACCCACCTTAATATTTGGAGACTATATGCATTGTCCACATGAGCATTTCCTATAGGTTCTAAACTCTGCAGTCTTTCCACAACCTAAAGACACATGCCCCAAATTTAAAATCATACCTGGAAAGGTGGTGGAGTATGTCCCTGTCATTAGAAAATCACCAGCTTTCCAAAATATGGAAAAAAATTACTTCTGAGATTGTGGGCTAAATCCGTATGAAAACACATTCTTGCTTACTCCATGATTTTTCTTTTTAATGGCGTTTATTAGTTCACTTGTTGGTGTTGCATTATGATCCACCGTCTGTACAGATATTAAAGAGCATGGTCTCTCTAGGTCTCCAGAGAACAGACCAGGAAGTGTTAAGGCAGCAAGGCTTCCACAGTGATATTCAGATGCTTTGCATGTAATAGAAACAAATAAACTGATGTCCTTTGACAGGGACCTTCCAGCTCTGTTCATGGACAGCAGGTTTCATAAACACATAAACTTCACATTTTCTGTTTCCTAATTTTTTGAGAGAATTCTTGTCATCATATTTGAAACAATTTGATCTGATCACTGACATTTATATACTCTTTGTTTACAGTCTGGGCCAGACACAGGTTATTAATAAATATGCAATTGACTCTAATACCAGGGAAATGCAGCTCATATAACCTTACAAACAACTAATTTCCTTCTAGTGCCCAACATATTTTTCTCAGTAACTTCCTTCATCCTACTTTCCCCTTACAACACAAGTATTTCAACTTTTAGCTTAACTTTCCAGTTAACATGTCAGATTTATGCAGCTGTATAAGAGCTTGTAGTCTTGTCATTTTCCTTTGTCAGAAAGCACTGTATTTCTCAAACTATATTTTTATACGAGACTATGAATGCAGGATGTTTTTGCTAAACTTCATCTAGCACTATGCCCACAACCAGGACCCTGGCAGCAGCTATATGGAGCAGCATGGAAGATTCCATCCTCTACAATTTCTCTGCAATACCGCCAGGAAAATATGGAAGTACTGCCACAAGCCTCCTCTCAGTATTTGCCAAATTCCTTTCCAGAAGGAGAGCTTCCAATTGCTTCATGCCAAAATTTAGTTTTCATAGGCATAAGTTATTAAAAGGTGGGATGCACAACAATACTGGTAAGAGATTAAACTACGTCTTACCATAAGTTGTCCAGCAAATGTGTAAGAGTGGGATTTATGACTTCAGACACCTAGTACTTGGGTGTTAACTCTAAGCTAGCTAACAGAAAAGACCGGCTTAAACTACTCACTTCTGAACGGCTCAAGCAGATCCAAAGGAACTCTATTGTCAGTGCCAGGCAGTGAATCGATTTGTCACGCATTCACTGTGTACTTCTTAACGCGTGTAAAGAGCCTCTGACATGACAGTAAAAGACTGATGTCTGAAACAGACCCTTCATGGCTAAACTAGGTTGCAGAAAAGTACAAAACTGAAAACTGAATCTTCTGTCAACATCCCTTGCATTCTTCACGATCAAGACCCCAGATTAGATTCCCCAGCACATTACCAACACTGTGTTACCTGAGGTTTCTTCTGTTAGTGCCCAGACTGCCATCTGTAAGAAGAGGGCAGAAGAACTTTTAATCCTACTCATTCTTTGATGTCTCCTGTAAGTTCTTCAGGGTCACATCCTATTCTTTTACTCCTTGCATTCTCCTCCCCCACAAAAAAGAGTCAGGACATGGAAAAGGGAGAGGATGTTTACACTATGCTGTGAAGAACTTTGCATCAACTAGTAACTTTGAAGAATAATCCTGAAGATAAAACATATAGATGAAGGGCCAGACTCTGTCCAGCAGTCACATGGCATAAAAAGAATGGTTTACAAGGAAATGGATCTCTAGGGAGTAATTTGAAGTTAAAAAAAGATTTCTACATGCAGCCCAGGGAAATGCAGAGTTTTATCAGCACTGGCACAGCACCCAGCAAAGGAATTAGCAAATGTGGAAGAAAAAGAGCTCACATAATGTCCACTCAACTGTGACTAGGCTAACTGCAGTGAAAAGTGTTTCCACTTAGTCTGCACTGACCCCTAACCACCTAATGCCCAGGACATTCCTTCTTATTGAATGGAGATAAATGGACAGAAATCATGTCAAGGAGGTGACAAACCAGTATCATGAAACCCAGTCACAACAATTAACAAAGAGACATAAAGACATACCTGTGCATAAGCTGAAAATCAGAGTAGAAACTCCCTATATCAGATGCCTATTGATTTCTGAAGGAACACTGGAAAGTAGGTTATGACTAAACCAAAATATGTGAGTTGAGAAGAGGGATGTAAAGATCCTATGAAAGTAGAGGGAGAGGATCTGTTTGAAGTTAATATGAATTACTAATTTCCCAGTTTTATTTGTATATAAAACCGTGTATTTAATTAGAGGCACAAATGAAACAATGTAAGACATGCAAATAATATAACTGTCAAACAAGAAGGACAGTTCACAATCTTTTTAAATCCCAACCCAACAGTTGGCAAAGTAACAATGGATATTTTTTACTTTCAATGACAGAAATTATCTTAGCACCATGGCCTGCTACTTCAACCGCTCCTCAGTAGTGGGCAGATTTACATGAATTAATAAATTGGAGGAATATTTTGTACAGTCTAGCACAACTGACAAAAAAACCACCATAGATAAATTACAGACCATGTCACTTTAGTCCTAAATGCAGATTTAACTGCAAGGGAGAATTAGAGAAAGATACTTGAAAGGCAACAGATAACTAAAAATACCAGAAAGGAATGACCATAAGGCAAAAACAGATATGAGAATGAGCTACTAGATGGTAGTTTGTATCATCACAATATACACTTTCAGAATTGGAGAGCAGAAATCAGTGCACATGAAGTATTTAGACAGCTCCACGTGGTTTTGTTGTGCTACAGCCCAGAGGGGAAAAAAGATGAGCTGAACAGAGTATAAAAAAGGGAAGTGCCAGGGTACACAGGCTGCCCAAGGCCACACTGCCACAGCCTTGGACACAAGTGCACTGAATGCCCAGAGAAGCGGATCTGGGCTCAGCCACCGAAAGCAGAGGCAAGAGGCAGCGATTACAGGAGCACCAAATCACAAAGTCATCTCAGAGTCAGCAGTGCACACAAAGCTGAAGACAATGACAGCTCTTGGGCAGGCAGGCACCAGTTCCAGTCTGAAGAGGTCAAAAATTAAGAAGGTAAAGGAAAGTTTTCAGAGGGAAGAATATCTCAAGGAAGGACATCAAAGACCAAGAATGCCCTCCTCAACAGCAACAGCACAAAAAGTAGGAAACTGGTTTAGATGTCCTTTGTCAATGAGAGGCCTGACAGGCCACAGTGGCATGGCTAGAAAACCACTTTCTAGGGTATAGTATACATGAGGTTGGTGAAATCTCTGTTAGAAAGAAAAACTGTGAGCTAGCAGGGACCTTGAGAAAAAAGGTAAGACTTGGAGTAGCCACCAGGAAACCAATCTGTCCATACAGGGCTAGGATGCTAACTTGAATCTCAGCACCAATATAAAGAGTCTTCTTAATAGTGAGACAATTTAATAAGCATGAAGCCCTGATGGTATGCTGAACATTAAAAAGAGTGATGTTTTCATTGTTCACTGCCTCAGAATAGCATGAGAGCCAAGCCTTTTAAAGAAGGTGAGTCTGGGCAGCCTCCTAAAATCTGTACCGTTCTCTTATGGAAAGGATTAGGACTAAGCTCATTCACACCACTCAAAGCACTTACCATCTGAAAGATGACCCTCCAGTATGAATATCTTCACTCACAGCCAGCACAATGAAAGAGGTGCAGAATTTTTTTCAAATCACAACTGGGATTACTGTTGTGAGCAATGAACTTTGTGTAACAGAATTCAAGCAGGTGGGACAGCTCCAGAATTCAGAACTTCCTGAAAGAACTAAAAGTCAGGGATGACTTAGACTACTTTATGGCTTTTTGGCAAACTGTTTATTTATTTTCAAAGACACTTCTGTCATTTGTGCCAAGACCTGAACATTATTTTTTGATCCAAAAAAATCACCCTTGCATTGAAAAAATATCACACAGTTTTTGCTCATGGCCTAAAACAACATAACCAAGATGGATGAATTGTGCCACTCTGGTTTTGGTAGGAAACCAACTTTGCAAACAGAAAAGCAATCACCTGCATTTCAGTTTTATCATTTGTCTTCCCCAGCAGTAAAGAAATGTAAAAGGCAGTAGGGATGATAACTCAGATGCTCCCACTGCTCTCAGAACATATAAAACAGAAGCCAGACGGTTGTGTTGAAAAGTAAGACTAGGACTAAAAGGACCCTTGCTTGTCTTTACATTTAATTTTATTTTATTTTTGGCTTCCAAGAGAGTAAGATGTGGTTTAGAGAGTGAAGTGTGGTTCAGAGATGAGATCTTTGGGCTACAATAGCACACTTTCCCACTGGAAAGCACCTAAGAGGGAATATTTCCTATACATGCTTTTATTTTACTTCTGACATGAAGTCCTTGAATATAATGAGCTCTTTCTTTCCTTTAAAGGACCCCTTCAGAATGAGAGCCAAAATAGATACGGTAAAGTTGGGAATTTCTATCCTGCCAAGGAAGAGTGCCTCAGATTGCTGTCTCATTACTGCAAGGGTGAGCTTAAGTGTTTGACAACTTTATGAATTACTCGAGTAGGCTGGCACAGCCAACACTACCATGGCTATTCTGATACTTTTAACACCCACAAACTGCTTCAAAAATATCCTCCAGTTCTTATATTCAGATAGCTCCATGGAAGGGAAGGAGTAGTAGAAACTCTAAACGAGTGATGGGTCATAGAGCACACCAGCAACAATGTGATCCCTTTTAAGGCAAGGGGGCCTCTCCCATTTATTCCTTTCAAAGATGTTTCAGTCTATCTTAAGCATCATGCTAGAGAGGAGAATGTCACAAAAAAACCACCACCACCCCAGTGAGAAATCAGTGCAAGAATATCAAAACAAGAGGAACCAGAATGGGTGTCTGCAAAGAAACAAAGATTCTTGGAAAAATTTCTGACTTCCTTTCTGACCATGGGTAATTTGATTAAACACTAATGAAAAAAGTAGTGCCTGAAAGAAAATTATTGGGAACAGTCCTGATCTATTTAATTTACAGGCAGTAAGGAAACATAATTGGATGCATTTCTGGATATATCTGGAAAGTACTTATTTGCATGAGAAATAAGGACATAAAAACCGCTGGATACAAACAGAACACAAATATTGAATTCTCTGGATATCTTATATCAAGCTCTTCTGTTTGTGCAAGAGAAAATAAAAGTATCTTCTATTAGAGTGAATTCATGAAACACTGTGGCTGCTGGAGGCCAGACCTGCTCCACCACCACTTACCTTATGATATAATAAGTTCTTCTGGAATCACAAGAACACTCAGTGTCCGGAAGTGATAGGAGGGAAAATGGCAGGAGATCGTCAGCTCCTTTCAGCTTTAACCAGGCCTTTATCAGAGAATTATGAAAGATACTACATATTCCAGTAGAGTGTCCCTAAAGACCAATGCCTGACTACTGCTGGCCTGGGGCTAGAATTCCTTCACTGGCAAAGGGTCAGTCCAGATCTGTCCTCACAAGGGAGAAAAATGAGGTTTCTATTCCTCAGTCCTCAAATGAACAACCTAACCAGACAGCCTTAGTTCTTTGCTCCCAGGACACCAGCCAGCACAATGAGGAAAACAAACACCATGAGGTCAAGAGTTAGTGCAGTTTTCTTCTCTGTTCATCCTCACTAAAAGCCTGAATCACAAGTCCTAAAGCAAATGTGGCTTTGCCCCCAGTGCAGTATATCAACATGGAGTCTTTTATAAAAGACTTAAGTCCTTTACTCACAGTGGCATGTAGTTTCTAACAGTTAACATACTGACACTGCCTCTAAGGTTCTTTAATTCCACACAATTCCTACACTTCCAGCGCACACTCTTCTGATATCCAGAAAGGCACTATCAGACCAAAGATGGGTTTCTTGACTCATCATGCTCACCAAATGCAGCACACCTGTCAATTTCTGTACATTTAGACTGTGGGTGGACTACTCCTCCATCATATCATTTTACCTTTTCAGTTCTAAGCAGCCTGAAATTGTACCTATAATTAGCAGATCGTCATCCACAGGAAAAGACCAAATACATACCTGAGTAGTACCGGTTTTTTTCTGTATATGATTGTCAAGGATTCTCATTGCCTTCCTGGTACTCCACTAGATATCATCCCAATGGAGGAGAGAGTGTTCAACAGAACTTCCAGAGCTCTCACAGAATCACACACCTCAAAATATCCTTTCTGTAGCAGCTTCCCCTGAAAAAGCCTCAACATCTCTGCATTAGGAAGTTGCAAATGACACTGTAAATACCAGAATTGTCCCAAGGTTTTCCAAGAATCCAAATTGCCACAACAGCCTGGTCAATTAAAGCTACTGCTTCTTTGCAAGCAGAGTATGAACATCACTTTATTTACAGTAATGAGAAGGTGTGACAGAGCACAACATATGCATTCTGAGGGAACTGAACAGTCAAGAGTAGATAGTACATTCTTTTGGAAGCACGTGTTGAAGCATCTCACTACAAGAAAGACATTGAGGTGCTAGAACATGTCCACAGAAGGGCAACAGAGCTGGGAAAGGATCTGGAGCACAAGTCTTACAAAGAGAGGCTGAAGGAGATGGGGTTGTAGCCTGGAGGAGGCTGAGGGGGGACCCTATCTCCACCTACAATTACCTGAAAGGAGGTCTTACATGGGGTTTGGCCTCTTCTGCCAGATAACAAGTGACAGAACAAGGAAAAACGGCCTCAAGTTGTGCCAGGAGAAGCTTGGATTGGACATTAGGAAAAGTTTCTTTACTGATAGGGTGGTCAGACACTGGAACAGGCTGCCCAGGATAGTGGTGGAATCACCATCCCTGGAAGTGTTCAAAGGATGTGTAGATGTGGCACCTGGGGACATGGTTTAGTGCTGGATTAACACCTGCATTCAATCTTAAAGGTCTTTTCCAACATAAACAATTCTATGATTCTATTTTCATTGCCCTCTAGTGCAAATAAGTGGTTTGTGCTACTTAAATAATCAGAGTTAAATGTTTTGGCAATAAGCAGGTTTTCATACAATTTGTAACTTTGACAGAATTCAGTGGCAAGTTTCATTCTATTCCTTACCACATGAATGAAACATACAAAGGAAAATCAAATCAGAATTAAAGGATATAAATAAAAAAGATAAGGGTGCAGAAGGGTTTAGCAGCACTTAATCATTAACTGATTCAACAATTATAAAGCAATCCAATAGGATTTACTGTAACTGTGATATAATTATAGATTTACATTAACAACATTCATTCATAATCAGGTCACACACATGCACACAGGCAAAGAAATGTATACATCTATAAGTGTGCTCCTCCACATAGGAAGTCATTTCATCTTGTGTTAAAAAAAGAGTGCTGTGTAGCCTGCCATAGTGTCATAACCACATCTGAATTATTCAAGCTAGAATCTCTTACTGTATCCTTTTATATCTCAATATTTTTGGAGGGTTGAGTAGAGAGTATTTGCTGTTGGGACACTGAATTTCTGCTTCACTGTCTTCTACACTCAGAGCCTTCTCAGAGAAGACTGGGTTTTGAAGTTATTCTCAGAGATGACGGGAAGCCATCTCCGTTCCCAGGACACTACTAGAGCAGGCTTCACTGGTAGCCTTGTGAAGGAGCAGGCTGCAGCATGAAGGGCACAGGCAGGCCTGCACTTGGCTTTGAAGACAGTCATGGACGCTGGTGTATCTGCACATCTGCATGTTGAGGGCACATGGAGCAGTGCCCAGACTTGTTCTCTGAGGAAGATGTGGTTACTGTGCCAATGAAGGTGGAAAAACATCTACCCCTCCTATTACCTCCCCAGCACAGCCTTGCAACTCTAGAGTCAAACACCTTCCTCACAGCCTCAGCTAGAAATTGTTGCCAGCTTCCAAGGTACGGACCACAGCTTTGCCAGCAAGTACTCCAGCAGCATGTGGAGTCTGCCAGTGCCAGCTGAGACTCCCAAATGGGCTTCCTAACAGCTGAGCCTCTCAGCGCCAGCTGGACTCCAGAAGAGGAAAGCAGTCAAACAAACACTCAGAGGAGGCTAAGAAGGTGGAATGTGAAACTGAGCACAAGTTTAAGCAGTGTATTAAACAGTTTGTCAGCCAAGATTTCAAATGTCTTCCTCGCATCATGACTAGCATCCTCTGCTCGTGTAATGCCTACCTCCAAAGTACACATAGCCAGAGTAATGTGTGCTTTATTCTTTGCATATTCTTATTCCTTCCTCTTTATGTGTCTGGGAATCCGGGCTTTGAAAGTGAAGGCGTAGAGTCACGAGGTGATTGTTTTACATTCTTTTAAAGCTCATGCCAGGTGAGAGTAAGAAAAGCAGAGAAACAAGCTGTGTACTTCTTACAAGACCTAAAGACACCTGTGTATCCTTCACTGAGCTCACCATGACAGGTGCTCCAATCCACTGTAAGAGCTACCAAGCCACACGTGAAAGAGCAAGATGTGGCAGCGGGGCTGACAAAGTGCAGGGAATTGGGAATGGCTTTGCACAGCACACAAGACAGCCAGAAAGGTTCCAAAGCCCATAAAGCTGAATTTGACTTCAGAAAACTGCTAATGTTCAGAACACAGCTCTGTCAAAATGATGAGGCAGAGTGAGAAAGAGAAGTTGATTAGTGTATTTTAGTCAGCATTCACAAAATGCATTTTCTTCAAATAGCACAAGCATTTGGTTGCACCTAGAAAACAAACACCAGCAATTACCGTCATCTTCTCTCTTCTCTTTCTTCCTAAAATGAAACTATACTCTGAAAATTGACTCAGTGTTACAGATGACTGAGCTGGCATGAAGAATATCAATCAGATAACCAGATGAAAAAGAGGGAATTTTACATCTATTCATCCGTTCTTTGCCTTCTCAGGAGGAGATAAGGATACTTTACAGAAAAGTAATGCAAATGTACACCTTCAAGGAAAACACATTTGCACTCTCTACCAGTGGAAAAGCCAGTGCTGTCAGAAAATGTAATTGGTAACCTAACGTTCAGTGTGAAAAAATACTTTTTTTTCGAAGCAAATTTCCATTGAAATGGAGTTATAGATTCTCCTTAACTACACTTTATTTTTAAAAGAAAAAAAAATTCTGTGCACTGGGTCTATTTGAAGGAACTAGAACACATACTGTTTTATATCTCACCACATCTGAATAAGGGAGATAAAACAGGTAAACTAGGACAAGGATTAAGGCACCAAGACTAAGCAGTCTTCCCCAAATAATATGCAAAACTTCAGGCTGAAAACCAGCCCTAGGAAATCTGACTCCCCTTACCATACTGTAAGAAAGATAGGTAATAAAACCTTCCAGGTCTCTTTGCCTAACTTAAAGGTACGTTAAAAGAAAAAATTTATTTATTTTGTACATTTACTTTTAGTAGTACGTTAGGATGATTGAAAGAGTGACAAATGTCTCCAGTGCTGCCAGTGCTTATAATTCCACTCTGAATTCAGTTCTCTACAGTGTTTTTCTTAAACATGCAGTTTCTGGAGCCATGTAATGACATGAAAATTACAGCAACAAAAATGACTTAATAGTTACCCAGGATAGCAAACACAAACTGGAAAGACTCAGAAACCAGATGGCTCATAAATATGTTTAATTTGATGATTTTTAACCCTATCTGTGAAACCTGAGCTTGGAGAATTAAAAAATCAGAAAAACAGTGCTTGCTATATTTTTACCCTTTTCCAGTCTCAGAAAGACTATGCAAAGGTACTTTGACCAGCTTTATTTCTTGCCCTTTCTTATATTTGTGTCACAAAGAATGAAAGGACATGCAGAAGAATATTCTTGTATGTAGCTGATGTTTCTTTAAAAGCTCATGGGAGCACTTCTGTGCATGCTAGAGATTATGAAACATTTTATGCATAAGATATAAGCTTGGGCTCAAAAATTTTTTTATTCTCTTCCTTTAAGATGATAAATGTAAACCCCAACTCTCCACTTTCAGAACAGATTCAGTCCTATCCTTAAATGTTTAAGAGCAACTCCTCTTTACAACACTCTCTACATGGTATGGGTCAATGTTGAAAACAGACTATTTTGTTTGAAGGGTTAAGTGGAAACTTGAACACCACACAACATCACAATGTATGTACCTCTTATTCCTCAGTACTATGGCATCAACAATAGGATTCAGACTATCAGCCCAAATTTGTCCTCTAAAACTGTTAAAAAGTTGTGTTAACGGGATGCAAAAAAACTACCATGTTCCAAAAATAAGAAACTGTCAAAACTAGAACTAAATGATAGCTAAGCCAAATATTTTTCTAGTTAGTAAAACAGGATTGTAGGTGTTTTCACAGTAATACAAATTCATAAGGCAGTTGCCAGCTCACTGACACTGAGCTGATAAGGCTGGCATTGAGCACTTGCTCCCTTGCAGAGACTGCAAAGCAGGCATCCCTAAGCTAGATCAGGGTGTGTTCACGTACGCTAAATTCAGGCGTCTAATCCTACAGGCTAATTTCACAAGATACTTATTTCAATGACTGTTGGGAGAGACTTGGAAAAAAAACCCCAGCAGACCAAGTTTCCCAGAACAATTCCTTCTGCCCCAGCCTGCATTCCTTTTGGCCCCACTGTGAGATTGACTGCCTTCTAGTCCTTGTGCAGCAATCCTCAGTTGTACCCAACACAAGCTGTAAAGGGTCACATTGTAACTGAAACATTTAAATTATGTACAAAACAAGAAAATTAGCTTTTAACCCAGATCATTTCAAAGCATCCCTGCAGTATGACTGACACACCTGAGATGAAACCATGCTACCACTTGAGGGATGCCTAGGGAGGTTGAGATGGGCGTGCAAGCTGGAGAGACACGCTAAACATCACCCAAATGTTGACCTCCATGTTCACGCAGTCTCAAGAGCCCTAAGAAACCACCAGAAGAATCAACACTCCTAACTCTGAAATTCTGCATTTACTTGTGTGCTGCTTTTGGCTGGGGCAGTTAATTTTCTTCACAGTGGCTGGTATGGGGCTGTGTTTTGGATTTGTGCTGAACATAGTGATGATAATATAGAGAGGGTTTTGTTAGTGCTGAGCAGGGCTTACACAGAACCAAGGCCTTTTCTGCTTTCCCTACTGCCATGGTAGTGAGAATATTGGGGGTGCATGGAAATCTGGCAGGAGACACAGCCAGGACAGGTGACCCCAACTGACCAAAGGGATATTCCAGACCACATAACATCATGTTCAGCATATAAAGTGGGAGGAAGAAGGGGATGTTTAGAGCTATGGCATTTGCCTTCCCAAGTAAGCCTTAAATGTGATGGGGCCCTGCTCTCCTGAAGATGGGTGAACACAACTACTGGCCTGTGGGAAGCAGTAAATTAATTCCTTCTTTTGCTTTGCTTGTGTGTACAGGTTTTGCTTTCCCTACTAAACTGTCTTTATCTCAACACATGAGTTTTCTGACTTTTACCCTTCTGATTTTCCTCCCACTCTGACTGGTGGGGGAGTGGGTGAATGGCTGCATGGGCCTTGGCTGCTGTCTGGGATTAAACCCCAAAAACTTGATATAAATTACCCCTCACCTTTCTCAGTGGAAGAATATCAGTAACAGTATTAATTGGACTGTTGCTTCTCATCAATCCTCCTTCTTGCAGCCACAAAGCAATTCTTGCAGCAATAAAATAACTTTACTAGCTTACTGTATATATACCTTAGTACAAAAGTGATTGTAATTTCTTCTGAAGCTTAATTGAAAGATAACTACTGGCTAGATTTACCAAAGCCTGTACAGTCACATGCTGCACAAATCCCTGAAAAATGGCAATCTCTATACAAAATAAGTAATTCAAATATTATCACATACAATCACAGGTAATCCCTGAGTGTTGTACAGTTTTGGATAACTGCATCCACTGAGGAAACACAACAGGTTTAAAGCAAAGGGGTTTTCCACATATTTTCAGGTCCTAAAATAAGTAAAAAAATAATTCTCTTTCAAGAAAAAAAACACCATATTTTCCCTTTCATTAATTTTCACAAACACAAACACAAACACACACGCACACACACACACATATATATATTTATATATATGCAGGAAAGCACACAAGAGAGGAAAAAAATTGTGTGGGAATAAAAACATGAAGGTAAGAAATAAAAAAGCTATGCCCTGTCCAAAACTTAGCATATAAAAAAATGAAAATAGCTTTTGGAGGGGAAGCTAAATGATTTTGTCTAGTCAGACCAATCAAGCACAGCCCTAGATGAGGTGAAAAGACCTAGATCTGCATACTTCTCTCAGTTTTCTATCCATCTGAATAGCTGGAACACAAGCCCTTTAAATGCAGATAAATAAAACCCATCTTGGTTTACTCACCTTCTTTTGCTTATAATTAATCCACAACTTTATTTTTTGCAAATTTTACTGACTTTCATCTCTAGGACTGCAACAGACTGACAAACACAGAATGTCAGACTATGGGAAAGTTTAGTCTTCAAAGAATCAGATAGATCTGGAAGGGCCAGGAGGCATGTGGGACTTAGGAAAGTTGAAAAAAAATAGTGATAGTGATGACTATGCTGTCAGGGCTTATAAAACTCACAAAGTCCAGCGTCTCACTAAGCTCTAGGCTGAACTGTTTGCCTGCATGGGGTTAAAGAAAGCTTCCTTCAGAGGTTTTTAATACTATTTGGGTTCCTGCAGTGACTATAAACACAGAAAATGCTCCTGTTGTGAACTACATACTTTGAAAGTGTTACTCGTGTAAAGAGATCTGAACTCCAGCACAGTACACATCAAAATACCACAGAGAAAACTCCAAAAACATGTACAAGACCATGGAAATTTTAAGTAGTCATGCTTTTCTATGATTCTGTTTGCTGAAGTCAAAGTAATAAATAGGTCTTTAATCACTCAGAGCTCAGTAGGAAAAAAATTATAAACAGCAGATACTTGGAAAATTTAAACTGTGGTTAAATATAACAACAGTAGAAGAAAATTTTAAAAAATTAAGACATCTAAGGTATTAGAGGTGTGTAAGCATAACCATCCATGCTCCTTACATGGTCTAAAATATTAGTCAAGGCACACAGGTCTGCATAGCCACCAAATGAATTATCCAGTGAAGAAAGCAGTTATTCAGTTCTGTTCCAGAGTGAATTCAGCTTTGCCTGAAGTTGCTTGAGTTTAGGCTGACAGCTGCTAACCCTTCTTTGGGTAATCCAAAACCACACTGGCTGGGCTCCTCATCTCCATTGGAAAAGAATTCCTCCATCCTGCTCCGCTGCCCAGCCTTGGCCACCTCCTACCCTCTCTGTGTATCCCTACAGTTTCCTCCTGCCTCCTTAAGGCCAGGAAAGCAGAGCAAATATTGTAAGGCAGAGCTACAAAGGGAAGTGCATGAGCAGAGTTCACCCTCAGCGTACAGAAAAATGTCTTGGTGACAGCTGCAGAGCCACTCAAGCCAGCCCTGCATCGTTGCATGGAAGTAGGTGCTTCCAACAGCACCTCTGATGTGAAAATTCTGATTTCAGCAAAGTGTGACTCTGAACCAGTAACCTGTCTGGTTCAGTGCTCATTAAAGTTCCAACGTGATTGCTGCTATTGGGTCAGTTCTGCTTCAAGGCAGGAAAAAACTTCCAGTTTGGGTTTCTTTTGGCTCCTGAATAGCACAAAAACTCTTCACCAGAACAATGTAGGAACAGATAGTTCTCACCTCCGGTACTTAATTCTGTGCAACAAAACACCATCACGTCCTTCCATGTCACTTACTACTGTCACTCTCAGTTACTTTATCACTCCTGTATTTTTAAGACATAAATATGTATCACCATAAACATAGACACAGAGGAGAGGTGTGGATGCTCTAACTCCAGAAAGTTTGGCTGTTTATGCCCTCAAACACATGCTGTTCTACAAACTGGGAAAAAAACCCTAACTGAGCAACTGAAATACATGAATAAATGCATCATTCTTGGCTGATAAGGCAAAGCTTATGGGATTTCAGATACCAATTAGCTGAAAATCTGTGATGTCTTATTAAAAGACATGATTCTCCCATTAGACAGGGCAAAAGTTCAGCTGAGTTGCAAGGATAAATCTGTGCTTTTTGAAAAGACTTCAGCTTTTAATTCTATAATTTTATATTATAATTCTATATTTCACTCTCATTCTTTACTAACTCTGATGAGGTTGCTGTACAATAGGTTTTTAAACTCAATCAGTACCAATGTCAGGGAGGTTTATACCTTCACAGACAATAGAATAGCTCAGTTGGAAGGGACCTACAACAATCACATAGTCCAACTGCCTAAAATAAATATAAAACCCACTGGCAATCTCGAGAAGTTTTTCACCAACAAGTGGAGAACTGTGTAAAGTTTCACGGTTTTACAGCCAGCTTTGTATTAAGGAGCATATACAGAAAACCAACTTGAAATTCTCCTAAAAAGATAACATTTGGCCTGTGGGGGACCATCTCCCTGAAACTCTGAGCTCTTTATTTACTCGGTAAATAAGAGTTGCTTTTTCTAGGTGAGGAAGACTGGAATGTCAGGTCTGTTACTTTATATGTCATTTCCCTCTGTTTCCATTTGTCCTCATGGGTCCAGTTGTGCTGGTATGATAAAACTGCGAGAAGCTACAACATGGAGGTACACCCACCTTGAGGAAAGCTCTTAGGAACTTGAGGAAAGCTCTTAGGAACTTGAGGAAAGCAAAATGCTTCAACGACACCCTGCCACTTGCCTGGGAGCTGTAATCCTTTAAGCACTGCAGAGGCCCGCAGAGGTCCTGACACCACATTTGCTTCATTGTAAAGGTCCTACACCTTGACTTCCCTCTTGCACATCCAGCACAAAAAGGCAGGAACCTGACATTCCCCAGGCACAGACCCTCCATAACCTAGTGGTGCTGAACCACTCACAATCTGAAACAAAGGCTCCGAGTGTTCCTCCTGCAACACGTAACACACCAATGTGATCTGTCACCACTCTCACAAGGGAGCTGTTCTCCCTACACACTCAGAGCACATCTGTCAGCTACAAATCACCTCCTATTGAATGCTACAATCCACCCCTTTTCCAAGCTGGCCTGCTCTCCTACCTGCCATGGGTTTCATCTTTGTGCACACTGTTAGCAGGCCACATCAAAGCACTGGGTTTGTTACATGCCAGTAGAGGAGAGAAGCAGAGGAGCAATTATAATGGAATGGGAGGAAGAGGAATTGTAAGAGGAAGGACTGATGCTGAGAGGCAGGAAAAGACTATACGCCTGATCCAATTAATTAACATAATTAATGTCATTATTTTCCTACTCTGATTTAAGGATTCAATACAGGAATCATGCTTACTCGTAAAAGTCTCAGATAAAAGTCTCCAGATAGAGAAGGCAAGATGTTGCATTGCTGTATTCCCACAGACATCCATCAATTTATGTTAACTATGAACCCTGTGGATTCCTTCCTCCCCATTTATTTCTGGAAAGACCTCACCTGCCTCTCCTCTCAGCAGCTGCTTTGTGCTTCTGCTTTTAGTAAATGTTTGAAAAAAGTTATTTTTGTTTCTTTTATTTCTCAGGAATTTGATCCAATACCAAACTACAAACAGTACCAGTCACTGTCCGCATGTAGAGTAATGTGCATCAGCTTAAGGACAACTACCTGCACGCACGAATCTAAGTAAAAATTGAATGTGGTATTATAAAATAACTGGGCAGTTTTAATACAGGATTTCCCAAGTAATTGGCAAGACCAAAGAAATTTTAAAAAACCAATACAAACAAAAAAAAACCTGTCACAGGCTAAAAATCTTCCAGGTCAGAAGTTTTAAAAAATTGCAAAGACCAACACATTTCAGGGAGTGCTGGACTAGAACAGTTCATGTCAAAACTAAACATTTTATATTAAATCATGTTTTATGCTTTTCAAATAAAGATTTCAGATTTCTGAACCAAAGGCTTTTCTGAGCAAAAGTTTGAAATAAAAAAAAATTAAAACATGCAGACTTATTTGAATGTCTCAGTATGCACTAACTGGTACACATACAAAACAAATGACCAAATATAAGACGCAAAACCTAGACAACTTTGTAAAGCATTTTAGTGTCACACATTAGCATTTTCCACTAAAATTAATTCAAGATCAAAATTTCTCTCCACTCTGGTCACAGACATCACAGATGCCCTTCTATACAAGAGCACAGCCAGCACACACTCCTTCACACATACAAGCAGACTGAAGACAGGGACGCTCCTGTATATCTGTTTACGGCTCCAGGGAGTGGCAGAGGAATGCTTTTGAAACTTCACTGGACTGGGGAATCCTTTAGTCCAGCTTTTGATATTACAGACTAATTAGAAACTGTGCAGCTATGTAACACAGACGGAAAGATGGATTTCTTCTATTGCTTCTCACAAGACATTGTCTTCAGCTCTAATGCAACAGTACACATGGCTCGCTACCTGATTTCTTCCTCCTCCAACTTAGTCCTCCCTCCTGATGCAGTTTGCAAATCCCTGGCATTTGTCTGCATGTGCTCCCTTACTCTGGGCTTCCCATATATTTATCCTATGCTTTTCCACTGTATTTCAAAGGGTCCTCGACTTTGTACTGCCTATGACTTAAACTGTCTTGTTTTCATTTCAAGGCATCCACTAAATATTTGACTTTCAGTGACACATAGTCCTTTGAATTGGATATTCAGACTGGGCACAGTATATGGAGACATGCTGTAATTTGCACAGTAAAGGACGGTGGATACAACTTTTGTTTGGTGCTGTCCTGGAGGGAACCACTTAAGTGAAACCACTACTGTACCCGTGTGCTACTTTAACTGAGCAGAGATAGGCATAAGAAGAAAATAAGATAGAAGCTCTTCAATGAAGAGACAAAGGAGAACACAGGGTCCCATTCCTTCCACTCTTCACATGCTCTCCTCCAACAAAGGGATAGATAAACTTCTAGTGCTTTGCATAAGTGAAATAGATGCACTGGTTTATTTTAAGTTGGTTTACACCAAAAATGAGGTACTCCTATATCTTCATGCACATGAGGACTGATTAAACTTAAGCTAGTTTATACTCATTCAAAAAACAGGCCATCTCAATTCTGAGAGGCAGATAAACCCAGGGGGAGAAACAAAATGTTTGGGGCTTCTGAAAACTGTTTGTTAGACAAATGCAAGCATCCAGTGACAGGGTATTCATTACTGCCATGCTGATATACCATTCCACAAACAAACAAAAAGCTGGCTGTCTTACTCCTAAACCTGCCATCAACCTTTCTATACCTCTCTGCCTTAGGATTCAACAAAACCCAAAACTATAACTATTCACCAGGCTGAAATTAAATGTAAGCTACCTTATTCTGTGACAGCTGCACTACAAGTGTTGGAAGGGACTGTAAAGAAAATCCTGACAAAACACCTGTACTAATATTATCTCACAGACTGTGGTTATACTCAATAGCTAAACTCTGAGCAATGACATAAACACAGCCACACATTTGGAAAGGTGTTTGAGGTTTGCTCAGGATGTATGCTGTGCTGTAATTCTGCGGACAGTTGGCTCTCTACATTCAAAGGCAAGAGTATGACATCCAGCCTAGCACAACCCGGTTTCTTACAGAAGAGAAAAGGACTGACCTACCCACCCCTCCCCAAGCTCAAGTAATCAAAAGAAAATATTCCAATATGAAAGCTCAAAGTAATACTGGTGCTTAAAATAAAAATAATATTCTCCCAGACATTAATCTAGTGGCTTTTCTTACCTTCTTCCTAACCACCTCCTGAAACCTAAGGCTAGTGCGCAACCCCAGCCTCCAAATGGCTGTGAAGTTGCGTTGACACTGAACAGTGCACACCTGTGTGCTGAGTCCTTTCCTGGTTTTGTTACCTTTGGTTTGGTGGTTCTTTTTCTGAGGGTTTTTTTCTGCTGCTGTTCTCTACAACTTTCTGAATTTTATCATAATGCCTTAATTTTTGCACCAAGAGGAGCTGCAATGTCCTCCAGTGTTTTGATGTGCCAGAAATTGTTAATGGATGGGAACTCTGAAATCATCCTTTTATGACAGAGCTCATTAGAAATGCATATGCCAGTCAATAAAATAAAAGAGAGAAAAGATGACCTGCAAATTCCCTTATCACTTAGACCTTGGGTTTTCCAAATAAAGAAGGAAATGTAAAGCCATTCCAAGAACACACTTTAGTAAAAATTCTGTAGTGGAAATACAAGTGGTTTTTAAACTAATAGGCTATAGAGTGTCAGAGCAGACCATAATAGCCCCCACAGTGAGACAAACAACCCCCATGTGAAGATTGTGACAGCAGCTACACAGTTAAATGCTCATGCATTGAAGTCTCCCCCTGGGTGATTGAGATTATTTTTGGCAGAAGATTGGACAGAGATTGTAAAATGTACGTTTATTTTCATTTAGCTCTTGACTTAATCTCTCTGAAACACACCCTTCTTTTTATTTCTTCCTAATACAGTCATGCTTCATATCAAGACTTGGACATACAGCAAATATAATTATTATTCCTTATATTAACCTTACTTGCAATTGAAACCCACTCCACCAAAAGCACTGGGAAAATACTTAGCAGTTCTTGATGAGACCACATGCCATGAAAACTGAGGCTTTAGGGACATACAGCTCTGCTTGCATGAGGTACACTTGTCCCGGGACCCTTTAAAAGTAAAACAACCTCCTTCCTCCCAATAGTAATAAAAGGCCAGAAAAAGCCTGAAATCAAAACCACTGTGCTATGCCTTAGCATACAATTGTAAATAGAACTAAATTATGAAACCTGCTTAGAAACTGATGTGTCTTCATATAAGAGTAAATATACACATTCATCATTTAGCCAGAAAGAGAACTGCATTGCACTAGCAAAAGCTAGCTGTAGCACCCAACAACCTGTTGGCCTTTCCTCCTTTCCCACCTGGAAGTTATATGATCTGTTATACTGAGAAATACAGAAGTGTCTCCTGATCCTTGTCTAGGGGTCAAGTTGTAGTCACTGTTTACACTGGGAGTACTCTTGTAACTGCAGTTCTCTGAGGAGTTTAGTACATCCTGATAGAAGTTTTTCTTTCCTAATATTCATAACAAATTTGCTTGACACTTTGCACATATAGGAAATGTGTCCCACTTCTACCTTCTCCCATCATTGGTTGCATGCATGCTGCCATCTTCCAACTTCTCTCCTATTCCTGCAGATTCCCACCTAACATCTCCTTTCTTCTCTCCTACTGTCACTTCATTTCTTTTGCTGTACTTTCACAGCCAAAGCTGACAGTGACAAACAGAGCAGCACAAAGATTCCCTTCAAAACTTTGCCTGAGAACCACTTTCTAGGTGGAAGTTCATTACTCCGCCTTTCATAGTCCCAATATCTTCTTCTGTCTTTATCTGTGTCCCTCATCTCTCTCCCGAGACAAGGCATCCTCTCCAAACTACACTTTTTCCTGCAAGCAACCTTCACTACTCCTGGAGCATTACTTTCACCCACCTAGCCAAAACAGCCCCAAAGAAAACAGTCCAGTAACCAGAGAAGCAAGATGGTCCTAGGATATAGCTGTTAGTTTCATGTTGAACCCTGGTACAATGACTGCCTGCTTCCAGCCTCAGAGCCTTGACAGCAGCAGCCTTTCTGAAACTACAGATCACAAATTCATTTCAGTGAACAAAACTTACTTGCAATCAATAATCATCAAGATTTATCTTCCTGCATGTCACCCACTTTATATATGTTTCATGCCAGTACCTTCACTCCTCACCCCTCCTTTTCCCCCTACTGTTCTGAAAATAATGCTTTTCTGGTTTTAAAGGTAAAAGGGAGGGGCAATGAAATAAGTCTGAGTGTCTGGGTAGAAGAGGGACTTTGCAAAACAAGGAGATGAGGGGGCAGAAAAGTAAGTTCCTTACCCACTGTGGTGACCAAAAGCACCAGCTGTGGTAGCCGGTTCATGCCTCTGCGGGGTGCGGGCAGGTCCCGCCCGGGTGCGCGGCTCTGGAGAGGACGTGCCAGGCTCTTCCTGCGGGCTCCGCTGGAGCTCTGAGACCGGGCTCGGGCTCCTGCTGCCTTGGAGGAAAATTCCCACCTCCTGCTCGGGAAGGCTCGTATGGGTCCTAGAGCCACCCTTTCTTCCTTGCCTCCTCCTCCCGTTTTGCATACCGCTCCTGCACGATCAGCAAATCCGCAAGGCAGTTCCTCCAGACATGAACATATACATCTATAAATTTTTCAGGCATTAGTATTCACAAGGACAAGCTGAATTCATAATCCTACTGGGTTGTTCCCCTTTCTCAGTCTTCCCTTGCTGCTGCCTCAATGACACACACAAGAGCCATGTACCCCCTGGACCAAACTCAGCTCATATTTGGGATGATAGAGAGGATCCCCATTGCCTAGAATTGTGTTCAGTGACTGCCCTATAAGAGAAATTGGACCTGTTTACAAGCCTAGATGCCGAGTTTTCTTCCCTTAACTTCACTTAAAACCACTTAACTCCCGAGCAAGACAGCCTCTGTTGGAGACAAGCAGGAGGACCTGCAGCACAGCAAAGTGTAGGTACTCCATCTGTGAGCTTGGGCATCCACTCCTTAAACATGTTAAACTCCTTTTTCTTCTGGACCATCAGCACTTCAATTACACAATTACACTCCGCCTTCAATTTGTTTGCATGTGTGTCTTTCCTTCATGGGGAGTTTTTCTAAAACTGATATTATTTTTATAATCAGAATGCATTCTTTATGTCAACATTATGAATATCTAATTCTCCACGTGAATACCCTCACTCTGGGGGTGTGGACAAAATTTGGTCCAGCATTAGGGGTGCTTTTGTCCAAATTGGGATAATTTATTGTGGCTGTTGTGAATTTAATAGGTAGTACTTGAGTCTTGAGTAAAATACCCTTCACAATGTAGGAACTGGAGAGATTTGGAGCTGACATGAAATAAAGCCCTTATGGGTCTGGTGGGTCTGGCACTGTCAAGGCAGAAGCCTGTATTCCATGTTTAATTGTGGTTCATAGATTACAATAAAAATTTAATTAATTTACTTAACCTTCTCTGAGTCTTCCACTGATATCTATGCAGTACTCTAGGGTAGGCTTTATTTTTATATCATAATCATGTATTTGGATCTACAAATTTGCTTTTTGTTCAGCAACACATTGCTACTTTCAGCAGATTTACAGAGGTAGTTTTTGAGCACAACCTGGATGATTTAGAAGTAAACATCATTTTGAGGCTTTCATCTATGGCCACATCAATTACAAAAATATGGTAGCAAGAAAGACAGACATTATTAGTTTCCTACTAATTAAATTTATATAAACCATCTCCCACGCAAAATAATAGACCAAGACCAGAAATAAATAAAAAAAAATTTAAAAAGCTGCCAGCTTTCTATCTCTTCATAAATAACTTTCTTGGCTGAGGCTCTGGGATTGCAAAGCAGGTAATTTTTTACTCCCAACTGGTAAAAAGTAGAGGCACCTCAGGAAATTTCCATACTTATCTAAACCCTCCCATGAATTGAAATATAAATAATCTGTATCTGCAAGGAATTGGTAGCAGCAGCAGACACTGTTTCTGTTAATACTCAGTTTTAAAGAAATTAGTATTTTCCATGGTTATGGAACCAATTTTCAGTTAGTTTGGCAAAGACAGATGAATTTCAAGGCTCATTATAGAAATGTGAGGCATTCTATAAAAAAGAGAGAGATGCATGTGATGCTTTTTAGCAGAGGGTAAAAGCAGAAGAGAAGGTGAATAATCTCTGGCCAACTGCCTAATTAGACACTTTTGAGATGTCAGGTCCTGGCTAAGCAAAGCAGACCTTGGTCTACTGGAAGGTCCATAATTGATCCTCAGCAAGATAATCCACATCTGTCAAGCAAAGTATTCACCCAGTCCAGACAAAAACTGTTATTTTAGGGAATCAAAAATTTTAAAGATAAAGGACAGGACATGGAAAAACAAATGTTTCACAATGAAAAACACAAGAAGATACACAGTTTGGAAACAATAGAAGTCAGAACAATACCCAGCATTTGGGAAGAGGGACAGGAATTACAAGCAAGTGTCACTTACCCACAGTGTGCAAGCAATACAAGAGCATGCACAGAAAAAGCCCAACAACAAGAGAGTGGCAGCAACAACAGTAATGCAGAGGAAACCTCTGTAGAAGTAATTAGGAGAAATGGACAGTGCTGTGCCATCAGAGAGCTGAACTGTCAGTCTGGAAGCAACTGTGACAACTACAAGCTTTTAAATTGGGCACTTAGGCAGTAGAGCACTGCCAGAATCTGGACACTAGCAACTGAAAAACCCACTGGTCTTAAATAATGATACCATCTTTGGCTCAGCAACACAGGAACAACCTTCTGGAGTCCAGGAGAGGGAAGCAGATGTGCTTATGCTATTCTTACATTTGTCTGAAGGCATCCACTATTGCAAACACAACACAGAAATCTAACCCACCTCAAAAACATTTGGAGCAAAGTTGCAAGACAAGTTCCCACCATGCTACCAAGAAAATGCCTCAGAACTGAAGGGAGATGAGGCACTTAGCTGCAAAGTAAGCAGAGCTCCATCAATGAAGGTCTAGTCACTGCCAAAAAAAAAAAAGAGTTTTCACTTACGTGTACATTCAGGGGACAAAAATTATAAACAGTGGGAAATACTTCCCACATAAAAGAAGTAACCATTGGACAGGTGATTGATCCCAAATGCATTTCTATATGGAACACAAAGCAAGGCAAATGTTCATGTAGCCCCAACACTACCTTTGGGAGATACTGTTCCCCTTTGGGCTGCACAGTGTATAGAAATATACAGCACATTTTTGATAGCGTATCCAGTACAAAAGTCTGTATCATGACATTTTGATCTAAGAAAAATATGAGAAAAATGCAGTCAGAAATTTCATAACCTTGCATGAGAAACAAGCTGTAGGGCAAAAGTTAAACAAAAATTCCTTGTGATGGAAATAATATCCAGCAGAGCAAGGTGAATGTGGTGAGGTGATACAAACTGGGCACACTGAGATGGAAGAATATGGACTTGTTTGAAACAAACACAAAGTATGTAAAGAACTGTCTGCTCAGTTAACCTGCCTCAGCATCCTGAATGCTGGTCTACAAAACTTTAACAGATATAGGACTTGTCTGCTACAAAAACATATGGAAACCTGAAGACTTTAACTAAGATGTCTCAGTGACAGAGATAGTATCTAAGCACAAAACTAACTTCTGTTTGGATTCTTCTACTGAGAATATTGATTTTTTTTTTTTAATTGTATAGTCAGACTTTGAGAGCAGTCACTTATACATAAAACAAACTGGGTGTTAGTATACATAAGGAAAGAAGATTTGGCTTTACTCCATAGCTGTTAAAGCGTCACATCTTCATGCATGAAAGAACTATGAGCTAAAACTGATCATAAAACTCTTTACAGCCTAAGGGACCTGGAAATTCTCAGCCTAACCTTTCCCACAAGCAAAAAAGCTACAAAAGTATTTTGGTTTCAAATATATGATTTCAATGTTCCATAAAAACTAAGCAAGATCTGATGACTGGTAAACACATGATCTCTGGAATACTTTGCAAAAGAACTATGAAGAAAGTATATCCAGAACTAGATTTTATATCTGTTGCACACACAAGCTCTTTAAGAAAAAATATCTATCTGGTGTCAGACAAAATGTGAACTTTGATTGCTACAGACATTGTTGAGGGCACAGCCCTACAAAAAGTAATTTGGGCCAGTGCCACAGATAATAACTGTTGCTCCAAGTGGTGCATAATAGCTAAAAGTCAGGGTCTACCCCTTAAAATTATAGTAGGTTAAAAAAAGGTTAAATTTAATTGTTAAGTGTGTCTTTGTTTCAATGCAAATTAAAACCTCAGACATTAGAGAAAAAAAGTGTTAAAAAGGACATGGACAGAATCTGTTACAGATTTAAAATCTAAAAATAGGACCAATGATATTTTACACCAGCCTCGGATAAACAGCAAGTTTGAGGAAATTGTTGTTATGCTTGTTGCACAGGGCAGAAGGAGAGGTAAAGACGTAGGTGGTGTAAGGAGGGAAAAAATTATGATGCCCTAGAGCAGAGAAGGCACAGATTTTTCACTGCTGCTGGGAGAAAACAAACTTCTTTATGTCCAAGACTATCAAATTCATTCCTGTGTAGAAGAAGATTCAAGAAGTCATTTGTCCATGACAGTACTATCCTTGCTGCATTTTAGAGTATCTGTGTTAGTAATGTCTGACCAACAAAACACCTCTAATGAACACGAGATTTAGCAGTTTGCAGAGAAGCATGTACAAGGCATGTCACCGTAAGTCCCCATTCTTTCCAGTACAACAGGTCAGTAGAAAGCAGTGTCAAAACAATAAAGCACCTACTAATGAAAAACGATAGAGGACATATTCAGCCCTGTTAAATCAGAGCATGGCACCAGCAAAGCATGGCTTGTCATTTGCTGACATTTCATTCAATGGAAAATTGAAAACAAGAGTGCCTATGCAACTGGGAATGGATGTGAAGAGTCCTTGGGGGCCTTGTAGCTGTCTACAGAGACAGATCAGAAAAAACAGCAATCCAAAAATGACTTGGAGTTCCTGGAGCCCATGCCATTTGCCCAAGACAGAAAACTCATACTTGTGAAAACAAAACAACAGAATAGGTGCCAAGACAGATCAAAAATCACAGGAGTGTGTCACACAAGGAAGGCCACCCCATCAGTTGCTGTGTAACATTCCCAGGAAATTGAGTTTTCTGAAGAGCCTGTCATGTACATTTAGAATTACTGACCCCATCTGGCAACATATATGACCACAACTTACTAAAGGCCTATGGATGCAAAAGCATTCTTCTCCCAATAGCACCTTAAGCTCATAGACACCTGAATGATTCACAACTTCTTACTGAGATCCTGAGTTTAAATCATGAGTCATCCCCCACAGCAGTGGCTGGGCCATCTGCTCTTGCAGCAACATCACAAGAGGGTACTTAGTGTTTCCTGTAAGGGCCTGATGTTATCTAGTGCAGAAACCAGACATGAGGGATAGCTGGATCTCAGTAAAGTACCACAGCCGAGTCACAGAGCAACTCTTCATTGATCTCTTAGGGGATTGAAAGAGTGGCATGGGAATAAATATGCAACCTTTTCTTAAACCAGGTCACCACTTCACCTGATGTTTTCACTACCTGCCTTGTTTTTTTTTTTAAGGAAACTGTCAAGATGTGCTGTAAAAACATTTAAATAAGAAGATAGTGACTATGCAGTGACTACAAACAACACTGGCATTTTAATGGCAACATTAGTCGAGTGGTCTTGTTGATTGATGGTGTGGATTAGACAGGTTAAATGAGTTCAAAAAGAATGTGTGTTGCATTTTTATTCTCTATAATAGAGTAATGAATTTTTATTCAAATTCAGAGTCAGTAATTTCTATAACAAGTTATATTACTGTTCAAGTAATAAATTTTTGACAGTTCCACATGATGGGGTGCCATCGCCCTCCTAAGTTAATAATTTATTAGGATTTCTTGCATATTTCCAACATTCCAGCAAGCTTATCTATTGTTTCAGCTTTGGATACTCTTGAATTGATTCCATATGTTACTACTTATGCAGTTAAGTGAATCATAGAATATCAACTGGAAGGGACTTCAAGGATGACCTGGTCCAAACTTTATTGGCAAATGTACTATCTAGACAAATCTAAAAAGTGTCCAATGTTGGGGAATACACCACTTTCCTGGGGAGATTATTCCAATGGCTGATTGTTCTTGTGAAAAATTTTCCTCTTGTGTCTAATAGCAATCTCCCCAGAA
Source organism: Pardalotus punctatus (assembly GCA_013400915.1). Lineage (NCBI taxonomy): Eukaryota > Metazoa > Chordata > Aves > Passeriformes > Pardalotidae > Pardalotus > Pardalotus punctatus. The sequence continues at coordinate 140,602 of VZTX01025797.1, forward strand.
GTAACTTTTACCCATTACCCCTCATCTTCTCCATGTGATGCCTTGTAAAAAGAGAGTCTCCTTCTTTTAGCCACCCTTTAAATACTGGAACACGGTCATAAGGTCTCCCCTAAGCCTTCTTTTTTCAAAGCTGAACAAACCCATCTCTCTCAGCCTTTCCTCACACGGCAGGCTTCTCAGTCCTTTAATAATCTTTCTGGATCTTCTGTGGACCCCCTCCAGCCTGTCTGCATCTTTTTTGCATGGCAGGCACCAAAACTGAGCACAGTATTCCATGTGTTGCCTGCCAGACCCCTTTAATATCTTTTTAAAGCCTATGGTTTTAATTTCAATATATTCCTTTAGGTTTAACAACACATAAGAGATTCAGCTTCTATACTGAAAAGCCCACAAAATTCTGCATTACAAGTGGATAGCACTAAAGAGGTCCAAGCAGTTGATCAAAACAATCTTTCTCAGTTCAGACTTTCTCAGTGAGAATAGCAATATCAAAGCATCAGAAGTAATGCAGACATAGAGTAGCTGTGCCTGAGTTCAGAGTATCATGGAAGACTGAGGTCTTTAGGGTGTACAAGCTCAGCTTGGAGGCAGAAAACAAAGTCTTTGCTATCTCTCCCTTTCGATTATGAGTCCACCTGTCTGTCTGCCTCTCATGGTTGAAAAATGCAACTATGAGCATGACTAATATTTACGCATTGGAGTCCAAGGAAAAGCTCTTCTCACTTGCACCTGATGATTGGGGACTAAAAGACAGAAAAGGACTTTCAAATGATGCTAGGAAAAAGAGGACAAAGAGAGAAAGGATTTTATAAACTTGCTGTTCTGAACTGGTCATGTGCCTAAGTGGTGTGTAATTGTGCACTGTTCTAAGGAATCAAGACTGGTACCAAAATTTTCTTGAAGAATCACTTTGAATTTCTGTCATGTCTGAATTCCTCCAGGAATTCTTCTGGTTCTAATTTCTGGGCTATGAGGAGGCAACTAGCTGCTTCATTCTTAGGTATGTGGGTCACTATTTGTAGTTGAGTCATTAGCACTCAATCTGCTGCATCATCATGTGTACAGTTGTGCCAAGAGACAGATGTGGCAGATGATCAGTATTCACAGTTTGCTTTGCTGAGGATCAACACAAAGCCCAGCAGAAATCAGTGAGGGCAAGGATTAGTTATTGCCCTTGCCTGCTCCTTGTCACTCCTACCTCTTGAGCTAGAGAAACATGTCTTACAGTGATGCGTGCCTGTTACTACTGAGACTTTTGAGGGTGCCATTCAGGTGGCTCCTGGAGATCTCTAGAACACCCTGCCTCAAACAAGTTCCTTCAGCAGCTTTGGTAATGTACAGACAAATCTCTCAGCCCTTACAAGCCTTTTCCTCTAGAGNTTCAGAGTCAGTAATTTCTATAACAAGTTATATTACTGTTCAAGTAATAAATTTTTGACAGTTCCACATGATGGGGTGCCATCGCCCTCCTAAGTTAATAATTTATTAGGATTTCTTGCATATTTCCAACATTCCAGCAAGCTTATCTATTGTTTCAGCTTTGGATACTCTTGAATTGATTCCATATGTTACTACTTATGCAGTTAAGTGAATCATAGAATATCAACTGGAAGGGACTTCAAGGATGACCTGGTCCAAACTTTATTGGCAAATGTACTATCTAGACAAATCTAAAAAGTGTCCAATGTTGGGGAATACACCACTTTCCTGGGGAGATTATTCCAATGGCTGAATGTTCTTGTGAAAAATTTTCCTCTTGTGTCTAATAGCAATCTCCCCAGAAGTAACTTTTACCCATTACCCCTCATCTTCTCCATGTGATGCCTTGTAAAAAGAGAGTCTCCTTCTTTTAGCCACCCTTTAAATACTGGAACACGGTCATAAGGTCTCCCCTAAGCCTTCTTTTTTCAAAGCTGAACAAACCCATCTCTCTCAGCCTTTCCTCACACGGCAGGCTTCTCAGTCCTTTAATAATCTTTCTGGATCTTCTGTGGACCCCCTCCAGCCTGTCTGCATCTTTTTTGCATGGCAGGCACCAAAACTGAGCACAGTATTCCATGTGTTGCCTGCCAGACCCCTTTAATATCTTTTTAAAGCCTATGGTTTTAATTTCAATATATTCCTTTAGGTTTAACAACACATAAGAGATTCAGCTTCTATACTGAAAAGCCCACAAAATTCTGCATTACAAGTGGATAGCACTAAAGAGGTCCAAGCAGTTGATAAAAACAATCTTTCTCAGTTCAGACTTTCTCAGTGAGAATAGCAATATCAAAGCATCAGAAGTAATGCAGACATAGAGTAGCTGTGCCTGAGTTCAGAGTATCATGGAAGACTGAGGTCTTTAGGGTGTACAAGCTCAGCTTGGAGGCAGAAAACAAAGTCTTTGCTATCTCTCCCTTTCGATTATGAGTCCACCTGTCTGTCTGCCTCTCATGGTTGAAAAATGCAACTATGAGCATGACTAATATTTACGCATTGGAGTCCAAGGAAAAGCTCTTCTCACTTGCACCTGATGATTGGGGACTAAAAGACAGAAAAGGACTTTCAAATGATGCTAGGAAAAAGAGGACAAAGAGAGAAAGGATTTTATAAACTTGCTGTTCTGAACTGGTCATGTGCCTAAGTGGTGTGTAATTGTGCACTGTTCTAAGGAATCAAGACTGATACCAAAATTTTCTTGAAGAATCACTTTGAATTTCTGTCATGTCTGAATTCCTCCAGGAATTCTTCTGGTTCTAATTTCTGGGCTATGAGGAGGCAACTAGCTGCTTCATTCTTAGGTATGTGGGTCACTATTTGTAGTTGAGTCATTAGCACTCAATCTGCTGCATCATCATGTGTACAGTTGTGCCAAGAGACAGATGTGGCAGATGATCAGTATTCACAGTTTGCTTTGCTGAGGATCAACACAAAGCCCAGCAGAAATCAGTGAGGGCAAGGATTAGTTATTGCCCTTGCCTGCTCCTTGTCACTCCTACCTCTTGAGCTAGAGAAACATGTCTTACAGTGATGCGTGCCTGTTACTACTGAGACTTTTGAGGGTGCCATTCAGGTGGCTCCTGGAGATCTCTAGAACACCCTGCCTCAAACAAGTTCCTTCAGCAGCTTTGGTAATGTACAGACAAATCTCTCAGCCCTTACAAGCCTTTTCCTCTAGAGGTTGTTAATGCATCTATTATTATATTAAACATCTATCATAACAACAGCTTCTACACAGACTGCTCATTAGTCACCTCCTAATGATATCATAAACCTAGTCTCTGCATAGACAGAGATTTAATATCTGTGCAGACTCCTTCAAAATCTTTTCTCCTTTGTTTCTTTTTCTCTTCATTCCACCAATGGGAAGAAATATTGATAGTCCTCAAGAACTTTGGTGTTTAAATGTGTGGTAGGAAAGTGCTTATTGTTCTTTCTTAAAAAAAATAGAAACTTGAAGCACACAGACACGAACAAGCAAGTCTTAAAGGCATTTAGATACCTAGGCAGACAGATATGGAAGTGGTCCCATTAATATCAACAGGATTTAGGCCTTAGAAAAGGCAAGTAGTGAAAATGGTCCCTTCACATGTTGCTATTGTCAGTTAATGGAAGGACTCCTAGATTTCTTCCAATGTCTACCAGATCTTGAACTGAAGGGTGTTGGATTGATAGCCTGAGAGAGTAGCTCTGGAAATCCTGAAAAAGGATTCACCTTCCTAGACGAACACCACTAGCATCCTACAACTTGATGACATATGTGACAAGAAGACATATCTCCTAGAGTGACCGGCAGTCTCTAGGTCAATCCAACCACTGGCCTCTCTCTCTGCCTACTCTAAATCTGTCTTTTGTATCATATTGGGTTGTTACTTTGTTTTTTAATCAGCCATAGATATGTTTTATACTTTCCATCCTAAATGTAAGGCACAGCTCTACAACCTGAAATCAAATACAGGGAAATATGCACATTTAGGGGTAAGGAATAAACTCCTACCCAGCATGCCATTACATGACATGTTTAATTCATCTTTTGGTTCAGGATAAAGGACAGAAAAATGTGTATCTATTTGCACTGAACAGACATCAGATGTCAATAGATTTCAGTCAGTCCTCAATTAAGTTCAAAGCCATCTTCTATACTAATCCTTTAAGCTATTTGTGCTACCTCTGAGGGACACAGAAGTACAGAGAATTCATCTCATCTCTCACAGAATTTCCATAAGATAGTATTCTAGACACAGGACTCTTTCTGCAGCCTGTGAGTGCAGCTTTACATTTGATTCTAGCAGTGTCACCTTTAAAGCAACTGATGTTTTAGTGTACACTCTCACTTGCCTCTTATAGTACTGAGTCACTTTTTAGTTCCTAAAGCATCTGCTTTAACTACAACAATCACATGGGGGCTTAAAAGGGCTGTAGAAGTTCCTAGTGAACTTCACAGCTTGGTATGGGGTCAGGAAAATGCTCTCATCTACACTGAGAATTAATCACTTGCAGAAACTGTCTTGGATCTTGCTGCCTGTTGTCTTGGCTTCACAAGACCTCCTTGGGCCCAGCTAACTATGCAGGCTGTGTGAGCAGGTAAACAACAATGAATAAAATGCATTGCAGTCCTTGAAGGCTGGTTTTTATTTTAGCATTTCTGATAGAAACACTAGATCTCAAAATATCACTGAGCAAGATTATTACAAATACCATGAACACAGGCAGCATGATCATCATGAACGCAATCATAATGACTTACACATAGCCTTTGATGTTCCCAACCCAATACATTAACACCTGCAACCCCGAATAGGATTCAAAAAACAAACTAGACAGAATATTTTTGGTTAAAGTGTGGAGTCTTTTAAGAACTTCAGAAAGAAACATAAGACAGAGACAAGTCCCTGTTTTGGACACCATGCTCTACCAGCATAAAAGTGCATACAGAGAAACAGATTAAAGAAAATTTCCACAGAATAAAATTATAAAGGGCATCATGATAAATTCAAGCTAAGGAAGGCATCCGAAAGCACTAACAGCTGCCGTCATTCTATCTGTCCATGTTCTATGCAGTACACAGGTAGGCTGAAACACTTTGGTTTACAGAGGTGTAAGTGGCAATGCAGTCACCAAGCAATGCTGGGATAAATCAGGATGGTGAAAGGGGATGGGAGAAAGTGGCAATAAAAATCTAGGCTACATAAGTTAAGGCCTGAAGGTTACACCACAGCTTGTCATTTATGCCTCCACTATACTGAGTTGCACCAGATTTCTGCCGGTTGTTTGTTACAGACCTGTCAGTTTTCATTAGCATTACACTGAATGATGCAGAAATTCAGTCTGAGGTACAATAGATGTTTTCATGGTTACTGAGGACACGGCATTTTCCTTTGATGAGGAACAACATTATGGCAGTACTCTGTATACATAGTAATAGTAAACTACAGGCTGTATCACATGACTCTATGCCAAATATGCTGTCAAGAAAGAGCAAGGTACTCAGTTTCAAGACTGAAGCCCTACATCTTTTCTCAGCTGATCCTTACTTCAGTGTTGTCAAAGCTCTCCCAAAGCTTTGTGCTGTTTTAGAGATCTCCTCACAGCCCTGTTATTCTGATGGAAAGAAACAACCCTACGTGAGCATACATTCCCTGTGGATTCCAGTTCTTGAGTTCATGTGTGCATAGCACAATACAGACTTTCTTGAAAACAAAAATAGATATTGAAATGCAATATAAAAGACTGACAGTTGGTGTATCTGACACTATTTATACAGACAAATCATACAGTAGTAAGTTTCAGGCACCTACTTTCTTCTCCATGATTACTCTGTTCTGCAGCAACTTTCCAATTTGTCAGAAGCTAATTACCACCATCCTTTAAGTGGGCTGCAAACACTGTTTTGTCCTCCATTGCAGGCCTCCAGTTTTCAGAGGTAATGACATGGTCTGTATATCTCTCCTAAACCAAAGGGGAAACCAGGAAATGCATGGAAAATCAGCTATTAGTGTAGATTATTGTAACATATTCTTAAGGTAAGCCATTACAGCAACCTGTCATCTCTCCTGAATTACAAGAGAAACCAGTAATTACTCTTAGATTTCAAAAGCTTGGTGAACATAATGACATACACTTGTATTTTACATGCTTATTTTACCAAAATGAGATTCTCAAGCTCATTAAATAAATTCCAGAATTTTCTATCACACCAGGAAGAGACTTAAGTGTCAAAAAGAAAATGTAGCTGGCCATAAGGCCAACTTCTGTTATAAAGTCTGTTTTTTCATGATTTTCTATTCAACTGCATTTTCAGATATATTGTAGAAAATGAGTGCTAAGGCTGGTTTGTACTTTGCACAGAATAATCAGCCAGAGTCTTTCCCAAAAGCTGTGAATATAAAGCAAGAAATCATTTGGCCAAGCATCAAATACTCAACAGGTCTTTCTCCTCAAAGAACAAGATGCCTGGCATAAGAAATGCTTTGGCACAGATTCTGGCTATAGCAAACAAAAATTATTTTTTAAATTTGCATAATCCTGATTTTATAATAGAGTTACTGTGTGTTCTCTTTTGAGGACCAGAAGAATGCAAGGCTATAAACCACCACCCCACTGCCTCCATTGAATTCTCTCACAAAGCAAAGCCTGGTCCAACTCCAACTTTTAAAAAGCATGTTTCTCCATACTCACAGCCATTGCAGGGGTCTCCATTGCAAGTGTGGTTACACTGAATTTAGGTGTGCACTAATGATACTTGTTAAAGGTGACCATCTGATTAGCGGGAAGCAACAGACCATCATTCATACAGAGGAACCACAAACAATAGCTCTACCTCAAAAAACTGTCTGGTGTAGGTAGCCAGGTGAGGAAGCATGTGCATTAATAAGCAGGTACTGTGCTGTCTTCTACATCCTCAAATGCTAGGAAAACCAACAGCAACTGCAAGATGTCCTCACAAATTCTGCTTAAATTATATTTGCTCTGAGTGCTATAATGTCTTGGGTTAAATGTTTCCTTAAACACTTGCAATTTTATTTTCTTCAGCATTTCAACTGAAAGGCCACACACTCAAATCTTATAACTTCTTGATGACCTTGTCTTGTGCAAATGGTAGAAGTTTGGATACAGTGTAGGTATCGAAGTCAGAAGATATTAAGTGCACCGTATTTCAGGCCATCTAAGAGAATGATCCAATCCCATTTAGGCAATGTTACAAAGGCCAACCCTGCTGAAGCTTTAGCTTGTCCATAGACAAGGAAAACAGACCGCAATGGACAAGTGTTTGGTACAGAAAAGACATCTGTGGCCATGGCATTTGAATATGTAGAAAATCCACACCTCTCAAGCAATGTCAAATGGTTTCTTGTATGCCCAAGTCCAAGTTAAACATCCAACAGACTGAGGAGGTCGCATCAGTGGCTGCTTGTGGGCATAAGCCATTGCAGAACATCCCCCAAGCCATCTCTGAGGAAGAAAGCTGCGGGAACATTCTAAAGTGATATTCACTTGGTCAGGTAATAAAGACAAGAGCAGAAAACAGTGCAAAAACTGCCAGGGACATGATACACCAAGTTATCTGTCACTAACGGCTGCCTGAAAGGAGATGGCTGAGCTGAACATTTCTGATACTGCATAATCCAGGATTCACTGAAGCAAGAGTGAAACTTCTTATCAGTTTCTCTGAAGATGTTTCATACTTCACTATGTAAGACAATAGATACTTCTGCAATTCCTTAAAATTTACTATGGAAGGATACCACAGTGGGTAATATTTACAAAATTACAAAAGTTAATTATCTGATTCATCATACAAAACCCAAGTTTCCTTGTTTGCAGACAAACAGTTCCTTTTAGCAAGGTGTTTAAATGTATGGTTATGATGGATTGCATCTTGGTTTATATGAACTTCTCTTACTGTATGCATTCGTATCAAAGGCCTCTATTCTGAAACTGAATTTGGTGTAAGACTTCTGTCCCCTTAAACCTAATTACTGCATGGTCCTAAAAAATTTACTTCAACAAGTGGCCATGTTTCCACCCCAACTCCTATAGTTTCTACACCTGTAAGCTTTTCTTTTCTCACATTATAACCTCACATCTTTTGCAACAGCTCCTTCAGTAACACATTCAAATCTCACTTATCACTTAGAATGAAGCACCAGAACTTTGAAGACCTGATATCCACTTTAGTCTTGGGCTGGTGGTAGATGTTGCATGTGTCTGCATCTGCAAGTTAAGTATATAAAAGAAGGCAAAAAAAAGGTTGTACCACAAGTTTGTATGAACTCATATCACAGCTTTTACTCTTCATGACCCTGAGTTTCCTAAGGCAAATTTGTTTTCTGATGCAATTTCTCCACAGCTGACAAAAATCCCCACCAGAGTTATACCAGATCTGCCTTCTTTTTCCTCTTGCAAGTGGGCTTTGTGGGAAGTAAAGGAAAGTAACTGTGAGGAGTTGTCTTTCACACAGGAGAGGTAGAAGGGGAAAAGTTCTCTTGCAGAAGTACACCAAACAACTCACGTAACGACAATGCACAGAAATTGTTAAACTTCACATGTCATGGAAGTTTTGCACTATTAGAAAAATTAGGTGGATACAATGCTTTAATGTATTTATATAGGCAGTAACAAATGCACACAGAGATCTTAAGAAACTTTTCCCAGCTTTAATAACAGGTGACAGAAGGACAGTGAAGAGAACAAGACATGGAGACTTCCTAAATCTATCTCTAATTTGGTTTAGGCATAGGGCTCCAGCTCTTCACTACTGACATAGATCCCATGCAAAAGCAGCAATAACAGGGAAGATGGGAAAGCTCCTGTCATATTTTCAGTCTGTTTTTTAATAGGGAGTAAAATTTAGGCTTAAGAAAATATTTTGGGGGTTGAGGGTTTTTATTAGGAATGCAAAGTTTATAAGCATTGTTTTTAGGTGAGAAAGGTGACCTGGTCATTTATTTCTTGGTCCTTTTCCACCTAATACTCAAAATTATAACCACATGTTCTGAATGTTTAGCATTTGACAGATGGTTCTACTTTAGCTGGACCCAAATAAGTATTATCCAGTAACTAAGAAAATACTACTGGTGGGGTTTTTTACCTCTCCATTGTCTCCAGCTTTCTCATAATTTTTCATTGTCGAACAAGAGGAATACAATGACTTTCCTAAATCGTTAAGCTCATTGTTTAAGAAATGCTTCACAGTAGTAGGAACCTAGGCTGTTTAGTCACCCAAATCCTAAATAATCCATATGTAGCAGTTCTGATGAGTTCCATTAATCTCTGCAAATAAGATAATTTTATTTTACATACTTCTGCACTAAGAAGAAAAAGAATGCCAAAATTCTGTCAGAAATGTTCTACTTGTGATTTTACCTGCACCAAGAAGTAATGGCTATCTGCCCAGAAAACCTGCTCTTATGATCAGGCCAGTCAACTTTATATCGAAGAGATTCAGCTGCAGCAGGTATGCTTCCAATAGCCCTGGGTACTAACAGGCCAGCAACACCAGAAACAACTTTTTTGGCAAAGATTGTTTCTCTTGCAATTGGTGTAATAAGTCCACAAATGCACCCTTCTGGCATACCACTGCTCTTTTCATTGCTAATTCTGCAATTTTCATTGCAGTTTTCTGCAGAAAATGCAGAAATATCTGGGTTTGGTGTCTAGGGATAGTCATCCAGAGGGAAGGGCTCCAGCTCTGAGGTTCCAGTCTAGTGCCAAGCTTCTCCAGACATCACTGAGGGACAAACCAGAACACCAAGATAGTTCCAAAAGTTAGTGGGGTGCTGCAATATAGAAATACACAGGATGATGGTTCTAAGGGTGGACCATACTGAGTAATCTTTTGTTGAAAGAATATCGCTCCACTTGTCACCATCAAAGAAAACATCAGTGCTGGAGAGCAGTGAACTTAAGCGGGTTTTTTTTATGAAGAATTAAACATTTCATGTAACTAGTTCCAAAAGCATTTTGCTCTGATTTTAGGCCTGTCTTAACTCTGTGTGTACTTTGTTTTGTCCTCAGTAATAGCCACAGAACCTCTGAGGAGGCAACAGCTTCTGTCCTCCTAATAGCAGTATCAGAGAAACAAAGCCAAATATTATGTAGTCTGGTTGTCACAACAATCCTGTGGGAAACAAAGTCACACTTTCAAAGGCAAATACAGGATTTGAACTTGGGTCTCCAGTATCTCAAATGGGGGAGGCAATACTACCACCTCCAGCACCCGTTTCTTCAGCCAGATTACCTGACTTAATTTTTTATTTTTATGACTGGTCAAACCTTTGTTTTTTAATCTTTCTTTACAGACTTAAGATAATTAGAGAGCTGCACTGCTATTTATGGAAACCTAAGCCATATTTCCTGTTGGACAAAATACTTGCTAAAAAATAAAACCACTCTAACTATGAAAAACAGAGGAAATTAACTATAGCCAATTAAAAAAGAATGGGACAGTGGAAAACAGGCCTGAAAAGGAATATGGAAACCTTTCATTATTCAATACATTATTAATCAGCATAATTAAAAAGTAGTTAACATTCTACTGCCAGTTTTGTATGGCTTTTTAGTCCACAGACAAAGTAAAACATGATTGTGTAGATACTGTCAAAGAAATTTTTAAATAATAAGCTTTTAAATTCTTCATGTCAGGCATACAATATTTCTTCTTGAGGAGGGTAAAGACACTCGGAAAGGGTTGGTATTAGAGCCAATCAATATGGCTGGGAAAGCCTTTGACAACATCTCCCTTCTCCTCTCCCGATTCCCCCTCAAGAAAGTTCAGAGCACAGAGAAGAATGCTTGTGCTTCACTTTCACAGAAAACTTTTATCACTTTTAATTGCACTCAAAATAGACACTAGAAATATACTAGCATAATAGAAAGGACTGGGGAAATCTCTTTAGAGAGCCTTAATTTGTTGTTTCAAGTCTCAGAATTGTAAACACACCTGTTTGCAAAGAGAGCTACACTGACAGCTTTAACGCCATGAAACACAGGTACTTGAGCCTGTAACCTTTTCTGACACCCACAGTGTAATCCCCAGAACACAGAATTAAGTTTAGGACCATTTCTTTTAATGAAGTACTGTGGCAAACACAGGCTGAGCTGCTAGAACCTGAAATTATGTATGATAACAATCTCAAAGGAGAATCTGAAAAAGGGGGTTGTGGCTAGCACAGATGATGAAGGGTTTAACAGATCCCTTCAGCATCAATAGGTACTGAGAAGAATACTACAAACACAAAAGTTTTCCATCTTTGTAGGCTTAAAATGCATGATTTTATGGATGTGAAAAACATTACCAACCCTTCTGCTCTTTTCCTAACTTCTTTCTTAATTTCAAATCATAGGTCACATTTGGAGCCAAGACCTCAGAATCAGGGCCCCAGAACCTGAAGTTAGAGCAGAATCCCCAAAGACTTTGAGCTCTGGCTCATGTAAGCATGTCCAAAAAGGAAGCTCCCTAATGCGTGGGAAGGGGCCCAGAAACCTACAGCATACAAATATTCATGGGTCACATGCACTGGAGGCTGTAGAGCTTCCCAAGCCAGACCTTGTTGATTTGACTGAGAAACTGAGAAAGATGTAATGGAGTTGTGGCCGCTGAAAGCCCAGGCTCCCTAGCAGTCTGTCATGAAATCCAACAGGTCAGCGAAGGCTCCACACAAACACTGCCGAGATTAGCCACCCAAGAAAGGAGGTTGAGGTGATAGTAGCCCTAGATTTCATCATCCCTGAGAGACAAATGTCCCAGCCATGGATGCAGCCTCTGGGAACACGTGGAATTGCCAGGTACCTCATTCACCTCCAGACAGGCCTCCTTCTGTCAAGTGCATTTGTAGAGCCAGCGCCACGTTTGGGGAAAAACAAATAAGATAAAATAGCACCATACGCGACAAGTAACCACCAGAACCCTCACTGACTGCAAAATCCATATTAAGGTCATGTATACAAGAGAACTATAAAGCTTAGGCTCTTGAATCAACCTTTGCAATCCAGGTTTGAAGATCTGACTTTATTGTGCCTGCAACTTTAGGTATCTATTTCCTTTAAATGTGCTTTACAGAGGTGAGGACACCTGCAGGGAAAAGCAGAGGACAAGCATCATCATTCAGAATAAGCAGGAGCTAAAGCAGAAAATTTAATCAATAATTCTAAATAATCCTCCCACCTTTTTCATTTAATGCATACCTTTTCCAGTGACTTTTGCTGTAGGGTAGTATTTGCATGTGAAGTGTGCAATTATGAGCTCAGAAGAGACAAATGAAGTCACCTACTTAACTTTGTGATAATTACTTGAAAATGTAGCTCTCAAAAATACATGTACTTATATAAGGTACATCCCGATTGTCCAACACCACTATAGAATTATTTTCTTCATTGACAATTTCAGTTTAAAAAAGTCTGTTAAATTGCAAAGAATTTGTGTGATTTTTATTATTGTTATCCCACAGGTCCTCCTTTTACTTGAAATTTGCCTTTAACTCAGAAATGATGCTGATTCAGTAGTCTCATTGCTCTGAAAAAATAAAATAATGGAGCTTTAACAACGTACTGATATGGTTTCTCAAGCAAATAAATTCTCTTTTTTCACCCGAGTATCAATCTGCATTAAGTGGTTGTTCCTAAAGCTTAATCCACGAATGCTTTAAGTTATTAACACATTTGCACAACAAATCTCTCAGGAGAATACTTTGCAGAAAGTCTGTGCTCCAGAGCAGACTTCTGTTTGGAGCAGATGGTTTTTCAGAGCATTCAGAGTCTATGAATGTCCGACATCAAACTAAGTTGCAAACTAAGTTTGTGAGCTGAAAACAGTGTTTCTACCTGAGAACACTTTTTTCAGCCACAGGTATCTTAGACAGAATTGTAAATCCCTACTGACAAAAGCAGTCCTAATGAAATCAGATGCTTTCATTGGAACAGCTATAGGGAATTAGCACTTCAAACCTCTTTAATTTAAAATCTTTGCTATCTTCAGGACAACTGTTAATACTGGCCAACATGTTCACTTGATGAAACTCTAAAATCAATACAACCTTACTGCTAAGATTTAAAAAACATGTTAACCCCAGTTCATCAAAGTGAGATACAAACTATCCTTTCTTTACAAAAAAATGGCCATCCAATTTTGAAATTGTGGCATTGTTTCTGTTTTCTTAGTAAACATTTGCAACCAGGTCTAATCAATTTTTAACATTCTGTTTGTATAAACATTTTTTAAAAGATGCATCAAAAAAGTAAGTTCCTATCACTCAAGTAGAACAAACAAACAAAGAAAAATCTATATATAATATACAAAATCTAAGGCTTTCCACAAGCTACCAAATTCCAATGTCAATTGCAGTTAAAGCAGTTATGAAAAAATAATTCTCTGGTACACTACAGAGTGGCGAGCACAGTGCTGTTATTCCAATACCAGAAACTAGTCATCAGTCCAAATATATACAATAGAAGAGGGCATTCCACTAAATTATTTTCCAGTAGCAGGTGTGACTGTAGAAGAGGCTGAAACACCAGACAGCTCAATAGCTTGCAGACATCAAATAAAGCACACCAAATTGAACAAATACAATAAGCAGTCCTCAAAAAACCCAAACCTCTTAAGAGTGTTCCAGCAGTGGAAGGCTGCCTGCAGAAAGTAACTCTTAAACTCTGATATTTCCCTTGTGCTCCATAATATCAGTTTCTGAATTGGAAATACTTTAGCCAGTACAAAGTGAAGTTCAACTCAGAGCAATGGGCACATTCAGATGCCACAGTTTGACATTTGTCCCAGAGGCACATGGCAAATTGGTGTCCAGAACACAAATAATTAGGTCTTCCATCTTCTAAGCTGCTGCACAGTCTAACCTGTTGATATTTACTCTTAAGATGCCCGTAATCTGACAATCAATCATGGTATTCTCATCTGCTCATCTAAAGCACAGATTTTCCAGACAGCTACTTTTTAGGCTTCTTCTTATGCTGACTCTTTGCACAGTTTAAATACAGGGCAGTTCTATGGACCTCTAGGGGGAAAAAAAATAAAACCAACTCTGATAAAAGTAGTTATATTAAAAGTTGTATTATATAGCAGAGATTTGCCATGAGGTCTCCATAGCTCAAATGCACTTCCAGGAAGGAACGTTCTCCCTCTCCTGTATTCAGTGAAGAATAGTTTATCTATCTCTGACTTGTTTATCATTTTGAGACTAAAACAGTAAGCTCTATGTGCCTCTGTTGCAGTACTGGCTAAAACCAATATATTACCTTGTACACTGAGTGTCATGCCTGGGTTGACAGTGGAGCTGCACACATAAAAAAGACAAAAGCGATTATGAAACACTGGTTCTCCCTAAAAAAGTACATCTAAGCTGATGCTGTGCTCAATTAGCTTCTTACCTGAAAGGCAATGCATGCTGTTATTTTAGCTCTTAATCATAAAAGATTGTCTCCTGTGGGTTTGAAACATCAGCTCTTTCTAGAAAATATCAAAATATTATTTCTTTCATGTACCCATTTAAAAGTTACTCTTTAGCAAGGTTTAAAATTAACCTTTTACTACACTTTGCAGTTAAAATTGCCTTCAGAGAGGCACATTCTTATTGGCATATGTATGACTTCAGCCTTTAAAAGATATTTCTGCTATTTGTCCAAATCCCTAGAGGCATCTTCATGACAAATAGGAGTGAGCAATGACATTTCTCAATGGTTTTATTCAATTATAAGTAATGGGCTTTCTTCAAACATGGGGTTTATTTAATACTGGCTATATCAATTATTAAATCCTTCATAGAAATCTTTAACCCATTAAATGAGAGCCCAAACCACACATAAATTACTAAGTGCTTCTTTTTATTCAGCACAACCCAGCTTCTTTTATTTTCTTGGAAACTGAACAACATTAGGAAACTGAAATATGGAAAATTAAACTTAAGCAAACTTTAGCTCACACAACAAACTGACCCTCTTTCTGTCCATAATGACACCCCCTGCAAAAAGTAATTAAGCTAAAATCGGTCTTGAACTCACACAAAGAATCACAGTTGAGCTTAGTGAGTTAGAAGGAAATTGCAGCATCTAATGACCTTTAGAAAATCAAATAAAACAAAAATTAAAATTGATGTAACCTCAATGAAATTTTGTGAGAGATCTTTTTTATCATGGAATATTTCTGATGATCACATTACAGAGATGTTGATTCTAAAGTCAATATTTTTATCACTTACACTTTTTAGCTTTTAGCATATACAAAAAATATTTTAAGAAGATTAGTGTTTGATGCAATTGTCCAATTGCATGCAATCAAATTAAAGCAGGAATAGTTTCTAAATATTCATCCAATGCTACCAGTTAAAAGTTAAGCATGACAACCAGACGCAAGAACTTTTAAGAAGCAGTGCATTAGACAAGAGAGACCATGCTTCTGGAATGGGAGGCACAAATTGATCTCTCAGCCCAAACATGGCCTCAGTGCCAGCAGAGGCAGATTCTTCTCCTGTCTGTGAGCTGAAGAGGGAGTGCAGTGAAGTACATGACCCACTCCACTGACACGAGAGGTCCAAGGCAGGAAGCAGACAGCTCAAAGCACATCACTGCAATCAGTGGACCATTTTCTATACAGATGAAAAACCAGCTATTCTCTTGTTTCCTTTCCCCAAGATTAACGGATCCAGGAAATGCAAAGGAGAATAGTTTCAACTCTCCCTTCCACTACTTTGGCATTTGGTGTGTTGTTAGAATCATATCCTTGTAACGAGCAATTCTTTAACTGGCCTTGAATTGCATCAGCACCACAAGTATCACTTGCTGCTTATTCTTTAGAGCAAGAGGCTCAGTGAATGAAAAAGAACAGGCAGGCTTGTCAAGGTAAACCTTTAGCACCTAATCCAAGCTGTAACAAGAGCTGACAGAGGAGCTGAAGCCAGCAGCTGGGGTGTAGAACTGTGCCTTTCCCATGCTGTGTCATTTTTCACGATCTTGGTTTAAGAAATTAGCCCAAACTGGATGCTGATGGGCATGTAAATTAGCAATGGTAATGGGGAGCTACTCTTCCTGATGTTTTATTTTTTGCAAAATCCTGTTTGGTCTTGTTTTCCCTACCACAGAAGTGAAGACATCTCTGTGAGAAAGCTTGCTCATAACAAATGTTTTGAAAACAAGTTATCAGGATCAATAGCACCAGTCTTTAAATCTAATGAAAGATAGCTTCTCAGCTTAAATTGAGATGGATGGTCACACACTGCCTCTTATATTCATATAATGACTCTAATCTTGTCTGATCAGCTTTTGCTGTCAGGATCAATGGAAGTTAGACCTGGTTTATTGCTGGACTTCGTGTGCAGAAATATCTGCATGGCAGCCTATGGGAAGAAAAGATGCATATCCTGAATTCATCCCCATAGCAGTATGGCCCAGACAGAACCAAGAAGCCAGTGAATTGATGGACTCTGATAACCTGGAGGGTCCTTCTTGTCTCCAGGAAGCACAGAAATACTCAGGCGTGCAATTTTCCCATCATCCTGAGATCCTAGCAATCCACACAGACACCTCAATACCATAGCTGGCACAGCCTCATAGTCTCAATTGGTTTACACCAGCAGTGCTAGAGCTGAATTTATTATGCTGTTTGTACACAAGCAGCTCAAGGCCTAGCTGCATACCAAGAAACAGAAGTGCAGAAATGCGTAAATACAGGTGCCAGCTCTGCAAGGGCTGAACCAAATTACCTTTTTGCCACCCTCTGGATGACAATAGCGGTACAACTAAAGATCCGTTGCTATCTTGGGTTTTTTTCCCTCCTGAATTTGATGGGGCTAAAACTGACCTGTTATTTTCTGGTGAGGTCTGAAAACACGGCTGCACATTTTCCTGAGCTCAGGAGTAGATATGCCGAGCATTTAGCCTTCAGACTGGGCACCTTAATAAGCTGAGGAACACTATAGGTAAATATAAACCTTGTTGTCAACTAAAGGTTTCTGTCCATGTTCTCATCAGAACTTTATCCCGTTATTGGAGAAAGAAACCAAGACTGATGAATAGTTTATGACTTCTCATCTTCATACACCGTAGAGAGGGGCGATAGAGAAGTAATCTAAAAATTCAATAGCATATTTCAAGATTCTTATTTATCCTTAACATCTCCATTAAAATGATCACTAATAAATAATGCACAGATAAAAGAGATTGGGTTAAATCAATCATCTTCCCTGCTAGAATTTAGAGATGTCATTTAGCAGTTGGGACATTTTAAACACACTACTGCTCCAAAGGACTCCACAGCTCAAAATAATGTCTGGCATGAGCAGATAAGGATACCAAAACAAGGAGAGGTAAATCCTGCAAATCACTGCACATTGCAATGGTCAGGCAGTTCCTCCAAGTATTCATCTACACCACCTGTTTCATTCTCTCTTGGCTATCCACAAGGAAGAGGAGCAAAAAGGCGTATACAGAGCAGGCAGCTTGACTTTACTGCTTTCTGTCTCACATTTCTTCTGCTTCTAGTCTTTTTATCATTCTTTCTTCCCTGTCTGTGTGTGTGTGCGTGCATGCGTGTTAAAAGCCCTCTCTTCTGCATTTCCAGCTCTAAGAAACAAGATCTTTTATATCCATGTTTCAGGACAATTAGCTCATTCACTGCTAATCACAGTGTGAAACTACTCTCTTCTATTCTGAAACTCTTCTTTCTATCATTTGAAGCCTTTATCTAAATGTGAAACTATAACCGATTTAAATAATCCCATTGATGGAAGTGAAAAAATCTGAGCACAGTTAACTCCTGAAAACTGGAGGACATTTCCTAATCATTTAACACTTGCCTTAAATTCTATGTCTTTCCTCTCTTTTGACAATGCATCAAATAGAAAGAAAATACAAAGAAAATTGAAACTCCTCTAACATACCCTCTAAGTTATAATCACCTTCAAGCTATTGGAGAAGAACCTAGAAGCAATTAAGGTAAGTTACCCCATTTCACAGTATCTCTAGGATCCAAGGTTTTCCACACCTTAGTTCATCAGTGGTTGAGGACACAAAATAAGAATAATCTGATTTAAAGAAAAGAATGTCTCTAAATTTCAGGCCACTGTCAGAATCCTGAAGAGGATTTTTCTGTAGGTTACAGAACAGTTTCTTCTACATTTGGGACACAAGTTAACATTGAGTTAGAGGGGCCAAAATGACATCTGAGGGACCTACACCAGTCATGTTCAACTCAATACCAGCACCAGTCCACAGCATCCATGCAGTCCTGGTATGCTCTTTTAGGTTATTGGAATTAATGTGAGAATTTTATTCCAAGATAATGGGAAGAAATATTAATTCTATTATTAACAAAAACTGATATAGGCAAAATACATCAACAAAAAGCCACATGCTTTGCCTTTGAATAAACAATTTTTAGGCTGTCCTATCCTAAACAAATAGGAAAAAACAGCTAATGGTAATAATAAAATAGCTGTTTAAGACTTTATGCATGCTTGCCCTAAAGGAAAGCAGGCTTTAGAAAAAGCCTTCTTTTTTTACTTTAATACCATGAAAATATTTTCCTGACATTCCTGACCACTCATGTAAGAGAACTAGAGATTTATTTGTGAGGAGGAATATAAACCAGAAAAGGTGCATGCTGGGAGAGATGTTTTAATTCATTCCAAGCTGATTACAACACAGTGTATTAAATAGTTTTAAATTCTTTAATACCAGTTCTTAATTAAACACTTCTGGTTGTAACTGTGTATTTTGCAGCATGAATGCCTTGCATTTTTTGTCAGTATAAATTGAACAGCATCACTGAGTTATGTTGTTGTACTCGGTGGATGTAATGATGGGTCAGACTGGATGGTGAGGGCCTAAACTGCAGATGACATCTCCATTAAAATGATTCATGTTATCACAGGATTAGGTCACAATAACAGGGCTGCAAATGCCACAGTGCTTGTCAGAACCATCTCTTGCTGCATCCTCTCTGAGTGGTGCCAGTGACACATTCAAGACTTGTTCTGTGATACCCCAAGTGTTTAAGGACTAGAAAATGACACATGGAATAAATGGACATCCCAGGGGATCATTAACAGGCTATCAGGCTTTCACTTTTCATTTTGAGTTGGCATCCAGGATGGGTTAATGACAATCAAAAGCCCTTTCTATCTGGCCTGGGGGGAGCAGTGCTGATAGGTTACCTAAAGTATAAAAAACCACAACACAAAAAAGACAGTTTAAATGGAAACTACAGTAGAATCTAAATCCTAAATAAGCCAGTTCACACTAATTGTGTTATGAGTTGTATACTGCCAACTGTAGGAAATTCTTAGGGAGTCTGGGGGCGACAATTGAAAGAGTATCAGTCACCAAATGAGATCAAGTGCTGTGGTCCTGTGATGGTGCCTGATTCATCATTTGCACATGCTGTCTGTCCCCAGTACTCTCAGCTTTGATAGGAAGAAAGGTCTGCTCTCTAACAAAGCACAGGTCTCTCTCTCGGCTTACTCAATGCACAGCACAGGTCTGTAGGGTCATAGTTGGCATCCACAGGATGCTACATCATGAATTAGTAAAGGTAAGAAGACAGCAAAAGAAGCCTCCAAAAGACACCTTTTGTTTTTCTACCAACAATATTAATATCATGTGAAACCTTCTTTTGTCCAGAAGTAGCATGAATCTGAACAACTTTTAAGGAACATAAATGAAAGTTAGAAAGAGGCACAGAGGTACAGAGTTTTGTTCCTTTCCTAGGGCCATACACCTTGGAAGCAGAACGCTTCTTTTGCAACCTTTACCCCACTGGTTGTGTTGCCTTCCTTTATTGAATCTATGGATTATTTTGTGTAACTCTTAAAATCTGATGTATGTTTTGCCATGAATTTACACAGTGGGCTTACATGCAGACATATTTTCCACCTTGAATACAATTACAGACTGAAAATTAACATTCCAAGCAAACATAACATAAATCCAAAATCATAAAAAATAATAATCAAGAAATTAAGACAAAATTATCTGGAGAGGGGGAAGAGTATTTTCAAGTTAAAATCAGTGGACAAGTGAGCAGAAAGTATATCTTTCAAGAGTAGGGGATCCTGTGGTGGGACATGAAACTGATGGGAGACAGGCATGGAAAAATACAAAGTGGGATCAGAGGTCAAGAGAAGGACTACTGCAGAAATTACATGAAAAAGATAGAACTGCAGAAAAGCTCAGTATAAGAAATTTGCAAGAATTCATCTCTAACCAAACAGCAGTGTAATTGTAAGCTATACAAAGTGATACATATATGTACAGCAAATCCAACCCAGGAAAACTCACAATTGCAAAGCCACAGCTTTCATTCATGCACTCTAGTATGTGCATCACAAAAAAAAAAAAAAAAAAAAAAAAAAAAAAAAAAAAAAAAAAAAAAAAAAAAAAAAAAAAAAAAAAAAAAAAAAAAAAAAAAAAAAAAAAAAAAAAAAAAAAAAAAAAAAAAAAAAAAAAAAAAAAAAAAAAAAAAAAAAAAAAAAAAAAAAAAAAAAAAAAAAAAAAAAAAAAAAAAAAAAAAAAAAAAAAAAAAAAAAAAAAAAAAAAAAAAAAAAAAAAAAAAAAAAAAAAAAAAAAAAAAAAAAAAAAAAAAAAAAAAAAAAAAAAAAAAAAAAAAAAAAAAAAAAAAAAAAAAAAAAAAAAAAAAAAAAAAAAAAAAAAAAAAAAAAAAAAAAAAAAAAAAAAAAAAAAAAAAAAAAAAAAAAAAAAAAAAAAAAAAAAAAAAAAAAAAAAAAAAAAAAAAAAAAAAAAAAAAAAAAAAAAAAAAAAAAAAAAAAAAAAAAAAAAAAAAAAAAAAAAAAAAAAAAAAAAAAAAAAAAAAAAAAAAAAAAAAAAAAAAAAAAAAAAAAAAAAAAAAAAAAAAAAAAAAAAAAAAAAAAAAAAAAAAAAAAAAAAAATTAGGTAAAGATAGCCCTCAAAATCAGACACAGCCTCACAGGGACACAACAGACATCCACCTGAATGGAACAATCAATACATAACCTGGAACAGAAAGGAGCAGTAAAGTCGTATCTTGAGGATGAAGTTACTTGATCTCTGTGACCTACAGGAGAAGCTGTTATTACATCTCCATAACGCGAGCTCCTGGTGACAAGGTGAAGCATCAATAATGCAGACAGTTTGCCCACACAAAGAGAATGAAAATGATTACATGACAGCTTTCTTCTACTACTGTCTCTGGTGAGGACATGGTTATGTACTCTTGCCCATACACCAGCACTTCACCTGGCCTAAGGAAGTTATTTCTTCTCTCATCCAAACATTCTGCAATTACAGGTATTTACACATGTATTTATGCATCCTGTGCAAGATTTTTTATGTATAGCATGCTCCATACTATGTCTAAATGTTTTAAATGTTTAATTCCCTGCACACTGTTTCTCTCTGGAAATTGTTTGTTGTTCAGTCAATGCTTTGAAGCACTTGCAGAGCTCTGCTCCAAAGAGGGGAAAGGTTCCTTGTTTCTCATTCAGTTGGTTTTAACAACTTGATATTTGGTATCAGGCCACCTTTCAGGGTAAGCTGCCCCCCCAACCAGATCTACTGGGAAGGTATTCAGTCAGGCAGCAACAGGAAGTGGCAAGACATAAATAAGAGATGTTTCAAAAGAAGGCACAACTTCTTCCAGGATAATTTCTTTGACTTTAGGTGCTCCTCAACTCCAAGAGAATATGAAGTAAACAGGACTAAATCAAGGAAATGCAGAGAAATGGTGACAGCTGCAGTGAGGTTGTTTCAGGGGACTATTTATTTTTTAAAGTAGATTAACAACTGCAGCATATCCCATCACTCTTCCTCAATCACTTTACAGTATTATTTCTCTGATTTTACCTTCACTGAAGTCACTAGGGAAAATGTTCCTGATTGACTAATCCATAAGAAGGAAAAACAGCAGTGCACAAGCAAGGTAGAGTACTGAGGCTTTAACCAGCCATTAATATGGGCTCAGCAAGCCTCTTCACAACATAGGTCTCATTTTAATGAAGATGAGACCCACAAACAAAGTTTTAAAGTACAGTAATAATTACTTAAAGAAACTTGGAAACACAGTACTGGTGAGAGAGACACAGAATGCAATTTAGAGTCCAGATCTTGATCCAGAAGATTAAGCTGAACTTCTTTCTCTTTCTCATATTCTGAGAAAATACCTGAACAATTCAGATACCAGATATGAAATAATCAGATATCAGGCAATTCTTCAATATATTAAGATTACTTTTCACTGATTTTTACAGTAATTATCTGGAAATTAAAAAAACTCTTTGTTGTAAATTAAACATTAAAGTGACGTAAAAGTATTTCTAGTTCTGGTTTTGGGAGGATGGAGGTAAATAAAAAATAAAAGTTACTTCAGTGTTTTGTTTAATGAGACTTAGGATTTGAAAAAGTGTAAATCAATAGGCCAGTTTCTATACACCCCAGCTTAGAAACTACAGGATTGTGTAGGTTTTGAAGCACCATATACAGCCCACTGCATAATACAAACAATGAGCAGGCTACACGACTTTGGCCTCTTGTGATCCTTGTAACTCGCAAGTTGCACAGACACCACCTAACAGAGGCCAACTGAGTCACCAAAAGCAACTTGGAAAAAACAGATGTTCAATCTAATATTTCTTCTGCTACTGCTATAACTAAGCATTTTTAGGCAGGGGTTATGCTTCAGTCAGCTTGCATATTCAATGCCTCATTCAATGCCCCACACGTGTATTATTTATGGACTAGTTGGCAGCTAGCATTTACTGGTGGGTAGCATTAACTACCAATCACATGTGCACCCTAAGAAGCCAAGAAGCAGATACCACTGACTGCCAACTTCTACTTGCTACCCATGGGGGACATAATTTGCAATCAGTATTTATTTCTGATAGTAGAAGCACTACAATTTTTAAAACCCTCTGAAAAATAACAATGAAATACCAGAAGTTGCTGGGAGAGACGCTCTGTCATAGGTACATACAGCTGCCAAAAGCACTGCTACAAGAGCAGAGATGAGATGGAAGCACCCTGCTGTGGCACAATCAAGGACACAGTCTGCCGGCATATACGTGTCCCCTCTCACCCCAAGCTCCACAAAAGGCAGTGCATTTCAAAATGGTGCAAAAGAGCCCATAGGCCATCTTCAATAATTCCAAGAAAAAACTCCCACCAAGTTGGTTTTTTTGGCAAAAATATAATGGGAGGGAAAAAAGGAAGAAGCACCAAGGCTCAGGAACACACTGGTCTTAGGCGTCAGCAGAATTTGGCTTCCACTCTGCTGCCACCTGGAATGAAGAGAAATTGCTTCCACTTCACCTCAGGATTTTCCATAAACAAGATACAATTATATATGAAACAGGCTAGAAAAAACAAAGGCAGCACTAATGGGACTCTAAAAAGGCTTTGTTAAAGCAGAGAGCATGAGCTTAGCTGTTAATGGCAAAGCCACAGGAAACAAAATGTCAGCAGATTCACACCTGTCATTTGCTCTCCCATCCCATGTCTCCCTAGCCTTGATCCCAGAGAGGCACAGAGTCAGCAAAACTCACACAGGCACCGTGCTTAATTCACCCAGGCAGCTGGGACCATACCCTTCCCAAGTCCTTCTCTCTCTATCTCATTTTCTCCACTAAGCAGTGATCCTGCTGGTGAATGGTACATGCTTCCGCAGGAGAAAAGCTCTTCTCTACTTGCTCTCTCAGTGCGAAGGGGAGAGCCTGAACAGCGAGAGCTGTCAGTTCCTATCTTTCTTTGCCACTCAGCTTATTTCCTGATTCCTAAAATGAAGCTGCAGCTGCACTGGATGGATGTGCTTAAATGCAAGCCTCCGGAGATGGGAAAGTGCTGACTACTGAATTGCCCTCTTTTACCTTATTCTCATGCCATTCTCTAGTCTCTCAACTTTTCTCCCTGTCCTTATGCCCTCCTGTTCAAAGGGGAACCAGCAACCCATTTTCTTTGAATTTTTTGTACACGTTGTTCTTGGTGAATGCTCCCCTATATGCTCCTCCAGAATTATATCTACTCCAGCTTCCTCAAGCTTAAGGGATTTGAAAGTTCAAGAATTAGGGACTTGTATGTATGCAGTTAATTGTTCCCATCATTCCCACCCCACACCAAAGAAACACATATGTGTTACATATATTTTTCATGTTCTAATTATTTCACATTATCCAAAGAAAGACTTTGCACTGAAGCCATAGTCCTACAAGGCACCAGCCTTGAGACCAGACCCAGGTTCCTGAGCTGTATCCGAAGTACTAGAGATTTCCAGTCTGGCATCAGTCCTTGCAAGTGATATGACTTAGATCTTTATCTGTAGTTTTACAATCATGCAGCAAAGGGAAAATACTAGGCAATTTTTTTTACACAAAACCTGAACATTTTTCAAAGCTTGTTGGAACAAAAAATACAAAAATAGCTATGAAAAGGAGACCAAAAAAAATTCTTTTCAGAACATAGGAGAAAAGGAAGAAAGAGAAATGTGGTCAAATCTACAATCTTTAAATGAAGCCACATAAAATTCTGGGGTTTTGCAAAACCTCCTCTCCTGCCATTTTACTACATGATTTAAATCATACATTTAAACAATCTGTTCTTCCCTCCCCTCTGCCAGAAGATATAATTTAAAGATTTTGACTGTTGGCTGTCCAAACAAAATGTTGCACAGCAACAGCCACTACTATCACTGGAGAGAAATAGATCTGGGCCCTCAAATACCAAATTTTAACTTTTCCCTGTTTTCACATTGTGTGGGTGAGAAATTTCAGAGTCCAAGGTCAGACATAGCTTACCACTGCATTTTGGATAGACACAGTATCAATCTGGTAAAAGTGAGCCCAGTGATTTCTTGGATTCTAATGAGATCAACTCAGGCTGTTACATATATTACGATTACATGTCTGAAAGGTCTGTAGATACTTCAGTAAGCCGCGATCTACCAATCCTTCTCATATTATCAGTCCCCTCTCCTTATTAAATACACACACCAAATTACAGTTTACAGTTTCCTGTCCTATAAATCATTTCAGACTCCAAAAAGCAAATGCTGTTCTTGTTCCAGCACCAACTTATCCTAACCCAAAGAAACAGTGAATGCACCCCACTACCAAAAGCGGCAGCCAAAAAAATGGTTAAAACAGACAATGAACACAAAAACAGCCAACAGCCTGGACATCCTGTGTTCCCTCCCAAGCCTGAGCCAAAGGCCTCTCTGAACCAGCCCTCTCCCCAGTCAGTCCCATGCTGGGCCATCACCAGAGTGGTTTGGTCACAATGTCCTGTCAAACACACCATGAAGTCACGACCAACCGGACTTTTCCTGGGAGCTGGAGGGGGGTCAGTCTCTTTTCCTTAGAGCATTGAGAGGGACATTAATCAGTCAAACTGCCAATTTATGGTATCCTAAGCTGAAAAAAAGAGAGGCTAATTCATGCAAAAAAGAGGAAACAAGTGGGTGAGAGAAACAAAGATAACAGTAAAACTGAGCCTTGTGATCATGAAGCAGGGCTGGGACAAAGTGTGCTCCCTGGCATTACACTGTGAACCTTTCAGCTACAGAAGGCACAACTCCTGTCTCCTACCTTGAAGATTTGAAGGGTGTAGATGCCCTCAAGCATCCCAGAACCCCTCTCTTCTCCCACCCATAGTTAAAATCTCCCATACTGCTTCTAGTTAAATCAGCCCACTGCCTCATACTTGCACACGTACACACACACACACCCCATGGCTCCTACACAGCTTTGCTCTCTTTTATGAGTTGAAGTTTAGCACCCACCTGTAAAATACACAATAGAAAGGCAATGTTTTCTGATTTTCCTCTTTTCCTACCCATCTTTTCTGCTGTAAGATTATACTAGTATTTTAAGTAAAGCTCAAGATATTTTTTTACTCTCAGTATAAGTTTGAAAATCTGAAAAAAGTTTATTTACACATTTAAAAAATCCTATGATGAAGAAATGATAAGCCATACTCCTTCCAATTTTCTTCAGCTTTGGTTCACTTTACAATTAAATTGAAGATCCTGGCTTGGCAAAAATAACACAGGTAGAAACACTAAAGTATTAAAAATAAAAAAGCCTTACACTTCAAAATTCTTGTATAAGGCTTGTATAAGAGCTACAGCAGCTGACATGTAATATGTCCTAAACAGCTTTCTGGAAGGGGAACTACTGTACCCAGCTCTTAGGTACGTGTATCCAACCAGAGCAAAACAAAATGGAAGAGGCCTGCTTTGGGAACCAAGTCTCTATTAACACTTGATTGCATTAACTGAATCCAAAATCTTGGAAAGCCACTTTGAAGTTACTATAACTGCTGGTGACACTGGCAAAATTACACGATTGTGCCTACAAGTCAAAATTCAGAGTTTTTTCCTCCAACTCTTGTGCAAGCCAATACTAATCCCACTGTAGTAACACCAAATGAATATCTGACAAAAGTATTATATTGATGACTACACAGCTAGTTTCAAGAAAATTACTGGAAAAATATATTTTATTGCCACCAGTACAAATTGAACTTCTCAGAACTTCCAATTGCCTTACAAAGAGATTGACAGAAAATATTGACACATCCAACCCTCATAATCATGACCAGACTTCTCAAAAAACAGACACCCCATGTTCAAATACTCCACCATCAACATACAAGTACAGTTCACAGTCAGAGGATAAGGCCTAGGAATCCTATAGAATATATATTAAAAACCCCAATACATTCATATTTAAGAGGGAAAAACTGTTCTCAATGCCTTTTGGAGAGCCCACATTTTAGCTCTGTTAAGAAAATGGGAGATTCAAAGTTAAACTGATGGAAAATTAATACTGAATTCAAAGTCTAGGCAAAAAAAAAGAGGTATTGTTATCTAAAAAAAGGAAAAATAAATAAAAATAAATGGGATATTTGTACAATCACATCCAACTCTAGATAAAGCAAAAATTCATAGAAACCACAATTGCAGGAACCTGGGACTGAAAAGAGTTCTGGGTGTAAACAGAGTTGTCATTCCAAGAGCCATGCCAGTATCAGCAGAATTTAAAATTAATTTAATACCTAGAGAAGACCCAAAATGGCTTCAGAAGTAAGAGAAGCTATCATTCCACACAGAATAGATTTTGTCTTTTACATGTCAGTGACAAGAAAAAAGGTGGATTCTGTAAACAGAAGCACAGACCATTTGACTTAAAAGGCCTCAGAGTCTGACCAAAGCAGGCGAACCTGGTACTTACGCCACCCTTTATCAGAAGGAAATTCTCTGAATCTCATTTCCGAGGCCTTTCCCTCAGAAAGTCATTAAGCTCTAATTAATGGCTCTGTGAGGTGGAGGGATCCGCTTTGGCATCCATTAGGACGGAGGCTCAAATATCAGACCAGCAAAGGCATTAGGCTGACTGGCATTTTGCCCGATGCAGGATTAGCATTGACGCATTCAGCATCCTTTGAAATCTTTAGCCCTGTAAGAAAATCTACAGGTTTTCTCTCTGTCTGTGTGATGGATAACATCTCTAAGTAATCTGCTGGTGCATTAATAGAGCACACCTCTCCACCCCAACTGAGCAGGAAGGAAAGATCAGTGCGGTCCAGTTGCAGAGTCCCTCTCTGAAACAAAGTTAAAAGCAACCAGAATCTGCACCCTGGAGATACCACAGGACCGGAAGCAAGATCTTTACAGGAAGCACTGCCTGCAATTCGGGAGGTGGCTAAGGAAGCAGCAGAGGAGGGGGGGGGGCAGTAAATGGCATAAAGAGACTGAAGGACTTCACTGTCAGTGGGCATCAGTGGTGAAGAAGGTAGGAAGCACCTGACTGCAAGCAAGGTAGGGAAGCATGGAAGAACCACAACTCTCCTTGTACTCCATCTGGAAGCAAGCAGTCTGTTTTAAAAGCACTGGCTATGAATCACCAGTTTGATGCTCATTTTCACTGAAACCTGACAGCCTGCCAGAAATTACTGTTAGGCAAAGTATTAAGCCAGACACCAGGATGCTGACAGCCTGCCCTTTTCCACACCAATCATGCTCCCTCACTTCCTAGCAGCCTTGGCCTCCAGCTTCTGTGATCCGTCCTTCTGCCTAATTTGCAGAGTATCATTACTAAGTCCCTCACTTCTAATGAGAGAGCCCATTCAGAGTTGCATATTGGACTAACATAAATAAAAGGTTCGCTTCTGCTCTCTTGAATAGCAATGCAATGGTGATGTGGAATGTATTCTTCCCTACAACCCAACAACATCACTAGGAGTTGTTCAAAATAACTTTTGTGGCCTCTGTCCAACCATATTTTTCTCCTGGGTCTGTCCCGTTCCCCTGCCTGTAAAAACGTAGGTCTACTGAATTAAGTAGCACATCCAGGTTCTGGAGACAGAGGAAGGAAAGATGCTGAAACATCATATTACTGATTCAGCTGGATTGTTATTAACGAAACCCAAAGGGACTTCTGTCCAGTCAGCCCCAGCCAGTGATAAAAACTAACCCTTGTGAAACCTAAAATGCATGACTTTGCACCTTTCTCCCTTCAGTGTCTCTCTCCCATCTCAAAATACTTCCCAAAGACAATCACAAAGCAATGCTGAAAAACCACAGAAATATGTAGTTACATGAAAGTTTTCTATGTGGAATCAAGGCATGGGGTGAGCGGCAGTTCTTTTCTCCAAATAAATAATGCAAGTAGTATTTCTAAAGCAAATTCTAGACAGAGTTGTATATAACCCTTTTTTCAATGATGGACAAAGCAGGAGCAGAGCTCCCATCTCCTGACCCCAAGTCTTACCTTTTAAGTCCTAAAATACCCTCAGATCTTAAAAAAACACCCAGAAAAACAAACAAACAATTATTAGTTTAATAACAATGGAAACATTTGAGAGTTTGGTAGTTTTACTTACTTCCAGGTTTCTGATTTAATTTCAGTATCATCACATGATCTTTAAAAGAAAACTCTTCGTCCCTTTGATTTCTCACTTGTAAAATGTACCTCACCTGTGCTTCAAAGGACAAGGCTTCTTTATTCAAATGTGAGGGAACACTAAGGAAGATGTCTATGGCAACAAGCACAACTATCAATGTTTTCTAATCTAGTTTCTTCCTTGGGAAAGCTGAGCACCCAACTTGTCTATCCACAATACAGTATTTGACAAATCGAAGGACTTGCTGTCAGAAGGATAAAAAAATCTCCTTTCTACTATCAGGAGAAGATATCAGAGTAACTGCATGGATGTTTTGAAATTCAGTATAGTCAGTCTGACAGCTTCTCTCAGGCCATTGTTTCCATATAACACTTAACAACTGCAGAAACAGCTCAGAGCATTACCAGGTTAAACACCAGTCAAGTATACTGTCTGTGGTACAGACCTCACAAGAGAGACAAAAAAAAAACACCATCAAAAAAAGCAGTATGAGATTTCCCCCTGTTCATACCCTCTGCCACCACAGAGGCCTTTCCCTTATAAGTGGAGACTTTCACAGCTTATGAAGAGTTTTATCCTTGCAAACAGGACACTGTCAGTAGCCAAGAGAAGGCATCATCCAACTTCATAATTTCTATCATTTGTCTGCCCTCCCCCCATTACCACCACTGGAAATAAGTGCAGGAGATAGACCAGGCCAACAGCAAAATTAAGACACTAGCCCTCAAATATGGATATGCAGATGCCAATCTGCCTGGCTCACTAAGCAAATAGATGATGGCTGGGGAAAGGGCTGTGAGGAAGAGGCAGAATGATTATTACTGCACTTGGAGCAAGCCAGGCAGCCAGAGCTGCCTCCCATTTGAGTGGACACCAGTCAACACAGGGAAGTAAAGTTTTACTTGGCAGGCGAAGAGCAGTTTTGCAAACTCAGTTTTTGGTAACTGCTGGTACAGCCATGGGAGAGAGGCAGCAAAGAAATGAGATGGCAAGTGAGCTGGGCATTGTTTTAAAAGGCCCAGATGGAGTGATTATCATGGTGACAGTGAAGGGTAAACACAAAACCACTGAGGAACCTCTGGCACCTGATGCACAGTAACTCTCCTCTACACCAAAAAGCACCAAAACAAATCAAGTTATGAGAATATTTGTGTGTGGTCTAAGCTTCCAAAAGGAGAGAGTGCTTTAGAACTTGAAAAATAGAAGCACACTGGCTCGAGATAAAACAAGACTCATAATAGAGCATCACACAAAACTCAGGCCAAGGCTGTAGAAAGGTCCTGCAGAGTTTGGCTTTATGTTATAGAAGTGACAGCCTCAGGTACAGAAGCAGAATGAAGATACACCTCAGCCTAGGCATTTTGAGGTTTGTTTTGGTCCTGCATGTTACTTCCTTTATGTTTTCCCTTTGTTGTGCTTCTTCTTCATACCCATGCCTGAAAGCTGTAGCAGAAAGAAGCCAACAAATTTAGCTGTGGAATCATTTCTGTGTTGCTTTGTGAAGCAAAACAGGAGCAGAGATGTACAAAAAAAATTGTTATCTAGCTGGATGTTTTGAAAATTATTTGCTATTAGCTTGAGCAGCCATCATCTTGAGATGCTATGTACATATTGACATGCAGAGCAGGAAAGTAGATGAATAATCAACAGCAGTGAGATGCAAAGCCAGAAAGAACACAATAAGTTGAACTGTATTAGAAAGAATCAGCTTAAAAGGCAACAGCTAAACAAAGAGAACAAGTACACAACGGGGGGCATGGAAACAGTAGCTTTGTTGCACAGCTTTACAAAGCAGACACAGAGTTTACACGAGATGTCAGAGACTGCACAGGCAGCAGCAAGGCTGGGAACTTGGATATCTGCACCAGTCCCAGCACTCTGACAGCAAATCACCTCACTAGTCAGCACTTATACCCTTTCTCACAGAAACTGGGTTTCAAACCTAAAGTAGCAAATGCAACAGGAACCAATATTGGGAACCAGTGCTCTCAAGTTCATTCTGTTACACAGGGGCAGTGTTACAACATTTCACCTTCAGTAGGCATGAAGAGAATTAACCCTTTTTTAGCTGAGTTCCAAAGTTGTTAACAATGCATGTTTTTACCTAGTCTTGGAGAGACAAGTCGTATTTTCTTATCACAGCAATGCAAACACGTGAATGAAATCAGCGTTATAACTGGAAGCTGTGGCATAATGTGTTCTGTATAGAGTGGACAGACAGTTCATGAGCTGAAATTTCCCACAGGCCTAAGGCTGTGTAGCAAAGAGACTGACTTATGCTCAGTTTGCGTGTGTAAATTGCACTGACTTGGCAAATCCAGCAGGAGGGTTGGAACTAGATGATCTGTAGAAGGTCCCTTTCCGTCCAGGCCATTCTACATTTCTGTGATTCTAATTACTGCAGCTCACAGGCCAGCCATTGAAATCATCAACTTTCCACAGGCAAACAGTAGCAATGGTACCTGAGACAGAGATTTGGCAAACTTACTGGCAGGCAGTAGACTGCAGCATGGGTGGGGCAGATTGTGAAGACAAGGCTCTTCTCACAACTTTGAGCCTTTAAGCTGGGGCAAACCCCTCACTGGTTTATTATTGTCTTTATGTTGGATACTATACACAGCATTTGTGAAATAATAAAGAGATGCTCGTAGCTGCCTGCAAAAACAATACAAAGAGGCTGTCTGTAATTTCAGAAAGTCAGTCTGGGTTGATTAGTAGTGCTAATTCTCATGTGAGATGTGCGAGTGCATCAGGATGAAGGAAGCTCTGCAAGTTTTTGAAAGTGAACCTCAAGACTAAATAAATACACAGTCCTCTCTTCTTTTTTATTAATGTTTGACTTCAATGTACATTGTACATGCCTCTTCCACAGTCCACATTTAACAGACCTTTAGAGCAGCACAGCTAAAGGACAGTGAAGATTGCCTTAGAGGCCAGCCATTTGTTCAAGAAAATAAAGGACCCATACATTGTCCCACTTAATACAGCTTAATTAAAGCTCACATAGGGAACTGGAGCAGGAAATATCACACAGAGGCAGACAAATCTGCAGCAAGTCAGAAAAAAGTATTGCTTGAACAAAAGTCATGTAGGGAGGTTACCATCAGTTTCCCTTCTCACAATGTACAATAAAGAAAAAATTTGAAATTCAGTCATATCCTGCTTAAAAAGGTCTTCAAGAATCTATAATTTGCTTTGAAGGAAACAAGATGGGGGGGTAGAGGAAACTGGTGTGTGGTTGCATATGATAAGGCAAGCATAGCTTTCCAGTGTTCCTGTGAGCCATGTTCTCTCTGCCTCACAGTCTGCCTTGCATTCCCAACTACACTGTTCTTTCAGGCTGTACTGTACGTTACCAGCATGCAAAAGCTGTGACTCCTTTGCTGAGACACAACAGAATTCATTAAGTGCCTCCTTTGCCCAGGCTGTGCACCGTGCAGACCACTAACTGATGTGTTCATTCCAGGCTTCATGAATACCATGTTGTTATCCCATATCTGAACTTCCCCTGAAAACTAAAATGGAGCTTCCTCAATCTGCAATGGTGGGCATAAGAAGGCTGCCATTCCGTACTGC
This sequence comes from Pardalotus punctatus, assembly GCA_013400915.1. Classification (NCBI taxonomy): domain Eukaryota; kingdom Metazoa; phylum Chordata; class Aves; order Passeriformes; family Pardalotidae; genus Pardalotus; species Pardalotus punctatus. The sequence continues at coordinate 173,032 of VZTX01025797.1, forward strand.
AAAACAATCAGTCATTGTTCAGAACTTCAAAATCTTAAGCAACTGGATCAACATTCTAGCAAACCTTCAATGGTTGTACATCAGTAAGAAAAAAACAGAGAATCACAGAAATCTAGGGGTTGTCCAGGAAATTAGCCAGTTGCCACAGCAGAGAACAGGCCAGGAGACTAGTGTGAGAATGCACAACACACAGGTCACCAGGCAACTCGATTTTCTTTTTGAAGCAACAAACCAAAAGAGGATACTAACTGGTCCAACCAGCTCCATGAAACAGCTTTTTAGAAACAAAAGCAATTTTCACAAATGTTTCAAGCTCCTCTATCTGTAAGCTAAACACAAAGATCAGCCCATCACACATTTTGTCTCTTGACCTTGAAGCTATTCATACATTGTCTGACTCATGACACAGTCTACTGTGCCATATCCTGCTATAAATTTAATCTCCGTATTTACATTTGAATGGGAGACACTTAGCTGTCCACCAACACAGCAATATACATCCTCTTGTTCTGGGATCAGCTTCAAGCAATTAAATGGAAAAAGTTGCTGCAAAGTACAAGGATTACCACAGAGTCGTCATAGCTGCCTGACCTGCTGCAGATACAAGCAAGTGAATGCCATCACATTCCTTATACCTGCAAGTAGACATACTTTCTTCATAGTTTCCACTGCCATGCTCTCTCTATACTGGCAAAGTTACCAAATATTTTAAATAACTTTGAATTAATTTGAACCTGCCCATTTTTATGCAAATATTGCATACCGCTTCTGGCTCATGATATTTTAAGAATGCTTGTTTTAATTTCCTGGTGGAGTTAGTGACGTTTTAAAATATATCAGTTTAGCATATAATAAAAAGGAGATAAACACTCAGCATCTATTTATCTGTCTTTTGCTGTTCTATCAACTGCAAGCAAGATCAACAATTTCAGAAGTTCCTATCTATTTGGCAATAGAAATCGTCAAATCTTTTTCCTTAAAATTTTTGCAACAAGAGCTTTGATAGATCTTAGGCCACCCAAAACAGATTCACAGACTGAGGCTGAATGACAATTTTGGAGTCAAGTCCTCCAGTTTTCTCAAAGCAGAAATAATTCTGAAGCTAAATAAGTTTGCACAGGGCCTTGCCTATATTATTTGAAGAGCACAGACAGAAGACAGCCTCCTGTGAGGAACAGCAAGAATGCAAAGGTGAAGCTACACTATGGGATGAAAAGACAGATACTTCAACTTTTCACACATTTCATTCCTACCACTTTTCCCCTTTATATCCCTGTCTAGCACAGATTCATTGAGGGACTTCTGCCTTATGCATCCTCCTGCACAAGGTAGGATTGGTATGCAAAAATCACCATAAACAGATGTTCATCTCATCAATACTTAAAAACTTCAGACTTCATTACCTCTCTAGGCAGCTCTTCTTATAGTGCTGTCTTCCTAAAGGGAAAAATAGCTTTCCCTTAAAATCTATCCTAAACTCTCCTTGCAAATATAACTCATCATATCCTTACCTTGCTAGATATTCAGAACATATAATCTTCACTGCAACTACCTGGCATATATAAACAATCATATAGATATATTAGTTACATTTATTAATACATTATGTTATACTATATTATAATGTGTTATTTATTATATTAAATATACTGATATATTAAATATATTTATATCTTAAACATATTTATATATTTCTATTTATCATATTCTTTTCCACACAGTTCCTTTCATCTTTCTACCCAGGCTTTATTTTCTAGAACTCTGATCTCTCTCACATTTGTCTCTCACTCTCAAAACATGGTGCCAAAAGTAGATACTTCTGTATTTTATATTTGATTTTTCCTTTTTTCTAACCACTTGTCTTTATTGAATTTCACCTCATTGGATTTTACATAATTTCTTAACTCTATGAAGATCATTATGAATTATAATTCTGTCCTCCAAAAGGCTGACAATCCTTTTTGCCTTGGTATTATCTGCAAATCCCATAAGCATGCTTGTCCTTTCATTGTCAAAATAACAAATTAAAATATTGAATAGTTCTGGACCCAGGACAGATTTCTGATGACCACACTTGAATGTTCTCTCATCTTGACAAGGAACTATTGATAGATTACTCAGTCTAGTTTTTCCACTGGTTGTGCCAGTCTTATGTGGGTTTTGCCTCCTGAGTTTGCATACAAGAGTGCCATGCAGCACTGTGCCAAGCCATACTTAAAATCAAGACACATCACAGCTGCCATGTCTACTTGTCCTTTAGGCTGACAACATGAACACTGCTGGTTCAAGCCTTGACACTAATTAAGTTATAGCAGAAATCAATTTGAATATCAAGTTGATCAGAAATGGTCAGTCACACAGGTACACATGGGTTCATCTGCTCAGCATAATGCATTGTGACAGTTCTGCCAGAATTTCAGCCTGTGCCCAGCAAGGAGGAATCCTGCCTCAGACCTGTTTGCCTCCTCCCTGTGCTGGACACTCACTAGTTGTTGGGGAAACCCCTGGATGACATCCTACATACCTCAATTTACTAGTAATGAGCAAACTCTAGGCTCCCACTTGAAAATATAAGAGTCTGGATTTAGGTGTTCATGAAGCTTGTTTAACTCACAGAATTATGAAGGAATTTTGTTATTTGTGTGTTGGAGGTTGAGAGGTGTGGAATTTTTTCCCCTTCCCTGTCGCTAGGTTACTAATGACTGGATACTTAAGGACCATTAACTTCTTTTGTAAGAGACAAAAGGGCTAGCCGGGCGTGGGGAGGAGGGAGCAGTGGTGGTCATCAGATACTGCACTCTGACCACGGGCAGCTGAGGAGGCAGAAGTGGGAACGGAGCTTCTCAGCTACCAGCGGCAGAAAGTTCCTTTGGCTCTGCGCTGCTTTGCTTCTCGTTGGTGAGTGAACTTTCGTCTGGGAAGGGGACGTCTCCTGGAGGGCACATCCTCCTGGCTGTGCCGGCAGTTTTCTGCCCAAGGGAGCCGGCAGCCGCCGCCCCGCGCTCTCCCTGTGGGAGCNCGAACGGGAAAAGCATTTGACAGCTCAGAGACTTCTGTCACCGCATCTTCTGGTTTTTGTTTGTTTGTTTGTTACTGCTACTGTTGTTATTGATTGTTTGCCTTGCCATAGATACTAGTAAAGAACTGTTATTCCTTTCCCCATATCTTTGCCTGAAAGCCCTTGATTTCAAAGTTATAATAATTCAGAGGGAAGGGGGTTCACATTTGTGGGTTTTAAGGGAGGTTTACACCTTCCTTAGCAGACACCTGTCTTCAAACCAAGACATTGTGTTGATTCTTTTTTTCTTGAAGAATTTCCATTTTGTTTCTTTTATCTTCTGGTTTCCCCTGACTGACCTGTTGTGCAAATAGGTTGCTATTCCCACACATCCAAAGATACTATTTAATTCCTTACTGCTATGACTACTCTTTTCCCCTGCCTTCTCCCTCTTGCTCTTCCAGCAACAAGCTTATCCCTCGAGCTCATAGCCAAATATCTCTTTCCTGTTCTGGCTCTGTTCCTTGCACCGTTCTGCACGGCACATTCCTGCTCCAAAGCCCACCAAAACTCATGTCCCCAGCACAAGCAGCTCTCTCTTTTCCCAGTGATCCACAGTAACACGACATCACAACAGGCACCCTCTCTGTAGCTTTGGGACTATAAGGATAACCTTCAGCATAGAATACCTGTTGCACCTTAATATAAGAACTGAAAGGTGCTGTGATTCAAATTCTTAAGTTCTCATCTCCCTTTAAGGTTGTCACAGTGACTCCTACACTAATGGAAAGTGTAAACTGTCCCATCTTTTAATTCTTTAGGGGTATAGAACAGCAAAAGCAAAAAGATAGAGTTAAAATTTAAGTTTTTTAATTCAGTTTCCACTTGCTTAAGCAACCAAGGAAAGATAATGGAGTGAGTAAAAATCAGCAATTTCACAGCAGTTCACCTTGCTGGAAAGTTTTTGCACCCAGAGAAGCAAAAGAGCCTTTACTTATCAGGCTTCTGCTAAGGAACCCTCAGCCGCTTTCATGGCAAAAGCTAAGGGAAAAGTAGAATAGCCCTTGACCCAGGTAACCATAAGCCCTGCCAGGCAACCTTGTGGCCCTTCCTCTGATATAGTAATTTGGCACAGATAGAGCCAGTCTAGGCTCTATTGGGTGGCCCAGTTCCTGTGGGAGAGCGCCAAAATTCACAACCTCTGTTGTACATTGTCACTAACTGCCTTGGATGTACAGTTCAACACAGAAAGAAGAAAGAATGAAAGAGAAGACACAGAAACACAATATTTCAATTGAGTCAGGTAGTTAACATGCACACAACAAATAGAACGCAACACAAAGCAGAATTAAACCGATCCAGGTGGATTCTCAGACTGATACAGATACTGTAGTGTCACTGAATATCGTCTGCCTTGCAGGTGTAATTTCAACAAGTACTCGTGGCACTCCACAGAGGAGCAGCTGAAACCAAAGATATTTAGGAGGCTAACAAACAAAAGTCTCCACAAACATATATGTATTCCCACTTGAATTAAAATAAAAGGGAAATTCCTTTCATTGCAGACTTTGTGCTTCACCGTGGAATAACCTTAAAATCATAACCTTAAGTATCACTTTTACATATACATTTGTACTTATCTACTTCACAGTCATATGAGGCACCAAGTACAGCTAAATGAAACTTCAGTGATTTCTAAATACAAGCCATATGCTCAGCCTTTCTGACCTCTACCAGATTCTCCTTGGGTTTTGCTTCAAAATAGTATGCAGATACTATTTGCATGTAAATTATGGTACAACACCCTAAAATAGGACAGCATTGAAAACTGGGTCTAGGACTCTCCAGAGATGGCTGAAATTTAAGTGAACATTCAGATGCAATTTACAGATGGCTTAAAAAAATACCAAGTGTCTTAAACATATCAAGTAATATTTGCAGTTACACACCCTCAGTATCTGATCTGTTTGTGCTATTTCCTATTGCAATTCTGCAAGCAAGGCTGTAACCTGACATTTTTGTACTGGCAAGTTTCAGCTGGTAATTTGAATTGTAACAAAATACAAAGCCAGCCGAACTGGTTCTGGGTTCAGATTTCTCTCTAAATATTGCATGTGTCCAGCTAGAGCTAAAATCATGATGCAAGGACAGTCACATGGCATCACCTGTTCATTGTCACCTGCACACGTTCCCTGGCCAGAGCTGGTGGGCGACCTGCATGCCCAGCCTTGTATCTCATACTTGGTTCCCATGGAAACTGCTCTAAAGCTACAAATTTTGCATCAAAAATTAATTTTTTCCTCTAAAATTAATGGTGTGGTGCCTCTCAAAACAGGAGAGAAATCCAGAAAAATACAAGTGAGAGATTTCATTCAGGCCATTGTGTATTTTTTTTAATCTTAAGTATTAAAAACAGTAGTGACAACATAATTTTGAAAGAAATCAAAGATCTAAAATAATAAATGGCTTAACTCAGCTAGATCTTAACTGATGATTATTGCCCTAGGATATACTTTAGAAAAGTGATTTACTAGTCACTCTAAAGTGACTAATTCTTGGAAGAGCAAGTTGTGAAGATCCTGTATTTACACCCTTGTCTAAATGTTTAGGTACTAAAGGACAGATAGAAACCAATTACAACTGCAACTGGTGTTGGTGCACTAATTAACATTAAACTTGAAAATCACATTTGTGACCAAATCTGAGTGTACTAAAATTATGCTTTTTGTATACAGATGTTGATCAGAGGTGAGAAAGCCTTTCAAAAGAAAAATGTTAGTACATTTAAAGACCTAGCAAAAGCATCCAAGCCTGAAATAAAGAAGCATATTAATGCCAGTGAATAGAACTACCCTATTTCTCAAAAAAAAAAAAAAAGTGGTCAGGCTCCTACCCTGATCCATCCAAACCTTGTCAGGAACTGCCTTGCTCTCCAAGCACTACAGTGCCCCATGCAAGAGCCTTCCCTGACCTGACTCTTCTCAAACTTCTTTCCTTAAACCCCTTTTCACCCATCTCTCTCTCTCACACTTGTGCTTTCCAAGCCACCCTCCTAGAAAGCCTCCACGTCTTTAGCTATCTTGCCCGGAGATTCCTCCTTCTTTTCACCTTTTTGAACTTTCCAATGCATTCAAGTACATGATTCTCAAAATTGGTCCATATCTGAGTGTTCCTCTACCTCATCTCTCACTAGATTCTCCTATTTTCCAGTCTACATAAACGAGGCCTTCCCTTTGGACCTAAGCCTTTCCTTCTGCCCAGCTCCTACCTGCCACTGGCAGTCAGTGCTGTTTTCAACAGCTGGCTGTTGCAGCAGCCAAGTAACCAAGTTCTCCTCTTCCCTGTCTCTCCTGAAGGCTCCTATTCTGGAAAATATTACACTTTCCCATATGGGTTACACTCCTTGAGAAAAAAATCACACACACACACACACACACACACACACACACACACACAGAGGCCTGACCACCTCAAAAGCCAAGAAAACCAAAATCAAAGGACAGATATAGGAAATACCAATACTAAAAGCCTTAAAAAGCTTTGCTGTATATGTAGGCAACAAAGCATATATTTAATAAGGGGAAGGAGGGAAAGAAAGGATCCTCCAGTCCGGCTTGAGATGGAATGAAGGCAGAAATTTGCAGCTTTTAAACATTCGACTGATTACAAACCCAGTGTGACATTCTCACTCTTCATAAACCTCTGTGAAAATGTCTCCACTCAGCCTAATGAAGCTTGCCATGCTTCCTCTTCACCCTTGGTCTTCAGCTGCTGCCTTGTATGGGAGCTAATGAGACAACCAGACGCATTTCCTGTACATGTTTTGTTGGAAAGCTTAAGCACCTAAAGCCACTGCATACAGATGCTCTGCCAGAGCTGCTTCCCTATATGTTCCCAATCCCTCCTCTCTAAACTTCCATGGGATAGAGTATAATAAAGGGTACATTACTCCCAAGCACACATCTAAAACACAGCCCACTTAAGGGATTGTGGCAAGTCAGCTACGCATCTCATGAAATAAGGGGTCTTTATTTCTATGAGCCTTGCCTCTTCCTGGTAGGCACGGACCAGGCAGGAAGGCGGATAAAGCTTTGTAATACAGCTGGGAAGGACCCAGGGAAGAACAGTAAAATTTTTGCTTGTTAATGCTCTAAGTCTCCTTTGGCAGCTCCAGAGAGACTCCTTGAGAAATTACTTCATGGACATGACTGTGTTTGTTTGAAAACTCTCCCAGTGTGAGATAATTATTTCCACAGCCTGACAAAGGCAATGTAAATTAATCAGATATATCACTACTTAATCCTTAATAGATGCTAGTGCAGGGGAAAGAGGGGGAAAAAAAACCCAACTAAACAAAACCTCTTAACTCACTGTACTCATGATACAAGATTAGAGAAATGTCCCATACTGCAACTAATTAAATATGGCACTGGACCAGTGCTAATGAATTTAATTTCTTCCTTTTTCCAAATGAAAACATGGAGTACAAACAAGAAGCCCGGGGAGGGGGAAGAAGAAAGAGCTGGCCAGGGAGAAGATGCATTTACAACTACTCTTTACTCTTGTGGTATATTCCTCCAACACCAGGATAAAATTATTATTCTTACTTACAATACTTTTCAGTAATGTCTTTAAATGCTTCTAAATTTTTAAGGAAATGGGCAGGTTGCAAGTTCAACTTGAGGGCGTTTCAATTGAGCCAATAATTATTTCAAGTCCCAGATCTAATCTATCCACACTGAAGAGTAGGACCTACATGGATCTGAAGTGAGAGACACATGGTCCTATGTGAAACTCCTCTACAAAGGTACTAACATAACTTGCATTCATTACACTGGCAATTCTAACTGGAATTCTGATAGGAAACCTTTTGAATGTGACCAGCATAATGATAAGATTTTTGATCAGGCCCTTCCTGTGCTGTACAGATACTCTTGAATGATCCACATAAATGGGGTGGATTCAATAACAGAAGACAACAGTGAACACTAAGAACACACACCATATTATCTGTACACTGCTTATTCAGATGGAGAACACCATGCCTTAAGTAAATACCTAATCCTGAATCATAGGCAGGCTAAAAGCTTCCCTCACAATTAAAAGAGAAAAGGGGTTTATTTTCATTAAGCCAGACCTTGCACTGATCAACATGATCTTATAATTTACACATCCCTTTTTGCTCAATAATTATCAAGCAAATTAAGAGAAAAGAAAAGCTGCCATCAGGATATACAATTACATGCTAGCAAATGATCTATGTATGGGATTCATCTTTTCCAATTTGTCTCCACCAAGATCCCATGTTTACTGCTGACCACCCAAATTCCTAATGAGGAATAGCAGTATCCCATCTTCTGGAATGAAAAGTTGGAGCTATAGTCCTGAAGTGTCATTCACAACCACGTGTGAGTGGCAATCAAGCCTGGATAAAAAGTGAAGGAGAATAAGAGGGTAAAGTTAAAATTCTTTAGGATTCTTCACTTGGCTTAACTGGACACTAATGAGAAACATTCCAAATTTATGTTCCCTCTCTTTCCTTAATTCTGTTGTACTGACCTATCCTCATGACCCTTTCCAAGGCCTAGGTATATCATCTTAATCCCTTCCTTCCTCCATTTTTTTATGGGGAAGTCTCAGTTCAAACATGACAAAGATAACTGATGTGTCAGATCCTCATGAAGATAAGTGCCAGGAAATGCTGTTTTCCCCAAGGAAAGCAGGGCTTTGGTCAGCATCTGCATATACCTTCAGATCATACTGTATAGAAAAACATAAAGTTTATGTCTGGACAATCTTCATTTTCACTTTTTTCTACCACCACGAATTTGGAACCAGGGTTTTTGTTTGGTTTCTTTTTTTCTTTCCCCTCCTTTTAGCACAAATGGGTCAATGAACTTCACAGCTTGAAACCTTGACAGAACCATCTGTTCTTCATTAAAAGCCATTAATGACAATGATAATGGCACTAATTAGGCTGCATGCAAACATACACACGCTTCAAGGGCTCCAGGGCTCCAGGCAATCAAAGATCCAGACTGAAACAGCTGCTGTACACTATTGATGAGCACTAGGAACCCCGACCCCATCTTGTCCTAAAGTGCACAGACAAGCAGTCAGCATCCCACTGGACATGTGTGAGCAGGTTATTCTGATACACACATGGGTCAGGGTCTTTTCCCTTTGTTCCCGTTGTACTTCCTCCATTTCCTCTTCACTCTGTGTTGAGAACGATTGGAAAACCCCACCACAGCCTGGGAGCACGTGTTCTCTATCACCATCTGCCAGTTTTAGCTCTCTAGTGGGTACAAATGAGTGTGCATGCAGGGTTTGAAGAAGCACATCATTGTATTACACCTGCAAGCTGCTCCCAACAACTCCACTGACTTGCTACTTCCTCCAAACCTGACTTCTGAAAGTCACTTTGTTATCCCCTGCCTTGATTTCTTAGTCTCCCAAAGCAGAGACAGAATCACTGCACAGACACCTGTCACAGCTGTGTCAGGAAGGTTAGAGCTATGAAGTCCTCGATGTGAACATCTAGAACTTGGAGCTATACTTGTAAGAGTTTCCTTTTAATGTAAAAGTTCAATCAAAATAACAAAATGATCCTTTAAAAAAACTGATCCATAGAAACACCATCAATTGCAGCAAGGTCTGCTGGATCAAGTAGTGTTCTTGCATGTGGAAAACTGGAAATCTAGGCCTGGCTCTGGTCTCAGTTTCCTCTGTAACCATAGGTAGGTCTTCTTCCTGCTCCTACCTTTGGGAACTGACATCTATAAAAGAGGGATGATGAAACTGACCTTCTCTGTAAAATGCCTTGTAATTCAAGGCATTTTCATCATTCAAAACCAGTATTTTATAATGAAGGACCAATAATGGTACTCCTGGGAAATACATCCAGTTACATTGTCCTGGCAGATGTGTAATGTTGTTATATGTGTATTCTAAAGTTATTACGTGGGTATAGTGTTCAGGTATGCACAGTAGTGAATGAGGAATGCACAGTAGCTGCATCCATCCACTCAGCACATTATGCATTCAGAGCCAGTGCAGTTGCTGAGGCCCTTCAGACAGCAGTTACTATGGATGCAGAACTGGCAGTGAGAATATACCAGAGCAGCTGGTGGGAAACCTGGTATTTCAAACTGGGCTAAGCCCAGGCAATCAATATGAGATTTTAAAAGGAGCTCAAAATGTGGAACAATCAAGTGGCTTGATGAGGCTTTGAACCAGAAGTGAGAGAAGAGACCCACTCGCTCTCCTGTAGTGTATTTTCCTCAGAGGTGACTGTTTCAGCCTTGCCTTACTAAATCTTTGCTAATACCAAAAGCCTGAGCAAGGTCCCAATCCTTACAGTCCTCTGAGACAAACCAGGTTCTGGATTTTCTCATCTGTCAAGGAAACAGCAGCACGTTGTTCACAATGAACAAACAGCTCCAAAGGCAGGAGTGGAAAGCAATGGCCAGGACTTGTTAACTCTAGAGAGAGAATCTTTAGCATAAAGGACAGGGACTTCTTGGGGGAAAAAATGAAGGTTCTGAGGACAAATCTGGTAATGTCCCAACTATGAAGACAAGAATCACCTAGTCCCCTGTTTTAAAATATAAGAAAGGTTCTCCCTTGTATTACCATACTTCTTGTATTACCACATTTATCTTGCAATCTGGGGATTAACCTCTCACCTGCACCATCTTTCTCTGACAGAAGCCATTTCTTCAGCTTTTATTGCTTAATCTGTAGTTTCACAGCCTTCCAACAGAAACTCTTAAATAGACTAATCTATTCCTACCACTCTTGCATGATCATAACATCATATCAGCTAGGCTCACAAACTCCTCTTTTCAATTTCAGAGAATTCATTATCAGATAAGAAGTGGTTTCTTAATATTGCAATAACTGATAGGCAATGTTAGAAAACTAAAAAACACCTCCAAGCTGGTTTGCAGGAATATTTAGCAATGGGATGTCTCTCCTGTGATAACAGACCAGCGTACAAAACCTACCAACTGTGGAAAACCTGCTTTAGTGCGGCTATAAATTAAAAAAAGTAACTAAGCAAGTTCAAAAGCAATACACAGCTACATTATTGCTGCTTCAAGGAAAGTAAAGTTTTGTTTTGTTTTTACATTAGACCTTTTTTTTTTTAAACACAAAGTGCATCATATAGCACCTCAAAACTCAGCATGCTCTGACTAGTGGTCTTAGAGGACAATACTGTATGAATTTTTCACACTGCTGAATACAGCATACATTGGTTAGAACCATTCCTTGTTAAATAGGAAGCTCAAATAAAACTGATAATTGGGTTTGAAAATCTTCATGTTCTGACCTCTGAACAAGGCAAAACAGAATTTTTTTTTTTAAGCAATTTTTTTTAGAAAACAGAAGCCAGGCAGTGTCACTGTACCCATGTTTTAACAGCCTGGGTTTCCCAAAACGTATCAGTGTCATTTATTCCACTGGTAATTTTGTGTGACCTGTTCTTCTTTGAAAGATACATCCCTAAGCCTTCTGAATCTGTTTTCACCACACGCCATTGCCCCTACTCCCTCTCAGCCCTGCCCCAACCCACAGCAATATTTCTTTATAGTTGGACATTAATAAAAAGGTTTCCCTTTCTAGAAGCAGCTCATTACCCACGCAGGTTGAAGGAGGTTATCAAGAATTAGGTGTTACTGCACAGTGACCTGTGAAGGTTATTGCTCCAAGAAGAGCAATCATGAGGAGCGAGTGCAGGAGGAGATGCCTGTGGCCGAGCAGAGTCTTGTCACTATGCAGCTGTGGTGGTTTTACTTGGCCCAGTTTTTTGCTAGTGGGTAGGGAGGGGCACAAAGATGGCTCCTGTGTGTCTTGTGCGAAGGTTCTGGACGTTTTTCACCCTGTCCAGCGGAGCCACTCTCTGTTGGCTCTGAAAAATGATAGACATGCTGCTGGCCAAACCTGGGCCAAGTAGAACTGTTAGTTATGCCTCTGTGAAAACATATTTAAGAAGAAATCAAAACAATGGGGGCACGCACTTCTTTGTAGCCAGAGGAGGAGGAGGAGGTAAAAATATGTGAGGGAAAACAACATGGAGACACCAAGGTCAGTGGAGAAGGTGGGGGAGGAGGTGCTCCAGGCGCTGGAGCTGAAAACACTCAGCCGGCCGTGGTGAAGACCATGGGGGGAGCAGGTGGTCCCCCTGCAGCCCATGGAGTCCAGGGGGGTGCAGAGATCCACCCACAGCCCATGGTGAGGTGCCCATGCCAGAAGAACAGGGGGATGCCTGGAGGAAGCTGTGAGCCAGTGGGAGTCCCAGCAGAGACTGAGAGTTGCAAAGGCTGTGGACGAGAGAGAAAGGCCTTGGCCCCGGGATGGAAACAGCCTGGCCTCGGCTCGGGAGCCTGCACCCCATGGACAAGCACTCGTGTTTGCAGCAGATTTCGGCCGGGCTGCTGCTCGTGAGATTGGACCCACGCCAAAGAAGTTCTCAGAGGACTGTCTCTCGTGGGAGGGACCCCATGGCTGAGTAGAGGACTCTTCTCCCTGGTGGACTGACCCTGACCAAAGGGAAACCCCCATACCCTGCCCCACCCCGGAGCTGTTGGTTGTGTGAAAGAGGGAGGGGGGTGAGCTGAGAAATGGTGTCTTAAGAGGGAGAGGGGTGAGTAGAGAAACAGTGTTTGTAGTAGAAGAATTGTGGTGATGGACTGACTAAAAAAAAGCCCCATACCCTGCCCCCCACCCGGAGCTGTTGGTTGTTTGAAGGAGGGGAGGGGGTGAGCTGAGGAACGGTGTCTTAAGAGGGAAGGGGGGTGAGTGAAGAAATGGTGTCTTAAGAGCTTATTTTTACCTCTCATTTATCCTCCAACTCTGTTAGGTTAATAAATCACTTTGCAACTTAAGTCTCTCACCTGTTTGCTCATGTTCTCGTGCGTCCCCTCCCCACCACTGCCTCATCTCAACTCATGAGTCCAGTGTGTTTGTGTTAGTTTGAGTCCTCTCCTCTGCGTAAATGCAGCAGGAGAGAGCATAGAAAGCAGATGTCGTAGGTCCCTGGCATTTGGCCAGGGTCAAACCACGACAGCAGCCTATACCTGCTTCTGTATGCTTTTGTTCCTCAATTCCTGCTCTTCCCCAGAGGGTTGGGATGAAGTTACTCCCTAGCCTGTGAGAGGTGTCTCCCAGCACATGGCAGGGGGGTACAAGAAGGCTAATTCCCTACAGGCAGCAAAAGGCAAGATGCACAGCCGGAAAGACTGGTAGCACTTGCTGACAACATCAAGGACACAGGAGCACCAGGGAGCACTTGTGGTGCCAGGTGAGAGGGGCTAAGCAAGAGAGCTTTGTGACCAGACCATGAACCACCATGATACCTTGTGGTAAAAGGAACTAACCTCAGTTCTATCCCTGTGCGGCTGGGGTCCCAGCTGTGAAAGGGCCAGGCTGGCTTAGGAGGAGGCTGGTGGTTTGCTGTGTCAAAGGATGGTTATTCTAGGCCTGGGAGGCTGTCATAGAACAGGCTACACACAGATCGTAGTGATGAGCTTTTCCTCTGAGTCCTGAGCTCTGGTATTGAGAGCACAAAGAGAAAGCTGGGGAACAGAACTTCCTGCTGCCATAGGTCAACCAAGCAATCAGATAGGGGAGTGCTGAGCAACAAGCTCTCAATCTCGTCATTGTCAGTTATTTGTGAATTTAGGGCTTTCAAACAACAAGTCTAGTCAAAACACATCACAAAATTCAAACTGACCATGGAAGATACTATTGAAAATTAGTTTTGTTTTCAATTTACTCATTGTTCACAAAAATATTCCACGCAGAAGAATTCAGGGCTTGGTTTCTCCTGTTACTTTTCTTTTTTGTTTTGCCTAGACCACAAGCTCTTCAGAACAGACATTTACTCTTCCCAGCCTTCTCTGTAGTATTAAATGTGTCCAACACACTTAATCTGGAGAACTCCTGATTCTAACAAAAGTCCCCAGCCCCCTCTCCAATTGAAGTATCTTTACCAAGCCACAGAAATTAAATGGAAACAAAATGATACCCATTAATCTTGTGGAGGTTTGAACACACTGAAAGTATAGATCAGAAGGCGTTAAAATTCCTGTGGCAAAACAGGCTCTTACAATTTGTATGTAAATTTAATGTTTAACAGGAAAAATATGGATAGGAAGCACCGCATAAGCATAGGATTCCTTTCAAGTGTGTAGGAAAGGGACTATCCTGCAGCACTGACCAGGGCTGCCATAAGATCAGGTGACATTTGGAAACAGCTCACCCAGGGGATGCCTCCACAGAGTACAGTTGTCAGATGTTGAGCTCATTTTCACCTGTACTCTGAGATATTCCAAGAATCTAGCAACTGTATTAGCACGGCACTGTTCTTTATTAATTACCAAAATTCTGTATTTTAATTTGGGTTTTGGTTGGCAATACAGAAAATCTGAGTTTTGGGTTCCTCATACCATGTTAGCAGCGGCACAACAGCATAATACAAAATACTGAAGTGGTGTGATATCACTCTGCTGGTTCACATGTTATACTGCTTGAGACCCAGCAGGGTAAGAGACAAACCACTAGAAGGGGAACCACAGATTCAGGCTCAGAGCTGGCTACCACAGACATAATTAATTCAGCTTAGAGCACAGATAACATGTACTCATTTTAGTCTGAACACTGCACAAATATTCCCCAAAGTAGCAAAATGCCTATCCTGCTTGTTTTGGAAAACATTCCTCCTCCTGGAGGGACAGTGTAGCCATCTACACAGAGGCTAATGAAACTAAAAGGGAAAGGCTCCTGGCAGGAGGAAGGATTCCAAAGTCTAATCTGCTGTAATGGATTTACGTTGTGCTGAAAAAACTCACTGGGCTGAGCTTTCAAACCCTTTCCCCTCAAATATCTAGGGCAGCGTTGAAAAATGTATGTGCCACCATCACTAAGAAATGGACAACTTCTTTCCATTCCTCTTCCATTTGCTGGGTAAACAGGCCAATCGCAAAGTCAGCAGCCATGGCAATTTCTGAATCAATATTTATCAAGCCCTTCTCCAACTGCTATTTCATGCCTCATTGGTCAGAGAGCATCCTCTCCAAGTGAGCCAGAAAATCCTGACCTTGCAAATGACAAAAGAGCTGCTTGAGGATTACAAAGTAGAGCAGGTCCTCTAGTTAAAAAAAAACCAACTAAAAAAAAACCAAAAAAAAACCCCAAAACCAATTTACGTGAGCATCCTCTTGGCATTACACAGTCTTCTTCTGCCCTTTTCCATTCTCCCATCCCTTCTTTCAGCAGCAGCCCTTGAAGCTGAAGGTTCTTTTAAGAGCCCTAAACAAACAGCTTGTTCATTAGCAAAAATCAAGCTACATGTAAATGACATTAAAAGCCACAGATACCCTCAAGGGAGTCTGTTTTGGATTGGGCTTTTTTGCCTGTACTTTTAATGACATAAAAGATGGATTTCTTCCTGCCCCTCCCCTAGGCATAGTAAATGAGTTTGCAATTATTCCATCAAACAAAACCAACTGCACCAATTAGGCAGAATAGACAGACAGAAAAGTATTTGGGGGCACAAAGATTCAATCCCTCCATCCTAGCACTCCACAGAGGAGGCTACAGAGAGCAGAGAAACCTGGGAGAGGCCAAGTGCTGTAAGATCACCTCTGGAAAAACAGATGCCAAAAAAAACAACAAAAAGCTCAGGGACATTTGAAAGGACAGAAAGCATTGCCCTTCCTAGTCAGAGAAAATAACTTGTTAAGAAAACAAATATGTCCATGATCCTTTGAAGAAATGGTGTTACTTACCAGCACAGCCTCTGAAGTGCATGGACTGGCTCCAGGAACCACTCAGGCAAATCAGCATGAACGGTGCACTTCAGTCCAGAGAGGATTTGCAGTGCCACGCAATCTGGTACCACAGCATGTCCCTCTGCTACAGCTTGACGTGCCTGAGGTTTTCTGAGAAAATATATTTGTACCTGAAAACCCCATCAAAATATACACTGAAGGGGAGGTATTGCTCCGGCCAGAAAAGAATGAAAACAAACACAGTCAAAGTGCAAATGGGAAGGATCCAAGATGAGACATTGCTCTTTAAGGTTTTTTTATTCTCAAGCAGAAGAATGCCTCCAAGCATTACAACATTCCACACAAGCAAATTGCATCTTCAAGTTTCCTCCTAGTCTCAAACAAATTAGATAATTTCTGGAACTTTGACTACTGTAGTATAAGATGCCTTAGTCCTTCTCTGTACAAGTCCATTATTCAAAACAGAACAGCAGACAATTTGGATGATTCCTGTGCACATTTTCCTCCCATTGATTCCCACTACTCTTCTGGTAACACTTCTTCCAGAACAGTTTCTGTCTTTACTATGTCTTCTTCTCTCTTGCTTACAAGCTATTATAAAACATCTCTTTTTATTTTATTTTCAGTATTTGTATATAGTCTAGCAACGACTTACTTTGTTCTTTTCAGTTTTCCTAAATTGGTCCTCACAGTTCTTCAGTCTGACTCCTTTCTGAACTCATTCCAAAAGACCACATCTACTTCTTGGAAATATTGCACTGCACTCGTATTTGAAACTCTCTCTACTCATTCAGAGAGCAGTTTTGTTCAGAGGAGTTTTGTCATGGAATGTCACTTGGATGGCAGCTCCAAATTGCGTAAAATAACACCTCTTACTGGCACCTCAATCCATGGGAAGGGGCTACTGTACACACCCAAGCCCAAAAACTTTGACTGGGTCTTTGTTCCTAAGGAGGCCAAGCCGCCTACTCTCAACCTCTTTTCGTACAGGTTTATTTCTCTAGTTAAGCCATGTTTCATATGAGCTCCCTTTTGAATCCTGCTGTGTTGATTTCTGCCCAGACTCCAGCATTATAGTTGCCTTTCTATTTATGTGGTATTCAACACCACTTTCCACATTAGCAGCATCAGTGAACTAATGGGCTATTTGCTGTTTCCCCAGTCATTAGTCAAGGCCTTGCACAGAACGAGCCCTTCAGCAACACTCGCTCCTGCCCAGGACACTGCTCCTCAGCCTCATTGCTGACATTTACTATTTCCCTACATATACATCCCCGATTTGGTGATTTCAGGCTCCCATGCCTTTCCCTGTTTCATGGAGGAGCACACCAGAAGGGCAGGAGGTTCTGTGGCCAGTCTGCTCACAGAGCGACTGCTGGCAGGGATGTGTAACTGGATGTGTAACTGGCCAGCTGGCTCCAGCCTGGCTGAGCAGACACAGCAGAAATAGCAGGGCTGTTCTCTCATCAGAGACACAAATGGATCCCCACTTCTTTTCTACTCACTCCCCAGTTCCCATGGGACCACAGGCACTCCACAATTTTGCTTTCTGTTCTGTTACGTGATTTCAAATTGACTGGATTGCAGGATCCCCCAGAACTCCTTCCTGAAGGAACTAGTCTATCAACATATTTGAGTTGGAATGCACTTGTGTGCAATTGCAGCAGCAGTCACCTGGCAGGCGGTTGTGGTGGCAGATGCACCTCATCAGGATCCTAAAGGCTGAGCAAGAGCAGTCCCTACAGTAAAGCTCTGTGCAAGGCCAGGGGCTTAAGTTTGAAAATACATCAAACAAACAATATATTTGAAAAAGTGATTTTTTGTTGAGGTGAGTATTGGAAGATCTTATAAAAGTATCCCAATGTAAGAATCACCATAAAGTCCAAAAGTTGTGAAGTCTGAACTTCCACAAAAGTAATGATGGGGCATTTGGTTAAGGGGAGGAAAAGAGAGAAAGGCTTTCACAGGGATTACTATCCCTCTGTCAATTGCTTCAGTGAGACCTTAAGCAGGCACTTTCGCAGTTTGTGCTGTGTTTTCTCCTCTGTCAAACAGGAGAAAGAAGCAAATCATTTCAAACAGGCATCAAGTTACTCAGTGCATTAGTGCTGATGGACTGCCTCGAGATATACTGGGTGCAGGGGGAAACAAAAACTTGGGGAGTGTGGGCTAGTCAAGGATCAAATTTTGAGGCATCAACTTTAAAGGTGTTCTTCAGGGTTCAATTCCAGGGCCACTTCCGTTCATTATATTTATCAAGAATGTGAATGAAGGAGTTGAATGCACTATTAGCAAGTTTGCTGATGGTGCCAAACCAGGAGGTGCTGTTGACTCCTGAAGGACAAGAGGTCTTGAGGGGAATATACACAGGTACCCTGCTGTATTCAGCACTGGTGCTGCCTCACCTTGAATATTGTGGACAGTTCTGGGCCTCAGAATTTAAGAAGGAGGTGAAGGTCCTTGAATGTCTCCAGGGCAGGGCAACAAATCTGGTGAAGGGGCTGAAATATCCTGACAAGCAGCTGAGGAATTTGGGCTTGTCTAGTTTGGAGAAGAAGAGGCTGAAGGGTGACTGCATTGCTCTCTGCAGCTTCCTGAGGAGGGAACACAGAGAGGGAGGTGCTGAGCTCTTCTACGTGGGATGCAGAGACAGGACACGTGGGAACAGCTCAAAGCTGCACCAGAGGAGGTCTAGACTGGGCTTTAGAAAACATTTATTCACTAAGAGATTTTGGTCAAACCCTGGAACAACCTTCCTGCAGAGGTGTTCAATGCACCAAGCCTCAATGTTTTAAAGGCCTCTGGACAATGCCCTTAATAACCTGCTTTACTTTGGTCAGCAAGTTGGATTACTCTGTTTTGTTCTAAACAAAATGCACAGGCCACAAAAGCATGCAGCAAGCCTTTCAAACTGGTTGTGCCAGCTCAGAGCTCTGAGACAAGAAGTTTCCTCTAGACAAATACGTCTGGCTGACATGATTGCCCCAGCTGATTCAGAAGCTCTGACTAATGTACAATACCACCAGTTATATTTTCATTTTGTGTATTTGCCTTCCTTCTCCACCCACCTCTTCAGAAAGGACTGATTTGCTGCCACATTTCACTACAAACCTGTGCATCCCTTTTCACTGCTGGTGCCAACCAAGTTGTACTTGACCTTCAAAATCCATGAGTCAAACAGTATGGTGTAACCAACTCACAGTCTGCCATTCATGGGCACATCACTGATGAGGTTACCCACTTACATGTCCAGCCAGCCATATAAGTGCAGCATCATAAATAGCTTCCAAATCAAATCAAGGGCAGTAACACATTGGTGACTAGAGAGAGAACAGCCTTTTTTTCCTGAACAAATTTATTTCTCTCTGAAATCAAGATTGTCAGATTTAAATTTCACCTCCTCTGCTGCTGCTAAAACGAAGTTGCTAAAAGCACAGATGATGCAGAGCAATGTCCTTTTCTGGATAAACAAAACTTCCTAATAAATAGATTTAAAGACTTGGCGCAGCTCATTCTTTGGGTACTCTGAAATAAGAGAGCCTTTTCTTTTGTCCATTTTCTCCCATCTCAGATAGCATCTGGCTCAGTCTGTGTTTACTGCACAGACACATTTCCTTGCTGCAGGCCAAACAGGTTCTTGACAGGAACCACAGGAATACACACTTTTGAGCTATCAAGCAGCACTACAGCAAGTGTGCTTTTGAAGGCAATGTAGAAATCATATGGGCACATATAAATGTGCATGCAAGATGGTGGAAATCATGGCCACACCACATAAACAATGAAGTTATGAGCTGGGTCCCGACTCTAGACCTCTGCTATAAAGCTAAAAACTGGCCAAGTTACACGTAATATGCTAAGAATAATTGGGTAGGAGAGCTTCTTCAACCTTCTCACACCTGCCTTTTCAGAGTACAGATACTGTGCCAGAAAAATTTTGCTTATGTGATTACTAGAGGGTTTTTTAACATGGGTACACAAGCACACACAGAACAGTTATCTGTGACATGCTTAAAGCAGGACTGGCAAGGTGTGCACACTGCTGTTACATTTATGCAGCTTGCTGTGGCTGCAGTTTTACATTAAGGAGCAATGAGTGGCATCACAGACAGGTGGCCATGTAGGCAGAAGGAAGGTATTGAGAACTAGACACCCTCCTGAACAGCCCAAGAATTAACAAATTTTCAGGCACTGATCAGTAAGCAGCTCTGTCCACAGCAGCAAATGACAGACATAGAAACTGTAAAATATTATTTGCAGCCTCATTTTGATCCGCCATGAAAAGGGAAAAACAAATCAAGAAGATACTTAATAATAAAAACTTGTTAGAAATCTCCTCAGGCAAGGAACAGAGTGAGGACTAAAAGCTTTGATGGCATTTAGACTCCTGGCTACACAAATCTCTTCTAAAATAAAGCAGTGTCTAGAATAGATAGTCAGATCAGACAGTGACAAATCAGTAGCTTTAAGTTCATGGTCTTTCAGATGAGACATAAAGCTGGGTCCTGACCTTGTATGATCATTAAAGATCTCATAACGCTTTTTGCAAAAAGCAGGTTCTTAATCCCACTGGCCTGGAAGCAATCCAATTTAGGTAACTACCTAAATCAATCTTACAGATTTATCTAAATACAGCACTCTGTTCTCCAGGCTAAAACAGTGTGTGGCATTTCTGTGTGCTGTAATATACTAAAAGAATCCTCCCTATCTCAGCATTAGGTAAAGTGATCTTTTTATATGCACTCTCTGCCACTCCTACATGGGGGTTATGAACCTTAGTATATGTCAAGGAACTTGGAAATGCAAAGTGCAGTGGTGTCCTAGTTTCAACCAGAACAGGGTTAATTTTTTACAGTAGCCAGGAGTAGGCTGTGGCCAGACACTAATGTTATTTGATACCACCTCACATCATTGCCAGGTTGGGGAAAGGAACTCTGGCTTGTAGTGGGAAAGAGCCAGTTGGTATTTGTCATTTCTTTTCCTATACCTTTTTTTATTAATATTGCTGCTGCTCCTGTTTGTTTTCTTATCTCATTGCTGTTTCCAGTGAACTGTTCTTATCTCAAAACACGATCTTTGCCTTTTGTGCTTTCAGTCGGAGCAGGGAGGAAGGGGAACAAGCAGCATCTGTTTTGGGAGAGTCTCAGTGGGGGCATTACATGGGGGATATCATTCCTAAACCACAAGAAATGGGAAAGGAATTTATTACTGGTTCAGTTTCTGTGAAAACTTCCACACTAGAGTAGCTAGAAATTACAGCTTCCCAGATTCTGAGAGCTAGCAAATAAATGACAAAAGCAGAAGAGCAGAATGTTTATGTCTGTGCCGCTAAATAAGCCTATGGGACAAGATTCAAAGAGAGACAGGGACAAGACTGGGACTATTGGATATTGCCTGAGCTATGGCCACTGAACACATCAATGATCAGCAGGTGAAACTATAGGTGATCCAAACCATTAAATTTTCAAGACATAAGGATAGGGTTCTTTGAGAGGTGTTTAAGGAAAATACACAGGTCGTTCCCAAGCACAGCTTCCAGCTTTCTCCCAGAAGGACTCATAACATGTTGTGTTTTCAGAAGTTCTTTACAAATAGCATCACAAGACATCCCAAAACTCCTTGGTGTTCACTCCATATGGAAATCCATAAGAGTAGGTGAGAAAGCAGACAAAACTAAACAACAGAAGCATCAGCGCTACTGTTCAGTAAGGAGTTAGGCTCCCAAAACAGTCAATAGTTATCTCTTAGAGGAACAAAACAGCAATAAAATCCTGAAGGCACACACAGCTCGAGCTACAGAAGACTTGAAATAAAGATGTAGTAAAATAGTGTGGATTTCTACTGTAATAAAAACGTACGAGGACAATCACATCTGTCACCAGAAAGATTAAGCTTTGCGAGACCTGCACACAGATAGAAAAGTGCTGTGTCAAGGGGGGACCTCTGGGTACTAACAGTCAAGGCTTGTTTTAAACTGAGCTCTCTGTTCACAACTATCTGTCAAGGCAAGTATGTTACTATTTTGCAGATGAAAATGGAAGCCTGTTATCAAAGCAGCATTCAATTATGGTTACTTACAGCACTCTACCTCTCACAATCCTTTGGTTTACTAAACAGAGGCCATGATTCCATTCCCAGTAAAATCTAAGACTAGATTGCCCAGGTAAAAGATCAAGGCTAATATGCAGATAATTACAGAGATGTTTTCACCTGCATCCTGTCAAAGGAAAACATCCAAGTTTTCCTCACCAGAGAATCCTACTAGGTTTCTGTTTTCCTGATCTTCACTGCCTATTTACCACAGCAGTCTGACTACATAACCAAAAGCCAAATACAAGTTATGAAAAAGGATCCAAGAACAAGTCATTTCTCATGGTGACACTTGCTTCTTTGATGAGCCCACAGAATAGGAGCACACAACAGCTTTTCTAATGCATGCAATGTGTTTCTGGTAAAATATTGTGCACTGGAGCCGAGAAAACAGCCCCAATAGGACTCTTATGCTCACTCTTTCTTGTTCCTCTCCCACTGGGGAAAAGCTAGCAAGCCAAAAAGGCCCTGGTAAAGTTTAGCTTATAGTATGCAGTAATGAGACTATGGGAATATTCTCCAGTTACTGATTTAGTACAATTTGTTGGAAGAGTATGTGGTTAACAAAAAAAAAGCCTGAACTAAGCCACAAAATATATTTATCACACTCTAAGAATGTTTCCTGTAACAATTAATTTTTCATAAATAGCCTATTGAGGATGAACCAGAAAAAAAAAATTCCATTTTGGATAAAATTTGTCAGTGACATGAAAAGTGAAAACCTCAGAAAATCTGGAAAAACTTTCACATTAGAAGAGCTGTTAACACAGTAATTGGAGTCTCCCACATAATGAAAAATTACCTTAATCTCAGGCTATTTGTCTTTCTGGAGCGCATCATATTTTCTCCATGACCATCCAGACAACTCCTTATGCACCAAATGGTCCATCCATCAAATCCATGCCTCTCCAGTTTAGAGACAAGGATGTCACGTGGGACAGTGTCAAATGCTTTGCACAAGTCCAGCTGGATGATGTCACTTGCTCTTCCCTTAATCCACCAATGCTGTAACCACATCATAGGCCTCCAAACTTCTCAGGCACCATTTGCCTTTAGTGAAACTACGTTGGCTGTCACTAATCACCTGCTTATATTCCATGTACTTTAACATTTTTCCCAGGAGGATCTGTTCCTGGCAAGGGTTTAGTCTGACTATAAAATTGTATTTTCTGCTTTAATAGAGGCCAAGAATTCCATGCTAGCTGTAGACTTATTGTTTCTTTCTTCCATTTGCAATGAGGTATAGGAATCACCAAAATAAGTAACTACAGAACGCAGTAAGCAAATATTGCTGGTTCAAAGGGAAAGCTACCTTGCAATATTGAGAAGTTTCCTAATCCCAAGGGTATCTTGATAGCAGAAAACACTCATAAAAGAACACAATTTATTGTCCCTAAGACAATGTTGGCAATTATATACTAACTCCAGAGGAGCTCTGCAAAATGCATGTCGGAACCTGCTACCTTTTCCAACAGTGCAATGATTGGCCTTCATGGCACCAGTGCGCGCTCAGAATGAAAACCTCTGACTCACATTGCACAAGAGTAGTTATTTAGTTGCTGTTGAATACAAACACCCAAAGTTCTGCATCTTAATATTAACTTGCAAATTATACTGCTACAAAAAAATATAAGCACAGAGAAGGCTATAAAATATTAAACTTGCTGATAAGAGCTCGCTGCAAGGAAGCATGGTCAGCAAGCCCACACTCTCCCCCATAAATAATTTAAGTGTTAATAAAACAGTATCAAAGAGAGAAAGACACTAAAAAATATATTTTACATTCCCTTTCCTCCCACTTCTTTTAACAGTGGACAGACAGGAGGAGAGCAATGGCAGGTCCTGCCCAAATAATTTCATCAATCCAAACCTGATCAATCTTACAGCAGACAAGAGGAACAAAAATGAGCCACCATCTGTGGTGTCTTCTGGGTGGCAGCACAACTAACATTCTCTGAGTGAGCTGACACTCATGTCAGAGACAAGAGATGCACGATGGTTTTGAGAAACTTTTGTATCATTCTAAATTTGTTTTTTATAATTTATATTAAAAGATACATTGATGCCAGGAGCAGCAAGCTGCTTTTTTGTGAAAGATGCTAACAACATACCTTCACTGTGGCTGTCATCATATCATCATGGTGTGTTACACCCCTCCGAAACTACAATTCACTGCCAGCAATGTAATACCTGAACTTAACTCAGAACTCTTTGCACTTCCTGATACTTGGAAGATATCAAAGAGCCACCCCAAACATGCATTGCTCTGAAAGCTGCTAAGAAAAGTCCATGTGCACTGAGGAAACCTAGAATACTGCTTTGCAGATATGCTCATTCAATTTGTGAGGCAAAAATTTACCGTGGTAGAAGCAGTAACAGTAAATAGTCCAAGTGTCAATCTTCCTTTTAGAAGACAGATCCAATACATTAATTGCTAAAGTGTCATCAAATAACTGACAGATCAGACCCAAATGGTGTGGTGTGCTTACACCAGACGGCAATCTGAGTCTTAAAAGTAAAGTTGCAGCCTTCTTTGCTGTAAGGTTTCCAAGTGGGCATGTTGTGCATGTTATTTATGGACATCTGCCCAGACCTTCAGATGAACAACCCAAGAGAAGAGAGCTTCCACCTCAAACTCAGTGACAACATCTCAGCTCTCCAGTTTAACTGTTGAATTACTGATTGATTCTGCAAACAGCCAAAAGAAGGAGAAAAGCCAACAGAGTAGAAGTTACTATAAGGGTGGAAAATTGAAAAGGCAGAGATATGGAGGGAAGGAAAATCTAGTGAAGGGCAACAAAGACATGGAACACATGGAGTACTGAAAGATGGGGACACTGAAGAGAGAGGCAGAACCAAAAAACTCTTCTCAATATGGGAGACCCCGAAACAAAAGCACCTGAGCCACCCTCCAAGCTCACCAGCTCACTCAATGCTTCCCTTTGTCCCTTCCCAAAGCTTCAGACCGGTCGCTATGATCAGGGAACAAGGTTGTGCTGTGGCAGGACCTCCAGCACTTGCACTCCTACTCCACTGTCCCCTGTTACAAAGACCAGGCTTCTCCTGCCTCCCTTTTCCACAGCAAACAGTCCTGCCAGAGCCCCCTCAGCACACCCAAGCCCCCACAAACCGCCCCGAAGCACAGCCTTGCTGAGGGCAGGATGGCCACACGCTGAGGACTCAGGCAGCCTTCCCTCCTTCCTTGGGGGAAACGTGAGGCAGCGCTGTCAGCGTAGACCCAAAAAGACAGCAACCACCTCAGTCCAGCAAAGGCCTCGACCCAACAGGAACACATCGGCCCCAGCACAAGAAGCGCATGGTTTAACTCTATCAACCTGATACGCGTCCTCAACAGCCTTAGCCAGACACCCCGCCCTGCGGAGAAGGAGATAAAAGGCTCGAATCACGGTATCTACCTGCACTTCTCAGCGATGCTGCTGCTGCTGGCCCCGCCCCGGGCTCCATGGGGGCCGCTGCGGGGCCCAGGTGCTCCCTGTTACCGCACAGCCCCACAGCTGCTGCCCCTCACGACGCGCTCGCAGCACCCGCATTGTTCCACAAAACCTCCTTCCAGTCTCAGTCATCAAATAATGCCTCAGATTTCAGCATACATCGTCACCTACGTGGCTGTGCTTTGACACCAGCGGTATTTCTACATCACAAGACCCCCGGTTTTGTTGTGGCCAGGACAAGCTGCTGCTTTGTAGTGAGCAGTAACATCACTGCTCTGGTTTGTCATCTATGTTAGATGAGGGCAGGGGGACGCAGAGGGTGGGTGCCTCTAGCCTTCCCCATATGCCTTAGACTTGGTTCTAATGTCCATACACAGTATTTTCTGGGAATATCCATCGTCCCGACTGGACTTACGAGCTGCACACTGTGGCAAATTTACCCCTGCTTACAACCACCGCTTACCATGCAAAACACAGCAGTTCTGGGAGTATGGCTTCACTACACATTCTCGATTCAAAGGGAGAGGAAAGCGAGTTTTTTTTAATTAGGACAAAGGCCAGTAAATTACCATAAAGATATTTAAACAAGGAACATGAGAAAGCCAGCTTTGTGAATGTAGAGCTTATATGAGCTTCTGTAAGCCAAGGAGAATAAACATGTTTTGCCCCCCAAATATGATCATCAGCTGGAGGCAGCACCACTTCAGCAGTGAGAGATTTCTAAGAACTTTGCTGAACTAGGAAGAAGCAAAAGCAATGATTAACTTTCCATCTGACACCAAAAGAAACGTGTTTGTCTGACCCGCAGTATATTTATACATCCACATCTTATGGCTTGCCCTCTCTGTCCATGACTTCATCAGTAGAAGGTGTTGAGGGTTTGCCTCGCATTAAGTGGCCAGACAGAATGCATTAGTCTAGAAATGGATTATTAAATTCCACTGTCAAACTGAAGTAGTCAATAAATACGGTGGAATGAAAGTCCTTTAATTTTATAATGCCTTATGCATACTGTTAAAAAGTTCCCAAACAGTATGGTTTCAGTCCTGTTTTGATTTCTTCCTTGCCTAACCCTTTACCTTCTTCTGTCAGGCTTTGTCCTGCTTCACCACATTGTACTGCCAGCCACTGAGTTGTCTACATCTTTTCTAGGAACCATTCCTACTTAGCAAAGTGGGTCAAGTCACCACATATGGATTCTGAACTCCAGGACTTCGAACCACTCACGCAGTTGAAGGATCACAAAGCAATTCCATTTCTTCTAGCCAGATAAGGAGGTGCTTTCAAGCTGATGGGAGGACTCTCTCTTCCCTTTCAATATGCAAAGGAAAATTCTGTAGAATGCCATTAAAGTTATAGGATGCAAAACTGTGACAGGCCCACCCTCTTACAGCAATACTAAAAGGATTATCTTCAACTCATCTTCAGTCCAATCAGCCATTTGTTTTTAAAGTCACTTGGTTGCTGCCTTCCAGCAGAGTCCCTGCTAAATTTGTACCAACAGAGATTCCACTGTTACCCACATGGGACATCGGTAACTTGGATGAAACCAAGCATTTTCTAGCCATAAAGGACCAGAAGATGGAGTGCTCTTTTTGTTTTTAAGAATTAGAACACATGCAGGAATTGTTATTTAGCTGTTTTTGCTGATTTTGTTGACTTCTGATGAGAGTTATCAGACAACATATGTTCTTCTGAGTTAGAACCACTTCAACACCAGAAACCTATTTGTGGGTCTTATTTCAGCAGAATTATTTTCTTCTCAAAGAGATCTTAAGCCTTCAGTAAAGAGTTAAGAAGTCACTTCCATTTTTTTTTTGACAGTTTTAATTTTCTTCATCTCCTCACTTACCCTGACCAGGATTAAACTGGATTAACAGAATGGACATGCTTTGATCCTGCCTCAGACTGCATTCATCTTAAGTTTAAATCTTACATTTGATGTACCATCATTTTTCAAAAATGCTCCTGCTGGCAAAGAACTGTACAGTTCTTAGCAACCCATCACATAAAATATTTAATTTTCCACACTTCCTCCAAAAGTATATGCAAAAATTAAAAAATGTAGAAAATTCAAACAATGTATAACTGTTGGTTGGTTTTTGGTTTTGTTTTTTTTTTTTTCAAGTCTCAATAGCACTGAAGCCGAGATCTTGCATTTAAAACAGACAAAGCAATGCCCTCTAGTGTTCTGTGGAGNTTTTTTTTTTTTTCAAGTCTCAATAGCACTGAAGCCGAGATCTTGCATTTAAAACAGACAAAGCAATGCCCTCTAGTGTTCTGTGGAGAAATCCCATACAAGGCTGCCAAAAGCCTTAAAAAATTCACGTACCATCTCAAGTGACAGTCAACATTTTGACAGCTTACAGCTTAAAGACAGCATCCTTGGAATTTTATGTGCATGACAGTGGCCTGCAGAACTACGTGGGATACTTTCTTTTCCTCCCCTCCATTGCTGATACTTGCATCATAATTTCAAATACCATCTGTGGGAAGTCTTCCCACCTGGGGCATGTGTCAAATCATATCATGCCACCCTGCACCTCCCACAAGTACCCATAGCATTTGGTACCCTGTGTTACTGACCCATCACACAAGCAGGATGTAATTTTTGACTTGAGCTTTCTTACAGAGCTTCAAAGTTTAGTGGATTTCTTTAAGGCAGCAGCTGTCCCAAGATACTGATGAACTGCAAACAGAACTATCCAAATTCAAGACTCAAACAAAGGAGAGCATTCTCATAGTTCAAAAAAACTCCTGCAGAGCTATCAAAATATTTATTTACATCCTGTACACATTACAAGACTCAACTTTGCATCCCACAAAGTACTGGAAGAGATTTTATAGCTGGAGGTCTGAAAAACAAAAGGTAAAGTCCTTGATGAAGGCTGTTCTTAAACAGGCAGCTAGGAGGCCTTAAATTCTACCATCCATTGCTCTTGAAAGACAACTGCTGGGCTGTCACCTTCATCAGATTAAAACTTGTATGACTTTGAATAAACTTTTAATCACATCAAATACTTTTAAAATAATTAACAACAATAAAAATATCCTGTTAGACCACTGTGCTTTGGTTTTTTACAAGCCTTGACCTGCTGCAGATAGAAACTACAGATCAAAAGGGAAGAAAAAAAAAGACAGAGATTGGAAGGGAATACTAGTTCTGCAGATGCCCTCTCTGAAATAACGAGTGGAAAGATGAAACTGTGGTTTACTCAGAGGGAAGCTAGCCTGGCCTGTTTGATAGATAAAAACAGGGGCTAAAGTCTTTGGACCAGGCAACACCCTGCACCTTCTGGAGGAATTTATTCATAAGAACAAAACATCAGAAATACCTTTAAAAAGTTTTGTTCATAAAAGTCAAGGTCTTCACACAAAAGCCTGCCAGAGAGATCATATAAAAATTACTGGATATAAAGAAAACATCCAGTGAGATCATACACCTAGAGTAAATTCTGGATTTGATATGGCACTTGTGATGAGCCTTTTAGGGCTCTGTATTTGCAGCCCTTGTGTCTGAGGCTGCAATACAGAATTTGGATGTAAAAGTGGGATCAAATTAGACATTCTTAAAATTAGGTTTGAGCTAGGAAACTCCACTTCAATATTTAAATTGCATTCTCCTCAGAGGGCAACCAATACATATTCTAACTAAACAAGGAGATACTTTTTTTTTCCTCTAATGAGGGGTGGTTACTGCCAAGCATTCTGGCCTGCAAAGAAATTATTCTTGATCTTGTTATACATGTAATCAAATTAAGGGAGAAAAGAAAGCAGTTTAGAGACCATCCAAAAGACAGCCAAGGGAGGATACTTGTTTGTACCACTGCACTAGGAACTCCTATTTCTTAGAGGTCTGACACAATATATCTGTGTTACTGGGTGTATGAACAGAACACTATTTTGGAGAAACTGCTTATATGTATAAGTAAAAAAAAAAAAAAAAGCTCTCAGGATCAGATTCCTCCCTGTCACACTGTCATTCTATTTGCAAGGTACAGTGTGAGGAAAGGACCATTCAAAATTCAAGGTACAAAAAAAAAAAGGCAAGGGAAGGATCTGGGGAAGACAGATATTATCTTGAGAACCCAGTTTCCAGCATGACTGAACAGAACAGCTTCTCCGCTTCCTTCAGTTTATTCAACAGTCCAGTGCCTTTCAGACACATTCTCACCTTCTGTGGGAAGAAGCAGAACAACTTGAAAGAGAATGGAGGAAATGCTCCAGCATTCATCACAGAGAGGCCACACACATACTGTCATATCTTGACAACATGTGTGCTGTTCTGCAGGGCAGGGATCATTCTATTAGTACTTCACTAGGCAAAGATGACAATAGTATTCAAAGACACTAAAACCATCTGAACTGCAAGTAGTTTCACCAGTGAAGTATAAACAGAGCACTTCCATTCTTCACCTTGGCCCTCTTCTCGCACAAGCACTTTGCTATGAGTCTAGTGCTGGTGCATTCTCCTTAATTTCCTTCTGTGTCACTATCTGCAGGTACTTCTGTCGCAAGGGAGGGAGCTGCTCATACATGTCAAATCCCAAAGGACTCTCTGCATTCAGCAGTCTGTAGTACAGCAGGTGCTTTTTCAAGTTCTGAAGAAAGAAACAGAAAGGTATCTAATCTTTTCCACCATCACCAACACAACATAGTGAACTGCAAATAGTACAATTCCATCATGCCCAAGATATTTAATTACATCATCTCCAATAGAAGAAGTATAAAAGGCTAGTTTCTTCCAATAAAATTCACTATTTTTTTTGCATGAGAATTCTTCTTCTAAACACAACTCCACTGTCTCAACAGTCCCTCACAATGACTTCTTGCCAGAAACCCAAGTGGATTTTTGAGTGTGATCTAATAATTTACCCTGGACACTAACCATGGAGGGCCAAATGACCCAGCTCTGTCACACAAAGGACAGATTTTGGCAAACTCCTTCAAAAAAAGAGAAACTTTACATATGTCCTGTCCTGTTCAGGGGAGGCATCCAACTAAGAGTTAAGACAGATCACTGCTGGCCATCTATTCATAGTTGTGCTACAATCATTCCTCTAGCATCTTTTTCCCAATATAATGCTGTTTGGATAAGAGGCATGGAAATACAGTACAGGAGATTAATCTAGGTTCCAACAGGCTCAGTGTTTTGAGGTCAATCACTACAAGAACTGGTTAAGCACATTTATAGACATTGCAGGCCAAAATCTGGCTTCTAATCTCCTCTCATTCTCAAATTAGCAAGGTAATTAAACACAAATTTCAAAAGCCAAGTATAAGTCCCTAAGAGTACCATGAATGGAAAACTTAATTCCCAGTGGCACAAACTGAATCTTACAAATCCTACCTCATCGACCAACAGCCATGTCTTCCGCAGCATGCTTTTCCGAGCAGCATCTGTCTCCTGGGAACAAAATACATACTTTCCTTGATATGGTGCAATAATACCTTTGCCCAGGGGCATACAGCACTCCAGAATGATTTGTTCATTAAAATGATGAGCAGCTTGTTCCAGCAGAAAGTGCCTGAGATGGCTATCACTTAAATCCTGCCTCTCCGCTCCTTTTCCCAATCTGAATCTCAGCTGACTTTTCAACCTTCAAGTAGAACTGCAGGTTAGAGGTGAAGTGTTGGTAGCAAAACTATTCATTGCTAGAAGCCCCACGGCCACAGGAGTGCTTCTGCTTGGTTACTCAAGCAAAGTCAAAGAAAAGAGTATTTTGCACCCCAAGATTGCTAAGGCAGAGGCCAAATCTATTACAAGCCCTCTCTGCCTGATCACCTTCCTTATTCTTTCTGCTTTATTCTTCCCCCCATACCACAGAGCACATAATTGCTGACCTCAAAGATTTAGGTAGGACTGGCTACCATTACTACAAGTGCTTTAGGGTATAATGAACAAAAGCCACTGCCTCATATGTGGATTCTCAAACAGCTGACCAGTCCTCAACACATTTCCTTACAATCTTTGTTTTCAAGTCCCAAAGGTCAGTAAATCATCACAAGCCACACTGGACTCACAGGGAGAGCAGATGCAAAATTCAAAGACTGCAGCCCTGCTGCAGCCCTGAAGCGCTGCTATCCATTACCTACCTGCGTTGTGGTTTCTTGAGAGAAAATAAAACTGTTCACATGAGCCACAGCCACCACATACAGAACAGGGCACCAGGTGTGTCGCAGCGCACCAGTGACCAGCGTGCGGAAGTAGAGTCGCAGGAGGTTCAGGTTACCCTCAGGAGGGGAAGTGTAGCGCTCAAGAGGCACAGGAAACTGCAACAAACCCATCCAGAGGCAACATTACAATTTTTGTTGGTGTTTAAGTAGTGAGAGGAAGTTCATGACTTCTAAGTCTAGTTCATCACTTGTAGGGCCCTTCCCCAGCTGTTTGTGCATGCCCATCCATATAACGCAATATACTTCGGAGGCATGACCCCCATTTGCAGCAGAGCTGCTACTGCCCACCCTGACTGATCCGACGTGCCTTGACAAAGAATTGTCAAGACCCCTTCAGCTCTGTGGTGGGCTGTTTTACTGGGCCTACCACTTCAGCTGATTTTTGGCACAGGTAAGATGAGCGGTTACAAAGTAAGAAGGCAGAGTACTGTTGACAGCACCACTAAATTCTATCCCTTGTGCTCTGCTCACTCAAAAGAAACATAGTCCTACACGTGACAGACCAAATTTTCTTCCTGGGTTACTCAGCAGAGCACAACTCCAGTATAACTATATGTGGAAAGATGGTTGAGAGGGAAAATGACTATTTGTCTATACATGGGCAAGGACAAAGTCCTCACCAAGGTGTGAAAACACTTATTTAAGGAAAAGGTAATTGCTAGCAGAACATGGGGTGTGACCAGCCCTTCATACATACAACCTATAAATTAGAACAAGGTTCTGAATGGTTAGACCAAGAAAGGCGTGGGACAGTTTCCACTGAAGACTGAGCAATTTCACAGCCCCTGCCCTCCATATATACACACAAATCAAGGCTAGAGAATCACAGGCAAGAGCCCAGTAACCCAGAAATATGTAGTGACAGGCAATTACCATAAACCAGGATTACCTGCTGTAATGGCACTCCCAGCGCCCGCAGGATATTTGTGTGCTCCCCAAAAACAGAGAGACGCAGATGAACATTGAAACGCTTCTGTAGAGGTAGAAGAACAAAGACTCCAAAGAGTGGATCTCCAAAGGAGACACCCTCAAATTGCTCCAGGAGACTTATGTAGAGATCATGGAAGGATGCCAAACCAGGGAGAGGAGCATCCAAGTTCAGGGAGTCCAGGGCCTTGGGTTGGCAATACACAGACAGAAGGGCAGCTGTGTAGCGATGGATTGGTGCTTCTAGAAAGAGGTCACTGCCTGTGAGGAAGACACACATAAGCCGTGCAAGTTTGGCAGCAGTCGGG
The DNA here is from genome assembly GCA_013400915.1 of Pardalotus punctatus. Taxonomy (NCBI): domain Eukaryota; kingdom Metazoa; phylum Chordata; class Aves; order Passeriformes; family Pardalotidae; genus Pardalotus; species Pardalotus punctatus. The sequence continues at coordinate 205,781 of VZTX01025797.1, forward strand.
ATGCTCTGAAGGATTTTAGAACGCCAAGTTTCCAGCAACAAGACCCACTGCAGGTTCCAGGTCACAGTGTTGATGAGGTCAAGTGGGAGAGAGCTCAGAACAGCCCCACATGTCTCTGCATTAGTCACTTTGTTGTAGAGGCTGATAAGGGGAAAGAACGGCCAGTCTGAAGGCAGGATGGGCCCTTTGACCTCAGGAAGCAGCATTGACTGGATGAGGTAATTCCGCCCTTGGTAGGACGCCTGAGAACGCGTAAGGGTGGGCTGCAAGTGGACAAAGTGAGAGAGGTAGCAGGAACGAATTGAAGGCAGATTCTGGTATGACTCTCTCAGCAGACCACCACGAGTAACCTTTGAAAGAAGTGCTGCTGCAGAGCCAGGCTGTGCCGCTTTGGCACTGGTGTCTAGATGCAGGATATCAGAGAAGTCAGCTGCTTCTGGCCCTCCAGCTTTCCCTTCACTGTTAAATAAAGACAAACGAGTTTAAGAAACAACGAGCACCTGAAACACCAAACAATGCACGACATAAATTCATCTCTACACTCTTCCTGGAACAGGAAGAGCAGTACATACACAGCACTCAACACTTTCTATGTCATTCAGCTATTCTAATATAGAGAGGCTGTAAAAATCAGCTACCTTGGTATTTACAGGGAACTCACAGAACCACATTTGGAGTTAGCAACACTGAGGTTGTGTCATGAAAAGCCTCCTCCACAGAATGCCAGTGTAGTGTGGAGGCTGAAACCCCCTGTCCAGAAAGGCAGCCTACTTAACAACACAGACATCAGGGTGCTGAGATTAAATACTGCATATCAGATAAGGCCTACACAAACCAGTAAGACAATTCTTAAAACAGCAGCTTTGCAGCTGGCAGTGGCAAGGTCAGGGGAACTATACAGACTGATAGAGACTGAGCATGTGGAGTGTGTTTGTCAAATCCATATCCCACAATCTCAGACCAAAGATTCACCATTTTGTTGACCCAACAGAAAAAAAAAAACAAAACATCACCACACAAACAAATCCACTGGCAAATTTTACTTCTTTCTGAAAAAGCATAGTATCTCCTTAATAGCACCTCGGTTCAACCTCCTACAGGGATGCACCATGGCTAACTTCAAATAGATTAAGATGAACAAGATAAACTGCTACCATCTTCTTGCCCAGATATGAGAGGATTCGTATTTGAGATGCTCATTATTTCTTTCAGTGTGAAGACATGGCATTTGTCAAATCGTCAAAGATTTGTGTAAGAACTTGAATAATAAGGATTTGAGGAAGATTCACTAAGCTTTTCAGGCTATGTCAAATTCTCATTTATTTTCTGGACTCACTACTCTCAGGATGGCAGATGCTACGCCTCAGTGAGAATCAGTTATATATCAGGAATCACATGAGCCTTGTCACAGAGGAAATCAAAAGAAACTGGTCACATTTCTCAACACTGGTATATCAGAGTTGCAACTACAACTAAACATGCAACTACAGTGCTTATCTGATTAGAAGGTTCTGTGCCTGGAGAATATGCCAATGAGTAAGTAAAATTTAACTACAGGCCCTGTTAAAGGCCAAAAATTATGACAAAACTGCAGTGCCAATGTGTTTTTTCCATTTTCCCCATGTTTTCCCACATACCAGACTAGACAAAGGAAAAAATGCAAAGCTTACAGAAGAAACTCTGGATTAAAGGCAAGATCCAGTAGGAGCTCGTGAGCCAGATGCTCACTCCCTGGCAACAGGCGGCTTAGCAATGCCATGGCAACACAGTGATGGAGTGAGGCATGCTGGGTGTAATCCGGACAAGTGCCTGCCTGCACGGGAAACAAAACAACAGATAAAAGCACTGTACCATTTGTCAACAAGACAATCAACAAGGACAGGAGGGTCAAACAAGACACAGACCTCGCTGGAAAGTGAAAGACTGAGGCAGACTGCAAGAGCTGTCAGTATTTATACCAAGAAATATTTCTGTTTCCCCTGGCTGCCTTAGATAGCCAGACATCTTTCTCAGCAGCACAGTTGCAAACTTTGTTCTTACTCTATTGCAAAGACAGGCAAAAACATAATTTTTCAATCCAAAGTATTTTGGAACTAAATCCCCACATCAGTAACTGGAAAGATGTTACTTGCTAATGGGGCATAAAAGTCAGCAGAAGAGTTGCCAGACCTAAGTGAGATACAAAAAGGAGCAGGGATGTCAAGACCAGCTGACAGTGAAGTCAGTTCCTTGGGTGAGCAAAATAAAAAGAGTGATAACAATACCATTCTCCGAGCCAAAGCTAACACAAAGTACTGCAGGTGATATTCATGGCGTAGGATCCACGCAGATGAGGGAGTTACAGAGGGAGGTCCAGTCTGCCAGCTTTGATGCAGATAATCCTTCAAGCCTCTGAAGCCCAGCACAGAGCTGTACTATAAAGGAATCACAAGTGGAGACAAATAATATTAAGACAGTTTGTGTTTGGAGGAAAGCAAAACACAGTCCTCTCCAAGGCCCACCCCCTACCTTCTCACATGAGAATTCCTGTTCCCTATTCCAAAAGGCATATTTAAAAACAGCCTGATAAGTACCTGCTTTTCTGCCTCAGGGCTCACCTGCATCCATCATGACCATCCCCATCACAGATAACCAATAATCACTGCCTATATTTTCCACAGTGCTTTGTAAGGCAGAAATCTGGCCAGTGGCTCAAAATGTTTTTCTCTCATCTGGCCAGATATTTCCATTAGTAACCAGTCAGCTAATTCCACACAAGGTGACACAGGAAGGCTTTGAGAAAGTTTACATTAGGTATTTCATCTTTTTAGGGCACAGCCATTTGCTCTTTAGAGTCTCAATCTTCCATGACTCACTCATTCTAAAAATTCAGAACAAACCAAAGAAGGAAGGAACCTCTTCAGTCACTGTAGCACTCATTCTCTTCTTTAATATTATCCCATTTTATTTTGTTATATATGCTTCAACCATGCTTTTCCTCCACTGACACTCAAGTTTTATATCTTGCTTAGCCAAACAAGTTATTAATCTCTTCTCAACATTCTTTAAAAAACCATCCTTTAAGCATCACCTGCTCTGTAATTCCAGCTGCCTGGTGTCAAGTGAATATTGGAATTCAAAGACAAGATATTTTTCTGATCCTCCACTCACCTGTTCTGAAAGTGGGGTGGTTTCTATCTATAATACTTGGATATTTTTAAAATAAAAATGCACAACAATTTGCTTTTAACAGTCCTTATAACCTCTTTTATGCCTGGGAAGATACAAATAGTAACCTCCTTCACAACTGTATCATCATCATCATTCCCCTAGAATTTACAGTGAAAAAGTCTATTCTCACCTTGCTGGCCAGGCCCTTGTGAATGTGAGTGATGTTATTGATGAGAAACAGGAGGGCAGTGAGGAAGGGGAAAGGTGACTTGGAGCCCACCAGGCTCAAAGGAGGTTTGCCCCCAGTGCAACTCAGAGATGCAATGCTGGCTATAGATTCTGGTGCCGGGGAACAGGACAGGGGGTTGCATAAAGCAGAACATGGCCTGTGTGAACAAATAAAGAGAGTGGGGTCAGGTGAAATGCATTCATAGTGCTGAGGAATTATCTTGTTGGAACATTCCTATCTGAACTGTACCACACATTGCAGTAAAATGGAAGCACTGAAGACAGTGAAAGGAAAAAGCCCATATCACAGTTGGTATACTAAGCACTACTGCCATACAAGCTTAATGCCAGTGAGCTGTCAGGAACTCTTATCTTCAGCTAAATCAGTCATGATGAGCAGAAATACTGATGCAGTGACGCATCTCCGATGTCAAATACTTGAAAGCATTGGACCTTTAATTTAAAAAAAAACACGCCTTTCCCCACATACATACGCACACCAGGCTAATAAAGCTGCCCACCCACTCAAGACATTTTGATAATAAACTTGTACGCAAAGCCAAAAAGCCTGATTATATCTAAAATTGACATTGCAAAAATGCTGCCCTTTATGTACTAATGAAATGCATATTTTTAAATTGTATTCAAAAAGAACCTAGCTTTAATGTACATGAAGATGACAGTGCAAATCTCTCTTGGGGTGTGCGTTCTCTGCAGGTGAAACTACAAATTCTCAAATCAGCAGTGCTTGCGGAGCCCAATGCAGACAGACCAAGTCTGTACAGGTAAGACCACCACAAGGAAGAGTGACCACAAGCAATATGTTCAATAGGTAATAGGGTAATAGGGCAAACCCCATTAAAAATCCATATCATTATTCTATGGCAGTAAACTAATTGCTTAAATGCATTGCTCTTTTTACCACTGGTATATTACATGTAGGAGATGCACAAACATCTGGGGGTCACCAAGTACCCTGAACTCCTGGATCTAAACTGCCCAGAAAGTTTAGACAAAATTGTAAAAACATTAAGGCAGAGATTAGCTGACTCTGATTTTTATCAGCCAGTGTCAAGAACAGCCTAGGAAAATTCTTGCTGATGAGCTTTTATAGCCTGACCAAATCCATTGTATACAGATCTCAAGGACAGACAAGAAAGAGTCTAATGAGCGCTCTTGTGTTGGAAGCTTTGGTGCCAAGAGCTTCAGATCTCAGTTTCAGTCATGAAAGAACATGGGCCAAACTGTTTGGTGACCATTCAAACACCACTTGAAACCAAGAATTTCAAGTGTCCTTTATATCAGATGTTCTCAGAGGCAGATGGATGCCTCTCTGACTGCAAGTTAGTCCTTTTAGATTCCCCACTCCAGAAGATTAATCACAGACTAGTAAGGAGGCTCCCTCTAGAGCAGGAAGACAAAATATCAGCAGTGTTTAACTGCTCCCAGAGCCAGAGCTTATGTTATCCATATGTCTGAAAGAACAGTTTCGTATTTGTTCTTTTACTTCTCTGCAGGAGCTTAAAAATGTGAATTTAGTTAAATTCTTTTACATAAGCAGGACCATACAGAGCACATGAACAGTACGTGCACAAACACACTCACCTCATCATGTAAGAGGGACTCAAATAATGGTACTTGTGCTACCTTTTTTGTTTTAGACCAGTGAAACCAAAGAAGAATCAAAGCCAAGAGTGACTCAAATAATCTGATAATGACATGAAAACCCCAGCTACATGGTAAAGCAGAGATGCAGTAGCACCAGTAGAAAAGGAGGTGCTGCAGAACCTCAGCAGCCATCGTGCCTTTATCGTGAAGCGAGAGAGGACAAAGCAGGGTGTAGACAGAGCCCTACTGCACCCTAATTCCCATATCTGGGGCACACTGCACAGGGACAAGAAGTGGCAGGGGGGAGAGCTGTCACAGAATACAGCATAGAAATGGGGCTCCCTTAGCTTCTGGCAGCAGCATCTTTGCAGTGGAATGGTTTTACCTGAGCAAGTCCCACATGCTGTCTATGGCTGGCTGGCTGAGAAGATGCTGCAGCACCTCAGATGTCAAACGTTCCAGTTCCTCTAAGCAGTCAACTGGATTGACTGATGGCTGTAGAAGACATGGAGAATGACAGGAAAAGACAGTGAATGATCACAGCATCCAGAGATGGCAAAAAGACAGATTGATTTATTTGCTTCCTCTGTGGTTATTATCTTTTTGCCAGACCACATCACCTACATAGTGGTACCGCTCTAGGTTAGAGCCAGCCTCGCTGCTTGTAGTGTGGAAGCTGAGAGCTGGCACCTCAAGGTGTTCTCACACTCAATTCAGTGTGAGAATAACTCAAGTATTAAAATGCATCACAGAGATTCTTAATTGGCTGGAAGCAAGATATGGGATCCTTGGAATCAAGATTCCCTAAATGAAAACTTGCCTAAGACCCCCTCCCCATGCCACCTACATGTTTCTATTTAAATTGAAGATGACACAAAGGTGATCAGAACTACCTTGAGAAATCTGAGCAGCATAACGAGGGTCTCCAAAAAAAAAAAAAAAAATCAGCTGAATAAAGTGTGATTGACCTACCCATCAAAGCATGACTGTGGACAAACACTGCACAGAGGGGGAACTGTGACTTTTAGAGAATTATCCAAATTTTTCTGACCTTAGTAAACAAAATTCCTGGTTGATGGAACATGCTGGCAAATTTTAACACTTTTTATCTTCATTAGAATGCTGCTTTGGGATACAGAAATACTCATTTCCATTACATAAAATCTGATCTTCCTCAGGTGAAATCAGCCTCCAGAAATCACTAAAACCTTTGTAAAGATGTTAACCTTAGTTTTTAATAGTGTAACAAAAATATTCCAAGTAGGTCCCAGTATAATTACTATACAAGTTGATTTCTTTTTCACTTATCTATTCAAACATGCTACATACATTTTTTTTTTTTAATCAGCTAACCACAGGTAGATGACTGAACTTCTTTCTAAGTGAAAATTAAAAAACACAGCACAATTCAAGGACTTAAGAAACTGTTTCCTCAGCCACTCTTCTGGGATATCTGTAAAGGTTAAAAAGGAGCATTAGCCTCTTGGCTGTCCTGGTTCTCTAATTCTCAGGACATAATCACAGCATGTGAAGGGTATATCAACGATTTGGGCACTGAAGACATCTTTGAGAGATACTGAGATTCCACCCCAGCCATAACTAATAAATTCAGCTGCTTTTGGCAAGTTTCAGAGAAGTTGCACAAGGGTGAGTAACTACAGCCATTCAATTACCCCCACACCTTCGACAAAACTCTCCCAAGATAGAATTCAGATATGTCAGTTGGGCAGTAAAGAGGAAAATTGCATTTATCTTTAGAAAATGAATCTTTAAGGAAGCTAAAGCATAAGACATTATTCTTCAACAGCATCACACTGATGTGTCACCTTCAGAAAATGCATTTTAAAAGATGATTACATACTACAACTGCGTGTTACAGAATTTGACCTTGAATGTCAGTGGGGCAACAAATAAATTTATCTTTATTATTTCCAATCCAAGTTCACATGGCATGACCCTTAATGCTCAATCTTCCACCCAGATGATTGCAGTGTAAGTGTCCACATGTAAGCCCTCAGACCAAAGCAAATGCAAAAACACATTACTTGATTTATCCCACTAGGAAAAAGGACTGCCAACTTAAATTAGGTTGTATTTGCTTCATGCTTTGGATTTCTGTAGTAAATCAGAACAATCACAGCACTACCACACACCTTGACTGAGACCCTGAACCCAAAGGATGAAAGGACAAAAAAGGAAGACAGATACTTGGCATTGCTAACACATAGGGTCAGCAGACTTATGTGACCCTGAATGTCATACAGCCTAGATATGAGCTGTGGTAAACAGAATCAGTGTTCAGCTGGATGCCTCAACATCTGTCTTTTTCAGCACTGCCTGTAAGTTCGAGTTTTCAGAGGTAATACATAAGATGATGCTGGAGAGATGAGAAGACAACCTGTATTTTCAGGCCTTACCTGTTGGCTGTAAGCACCATAATAAACTCCCAAGAAGATCACACAGGTTGTGGTCAGAGGCTGGAGAGTTTGCCAAGTTTCTGTCTGGGATATCTCCTGAAGGATTTTTTTCAGACTTGTCTCAAGGAAGGGCTGTAAGCCTGACACTTGATTCCATGCTACTGGAGGAGGTGGAATCGGTTCACTATCTTCTGAGTTATTGCTGAAACACAATGGAAGAATGACACAGGATAGCAAATAAATGTCAAACAACTGTCTCTCTAAATCATCAATTTTAACAGAAAGATGTAGTCTGGAAAATTATATCCAACAGCAGTAACTAGGGGAAAAAAAATCTTTGCATATTCCCACAACCCAGACTAAATAATTTAGGCAGAAAGCATAAATGCAGAATGTACTCTTAAAGCTGAAGTTTCTTCTTCTGCATTACTCTGCCCCTGAGCTATGTTCTAGCTTTACCAGAAATGCATCTCAGTACTCTGCTTCAGTTAAAGAGTTTTTTGCTTTCCACCAGAAAAATACCTGTGTCTGCAGCAAATCCTTCTGCTTTGATGTCAATCAAAACCAACCACCTCTTAATCCTGATCCATCCTGGTCTCTGGAGAGAGATTCTTTCCTCCAAACATCAGTGCACTTACTTTCTTTGCCCCCAAGGGAAGGTCAAAGGAGCTTCCTAGCTTCTTTCAGCAGGGCATTTGGCTAGCAGTGCCCTATCTGCCCCATAGCATAACACAGATTTTGACTCCTGCCTCTGGCCAAGCTAGCAGGCATACAGCTGTTACACGAGACACTACTTCTGATCTTGTGCCAGAGGGAATACACTACACCAGGCAGGGGTTCACATGTAGGACAGTAAACCATTGAAAATGAGGGGGGGAAAAAAAGGTGACAGCCCGGTCTCCAAACCAAAGAAAGGGAAGACAGGATGCCAACTACTCAGCTGCACAGAATAGTGACAGAGAGCCTACCTGCTCAACCTGGCCTGCAGCTCCGCCGTGTAGCCTGCTGTTTGTGTCACATGTGTCAACAGGGTAACCACTGCCGCAGCTCGCTGCACAGACAACTCAGCCACAGGGCTCTTCCCAGTGCAAGCACTGAGCAGCTCGGGCAGGGATTGCAGTATCCGCACCAGCACAGGGTAGAGATCACTGTAGTATCAATCACAGAAGAGATGAGGTTGGAAAGAGTCTCTGGAGATCATCCGTACTTTCAATTCCCTGTTCAAGCCAGGTCAGCAAGAGCAAGATTGCCCAGGGACATGTCCAGTTGGATTCTGAGTATCTTCAGGGACACAGAGACCACTATCTTACTGTGCAACATACTCCAGTGTTTGATCACCTTTACAGTGAAGTTAGTTAAGATTACAGTAAAAACACTTCAAAAGAATTTCTAGTACTTCCATTTGTGCCCATTGCTTCTTCACTTTCCACAGGAAGAACCTGGCTGTATCTTCTTTACACTCTCACATGATTTATTTATAAAGATTGTCAAAATGTGATTATGAGAACCATCACCACCACCACAGTAACAAAAAAAAAAAAAAAAAAACCAGACATGGAAAAAAAAGTGACAAAGCAAGACTACAGCTATTCCAGTTCCATCTGAATAGGACCTACCTAATATTCTGCCTCCAAACACACTGATTATCTCTTGAAAAAACTACTTTGATTTTGTTCTTGTTGGGCAATAGTTCTCAAGATTCTCAGCCACACTTATAATCTTACAACTTTAAGGAATCTTCTTCTGTTTCTTTTCTCAACATTATTTATAGTGCTGAAAAAGTATATACAGTTTTTACTCCAGATTGTGCCAAAGAACACAAAATGCTGTTGTGGATGAGAATCTCCCTTTTGAAACTCAATACTGGCCTCCCTTTTACTCCACTTCAGAGCAACTCTATAGCCATCCCTCTTCTTCCAATTCAATGCAATTACGGGAAGAAGATTTAATGCTTGAGCTAGGTCAGACTTACATCAGTGCAGACCTTGGCAGTCAAGTACAAGAACTTGTCCTGAACTGGAAGTCAATGCATGATGCAGTTTCTCTGCACCAGTCTGCCCCACTTAGAGCGGTGACTGCTGTCCACAGACTGCCCCTAGGTCAAGCAGATTCAATCCTGGGTACGCTGCAAACCATGTGTCTTGATGTCATACAAGCACAGCTTATTCATCCCTTCAAGTGGAAAAAGATGCAGCCCTAAAAAGCTACAGTGGTCTCCCATAGAATAAAGAAGAAACAATAAAATAGCAGTGCTTAAACACAGGAGACAGTGAACAACCAGAAAAAAACAATATTCAGCATAAATGAGTATTACTGCACGAGGCCAGAGAAAGTGAGGTAAAACACCCTGAAGGGAATAGAGACTGAGCCTGGAGATGCCTCTATTTGCCCCTTTGGAACAGGATGCCTCTGTTGTGCCCTCCACCCCCATTTCTGCAGCTTTGAGCTGTACCTGTAGAGGTCACAGGCCTGCCCATAGCCAGCAGCCACAGCCCACAGCCGGAAGGCTTCAGTGCTCAGCCTGATGGCTTCTTCCCTTGGCAGGAGCAGATCCAGTGGGTCTTCAGCAATAAAGCGACTTAATCGACTCTTCATTTCAAACTTGTTAAGCTGCAAAACAAACAAAGGAAAAAGAGAAGGATGAACAACAAAAAAGACAAAGGGATAAGGGACATCAGCTGCATGCATCATTATCTCATTGCTCTGACACATACAAAGAGCTACAGATTTCAACTCAGCTCATTCTAAACTCTTCTTGCACTGCTCAAATCTGCTTTTATTTTGTACAATCTTAAGGAGCAGACTACAAAGGATCACTAAATGGTCAATGGCTATTAAGAGAGAAGTACTCCTGGAAAGGATGCCTAGGGGTTCCTACTCTATTTCTAATACAAATCAACAATGCCTAAATAATTTCTGATGGAGGTTTGTCTACCCACACACATTCTTGTTTTGGATGCTCTCTGCTGCATTTAACTGATTTTAAAAATATATAATTATCCTTCTTTGAACAGTCATAAATAGAACTCTCTTAGTCAAGATTACATGTAAAGACATACTTTGTGAAAAACAGTATCTACAAAAGTACTGAACTGATGCTGACATTCTTTTGGGGAGGTCACACTAAATGGGTTTCTACAACCTAAGTCTTTCTATGATTCTGTGTTTATTTTATGGAAAGGGTACCTCCTGACTATTACTTTCATAAGGTTATAGAATTTTGATGCCTTGGAAATGTTCTGAAGTTATTTTGGTATTGAATTAAGCATGACATGACTCATTTGCAGTTCTCTAGAAATAATTTTTATCCTCCCCTACATCTGGGTATTTTTACTTAACCATAAAAAAGAGCTTCTCTTTCCTTCTCCCACACATACAAAAGCTTCTGTGTGCTCTGTCTAAACAAATGAGGTAACAATGTCTTTTTCACAGCACAAGGACATATTATAGGTAATTTAAATTTCAAATGCTTTAGAAACATCTTGTAGGGAAATCAATGCACACCAGCAAGAAAGCAAAGGAGCTGATGAGTCAAAACTATAAATTCTGACACTTCTCCTACAGAACAGAGGACAGAGTCAAATTTACTTCCAGGAGGAAGATGGAAGAACTTTTTTGTTAGCTAAAATAAATTCGTACATGGATGGTTTTGATTTAGTTTTTTATTACCTTCCACTCCCACGTTTAAGGGCAGGTAACAAAACATATGAGAGTGCAACAGTAGCAAAGCCTGAGTGTCAGGAACCTTCTAAGCAATTTTTGCATGCCTTGAAATATCTGGAGTACACAAATCCTGAAGGAGAAAAATATCTGACTTTTACTCTGTTATGCTCCTAGTACCACTTAAAGTCTTTAAATATCCCACTATCCATGAGCAGCACATTGTTCTCTATATTTTATAGCACTTACTGGTGTTCTGTTGATACTAGCAATTTCCTGGATGACAATTTGTTAGGTGCTGTTAACAATACTGAACAAAAAACCCAAAGAAGTGCTCTTTGCACCATAAATGGGTGCTGCTCATGGTAGATTTCATGCAGTAATAGCACCAGCATGACACCCTATATGAGGGAATACAATTATCTCTGAAGTGGAAAACCTGTCCAGAAGTTAAGAGGAGTTGAAAACACCAAGGAATTATCTCAGAGTTATTAAGATAAATTAATGGCAGAAAAGTTCAAGCAGGGTTGCAAAACACAAGGATAGTGATTAAGTCTCTGGTTTACACAGTCTTATGCTGCCTGTCACTGAAACATGGGAGAGTACAGAGCATCAAGCATCAATGTATGCTCTAAACATCTGCCCCTGGTCAGTATCACTGTGCTGGGCTCTGTGATTTTTGCATGAGTGCACTATGCAAACCATAAAAAAGCAGAGAAAAGCTTAAGACAGCTCTTCTACCATTATGCAGGAGAAGCATCATTATTATGATGCTGTCAACAATTCCTTCAAAACATACTGAGGCACCTTCCTCACAGTGATTTCTTCAGCTTCAGCTCAGTCACCACCAGTTAAGACTTCCCTCTTTACTTATAAAGTAAGGCATAGAGAACAAAAGCCTTTGCAATAAGAAAAGCTCTTCCAAGAACCACTCACCAGCCTGGCTGTTGCATTTCGGCCTCCAGATGCCAACACCCTAATGAACTTCATAGCACTGGCACAAGCAACTCCGTGGAGACTGGTAAGTAAAAACCCAGGTTCAGCCACTTTGGGATCCCACTGAGTAGGGAGAAATTCCCTGACGATGGTCTCAATCAATCGAGGACAGTCAAGCAGCTGCAGAGAAATAGCAGGGAGCACAAAAAACTAAAGGTATACAGTTATGCAGACATGCAGAAGACACGCAAAACAGACAAGTTTGTCTGGTCTCCTTGCCATAACTTGACCCGATCTTTCTTCCCTTTTCCAAACCTTTCTCTATCATTCCCAAGCTCCTATACAATGGGAGATTTACCTGGCTGCATGCTTCAGAGGAGTGCCTTGCTATATGGGTGAGGATGTGCAGTATATCCAGGACTACTGCTGGAACAGGTCGCACCACCTCCAGGATGTACCTCAGCCGGTGTTGGATCCGTGTCTTCAAAAGTCCCTGAAAGATGTTAAAAAAAATTTTAAAAATCTGTTATGCTTTAAACAAGTGCTCTCTGCACTTCAGTTGTGGGAAGCCAAAAGCAAATTCAATTACACCTTCTGCAGAGACTGTTTTAAAACTAGCAGTTATGAAACAAATAAGTTCCAGTGGATTTGCAAGAATGGCAAATAAGCAAGAGTTATCTGAAGAGAGCAGGAACAACTGAACTTCTGTTCTGAATCAGACCACCACTGGAGGGGTCTGGATACTTGTGTTTTGCAGAGTATAAAACTCTTAAGTGAAAGGGAAGAGGGAAATAACCTTCCCTATAAAAAACTATTAAAATCTACTGCTGGAGAAGAAGGTTCTCATGCTCCTTGAATAATTTTGGTTAGACACCACCTCCACCTAATGCAGCACTCTGATAGTACCTGTCATGTCAGAGAAAGTTGACAAAAACAGAGAACAGACATGAATTCCTATTTTGCAGTAAGAAAAGAGATGCATAGGAATGATATGATTTTTTCTTTTTTATGATCAGTGGTGGTGCCAGGAGACAAATCATGAGTTTACGTAATAGTGTGATGCATTCTTGGTTTTGGGAAAAGGCAAATCCATAATACCTGAGTTCATATTACTGATACTTTTAAAAATCTGCAGCCGAGTAAGTTGTAGCCCTAGGCCTGACCAAGTTCAGCAGCTAGTTTAAATACTCCTTTTCCAACTGTGCGGAATAATTGAGTCGTAACAGCAGGTGTGAAATGGAACTGCACAGCAATGGGAACAGAGGGGAATTTCATCCCAAATACCTTCTGAGTTCAGGCCACTCAGAACGAGCTGAAGTACACTGAACCATGCAACTGTTTACAGAATCATAAACTGATCTCCTGTCTACCTACAACTCTTTCCTTAACCTTTTTTAACAGCGTCGCACACCTAGCGGAACACATCTGAAACCACGAAGCCTCCAAACAAGACCAAATGCCCAAGTACAGTAATTCATTCACCCAGTGATGCTTTTAGACCAAGTGTCATTCAAACACAAGTTCAAGCACAAGGATTAAGTGATGTGATCACAAGTTTTAATGACTGCAGCAGGCAAGAGGGGTGCATCAGCTCCACCAAGGCTGAGCTTGAGATAACAAAGTTTGTTATTTTTATTAATCTGGAATTAGGCTTATTCCTGGCAGGAATTCCTTCAAAACGCTGTAAAACTCTACATTTTAGAAATGCAAATATGAGATTTGGGGAAATGGTAAGTAGTCACCTTCTATCAAACAAGGTGTACAAATCTACTAGATCTGAAATATCTAGCTATAATATTTCTTGTTTGACTTTAGAAAAGTGAACACAGACATTTTAATAATGGCTGGAACCTTTTCATTTTTAACTCAAGTAAGTGAGCCTGAAAGTCATGTCTGTATGCAGTCTTTCAGCATGTCTTAGCAGGTTATCAGTGCGTTTGTTATCTAATTCCCTCGTGGAAGTTAAGAGACATTAATGATACTGAAATCACACAAGTCAAGTCTCAACATTTTTAGAGACCAATAAAATTATCCTCCTGGTAATATATGACCGAAACAACCAACAGCCAGGGAAGAGTTCTAATTCTTGTTCAGAATGTTCTTGTCCAACATACACAGGAGGGTAGCTGTTTCAACAGCACAAATAACATTGTGCTGAGTCTATTTTCCTAAAAATATTCTGTATCTAACTCTATGCTTACCTTTACAACATCATACCGGGCCACATCTGGGTCTGGCTTGTTTTCATCCTTTAGTTTTTTATCTTGAGATTTCTCTGTTCCATTTAACTCTTCCTCTTCCTCCTCTTCTTCCTCCTCATTGTTAGGGACAAAAGGGAATGCAGCCATCCCTTGGTACCATGAGAAAGTCCAATCAAGATATTTCTATAAAGAATATTAAAGCATATAAAATAAAATTCTCACAAAAAGAAGACAAAAAGACAAACACAAAAACTTTTGAGGGACGCTTTTGATTACGGAGTGCTTTATTCATTCCTATATAATCACAAGAAAATGTGAACACAATAAAAGGTATTCTAAACAGATACATATACATTCTAAACATAAATATTGAAGTAGAATTCAATGCTTTTCCAGGGAAATTATTTTAGCCTGACACACACACACTTGGAAAAGCATGAAAAGGAATTACTCTGATGTGAATTAAATTCACTATACATGTAACAGAAATTTAGTTAACTGGAAAAAAATTAAGATTACAAATAAGTAAATAAATAAATAAAACAACGACCAAGGCTCTAGGCGTTAAACCAAAATTTGGTACTTTTTGGCTCTATTCCCATTTCTAGATCTGTGTGGAACTTAGGTCACAAATAACACAGAAAGGTCATGCAAAAATGGATATGATAAAGACTGCCTATTTGTTCATGTTTGCTTCACTTTTGTTTGAACATCCCTCAGCTTAAGCAAATACAAAAACCTCTTTTTCTGTTCACAACTAATGACAGCATCAGGTACTCTCAAGTTCTAGGGTAAGAGCCCAACTAGGTTAATAGTTTCCATCCCTCAGAGAGGGGATTGCTCCCATAACAGATGTACTTCCCCCAAAATGTTTTAGAATATCAAAGACAGCCAAGTCAAATGCTTGCACTGCTTAATAACCGCTATCATTTTCCATTTCCTGCACTCACAATCAAACACAACTACCACATTAGTCAGAGAAGTAGTGGTAGACTTCAATTGCCAAGTACCAAGGAAGCACAAGCTATTATCAGACATTAAAAAAAGAAAACAAAAACACAATATTAACTGAAGATGGCGAGTGAATGGCATAGTCTGAAGAGGCCTAACTTGAGGTGATAAAGCCATGAGTCTATCAGTAATACAGAGTTTGCAACTGTAGTCTTCCTTCCACCAAGAGAAGGAAAAGCATAAGACAAAGTAGCTGAGTCTTCAAAGAAAACTAAAAGGAAGTTGCTTCCTTCCATAGCCATTGATGGATGAACAAAAGCTTCAGACAGCGTTATTTTTATGTGTATAGATCTTCTGTGTTTATTGTGCAGATAAATCCTCTTTGTCTTACAAATCCTGGAGCAGAAGGCTAGGCTTCCAACCCTGTGCCTTTCTCAGAGACCTTTTGAAATTCAGCAACAAAAGACTTTATTTGGGACTCTTTGAGTTAGAAAATATACTGACACAGCATTCACAATGCTGCTTCTGGCAGCAACAGTCAGCAATCCCTGCTTACACAAGACATTACACCATAAGCTTTGATCTGAAAAATCAGAGCACTGCAGACAGTTATAAACCAGAGTAACACCACAAGAAAGAAAAGTACATTAATAAGCTGATTCATAGTACTAATTACCTACCATGAGTGGGCAGGACTCATCTAGCAGAACTCCATTAGGCTCATAGATAGAAAAGTAGCAAAAATACGGAGAAAGCTACCTGCTCCTTCATTTCTCTTGCCTCCCACTAGGGATAGCTCTACAGGGCTGGTAGAAGTTGCAGGGGGCTTCCACCCCATCTCCTCTATCACCAGTACTTTTGCAGTCAGCCACAAAAGCAGCTCTCAAGGAAGGAACTTGTAACACAGCCCATGGCACGCTTTGCCTATAACAGACTGCTTCTGTCCAACCAGGAATACATCTTAATCTTGCTGCTCCAGGTTGTCTAGTAGCCCTGAACATCTAAAAGAAGTCTCAACCTTCGAATAGGTGAAAAAGTACCAATGAGAAAATAAACACATGAAAAGGCAAAATTACGTATGTATCAGTGTTACAAAAACACATGGTAACAGCAGGAAATGGACAATGAGAGAAAAAGAAAACAGCATTATTATGAGGTATAAAGGACAGCACGCAGAATATTTAATCTTCTGTTAAGAAATTTAATATTTAATCTTCTGGTAAGAAGCAGAAAAACTATGAAATAAGAAAACAACATAAGAAGCCATTTAAAAAAAAATAAATTCTACACATACATTAGTAGTGGCCTGATCTAGATTGCAAAGATATCAAAAGAGGAAGAAACGCAGCAACCTGCACTGAATTTAAATCATAGGGCAGAGCTAATTCAAACAGGAGGGAAAAAAGATACCTGAATCTCTCAAGCTAGGATAACACATTCCATTGTCTGTCTCAAAGCACAGCAATGACATTCTGTTCACCATTAAGCAAACACATCCAGTAAACCTTTGTTCAAGCTACTTACCATGTCTTTTCATTCTGATTCCTGTAAACAGCTCAGCATGAAATCAAACCCAAGCTCTTAATCATTGTCTTACCTCATCATCAAGTGACACCAGCAGAGCCCGGAGAGCACCAACAGAAGCTGCCATGACATTATCCACTGCATCATCCAGCGAGAAGCGCAGCAAGAAGAGAAAGCCAGCATCAAGCAGTAGACGCAGAACGCTGCCCTTCAGTGAGGAAGCAAACTCTCCAGCCCTGGCCTGCAAAGTGTGCCAGACAGAGCCAGGGTTAAGGCTCTCATCTCAGTTGGAAACATTTCTGGGCTGTCACATCTCAACATTCTGCATCTTTGCCTCTTTCCACTTCTACTGTAAAGCTGTTAATTGTGTGTAGGTTATTTTTCCTTTGTTTTATCCTCCATTCATTCTACAGAGGTGCACAACTACAGTTCATTAATGCAAGAAACCCTTCCTTCTAAAGTCTGGACCCATCTTTTGACTTCATTCTGTTCTGCCCCATTACCCTTCTCAAAACCACTGTGTTTCTTCTTCTCTGGCTCCAGTGCCTTTAGGAGGAATGTTAGCACTTTCCCCCTAAAGTTAGGTGGAAATGTACACAGAAGTATTCGTTTTTCTTTCTGCTCTTGGCACATTGCTCTATGAGTAGGCTTGGTTTTTTCTAACCTCCTACAGAAAATGCACATCATGAAGCTGGCTCAGACAACAGGAGTGAAAGGGTCAATGCCAAGAATACGTTTGTCACAAAAGTAACATTAAAATAAAACCAACTTGCATCCACATTTACAAGGGAACTGAAATTGCAGCACTGCTGCTGCACAGCACTTGCTTGTTGGAAGAACAACACTCTGGAACCATCCAGAGAAACCTGCCTCTCAATTTGTTATATCCCAGTTACATTTAGCTTATCTAACAGTAAGGATCCTCAGTGAAACAGAATGCCCTGTTGGTGACTTTGCTCGTCTCCACTGAACAGCAGAAAACAAACAACTAGTACCAGACAATCTGGGCTCTGATCCACCAGAAACTTGAATTATGGGGAGAAATTCCATAAAGCAACTTACCCTTTGAACAATACGACCTAAGACTTGTAGAGCCAGTGTCCTCTGCTGTGTTACTTGGCTGCGAGACAAATGAAAGAGCTCTTGCAGAGAATAACCAGCCCTCTAAATGGCAGGGAAAAACAAAACAAAGAAACAAAAAATCCCCCTCAGCTATAGGTAAAAACAGGCCCCTTAAAATAAGATTAACTGTAACATACTGCATAACAGACGATAAATTGCAAGCCAATGTTGTTTGCCATTTCGTGGCAATTGCCGAAGAGATTCTAATCTTAGATGTCACAGGAGAAAATTGACCTTCTTAAGAAAAAGAAGTATATGCACTTTTTTCCAACACCACAGAACCTAATAGCATCAAAGAGAAAAAGCATTAACAGTTTTCTGGAAGTGATGCAGTTAATACATGCAGACACAACTTGGCTTCAGGAGTTTGTTTCTAAAGAACAATTACCACACTTTCCTAAGGGCTTTTTGTCACTAAAAATCTTGACACAAAAGCAATCTACCAAATCAAACACAACAAACAGAAATGTGTGTACCTTTTCTACTATATTACATCCACCTACCTCTGCCTCTTCTCCATGGTGGTGCAAGCCTAGGTGTGTTGGCAAATCAGCATCTGCAGGAATCAATTCTCCTTTTAAACTGAATCGAGCTTGCATTCCCTACAGCAAAAGGGCAGAGGGAGAAAACTATTATTTCTATTGCTGTCCACTCCATTCATCTCTTAAAATAACACTTTTTACATCACCTGCTGGAAGATGACAGTTCAAAAACTCGTCAGGCCTCAAATTCTTTAAAACAAAAAAGTACTCCTCCTATCTTTCCTTTTTTCTCAGTTTTACACCAGTTTCATCCCAGATTACAATGGCCAGACTCTCACTTCCTAGCTCTCTTGAGTGCTACAGACTGATCCTGTATCATCCCATCTTGTAAAAGAAAATGGGGAATCTTTCAACCTGATTAAATCCTACAGACTAAGTAGCCAGAGGACTCGCTTTTGAAACCTTCAAAACTGTTACTGATGAGAAGCATGATTCAGACACAAACATGCAAAGTATCAGTTTCTGCTTTCAAACCTTTTTGGTTTTCTTCTGCCGAGGTGAGGGCAAATCTTTCATCCATTCCAGCTTCTCAAACTCTACATTGTCCATGTGAATCCACTCCTTCCTGGGCTTCACAGGCAGATCATCATCTTTGTGTGGGGAGAAAGAAATGTCAGTCTTACCTTCCAAGGCAGGGATGAAGGAAATACTATTCCTTCTTTGCCAAGCTACTTCACTTAAAGACTGCATCAAATATAAGATAATGTAAAATAAAAAGAAAACAATTTTCAAACTGGCTGTTGACTGATGCATAAACTTCAAAGGCTTAAAGCTATTTTCATCAGTCATGAGAGCAAAAAGAGGAAGTATACAGCACTGTAATGAAATTCACAGACAAGGCTAATTTAGGAGAAGTTGAACAGAAGTCAGGACACAAGTAAGGCAAAATTACCAGAATCAGTACAGAAAAAATAGTATCAGCCCTACTTTTGAGAAAGAAAACTAGTATCGTCCAAAGAAGAGAGTGTTAGGGGGGGCATGAAATGATTGAAAAGTATTAATGCAGAGAGTCCAAGCAAATTATCAGAAGCTGGTATGATTTCAGGCTAGATACACTGAAGGCAGCAGAGTATTTGTGCTTTGGTTGCATTTGTGATGCTGCTCTCCAGTATCCCTCCCTAAAGGCTTGAGAAGATCAGCTTGAAAAAAAAGATCAAAACAGCTGGAAATTTGCACAGCTTTCCAAAGACAGCTCAGTAGGTAAAATGGACAGTTGAACAAGGATTTCAAAGGTGCAAGTACTAAAGGAAGAAACTATTCATTTAACTTTATAAAGAGCTTTGATGACAAGAATTTGAGAAACAAGACATTTGTGCCTGACAGCATAACCATTGCCCTAGGAAAGAGACAGACAAGCATACAGAAGAACCGCACAAGTGAAGAGATCAGAGACACGTAACTAGGAAAGGTCAGGCTTTGCTACTAGGATACCACCCCAAGCCAGAATGAGAAGAGATGAGCTAAGAAGTCTTTGCTGTCTCAAAAGAAAGCACATGTAAGGACCATAACAGGCAGTCTAAGGGTGTGAAAAGCATTAGCATCTCTCCTACTGGAGCACTAGAACTCATCTGTACTGCAGTTATTAATCCTAGTACTCTGCTCTTCTCTAGCAAGGAACAACGAGTCCCACTGAGATGCTCTTCTTTCATCAGATCTTTTCCTGCTGATAACTGGCCTGAAACCTAACCTTTTACTTTCCTCCAATTAGCAGATAAACTTTCAAGAAGGGCGCTCATCCTCTCCAGGATGAAGCTTTACCCTTATGATCAATGTGGTATTGAATCAGGCAAGGAACCAAGCACAGAGTTATCTTGCTCAGCCAGAAAGCTATTTCATAGAATTTCAGCCAAAGGCTCAGCATGCATTTTAATTGAAGAGCAGGAAAAAGCATCTGAAATGTACGAAAGTGGAACGTTTGTGGGTGGTAGATACAACATGAGAGGAAATAAAAGCAGCAGAAAACCAAAATATATTGATATTTGTAATTTAACAAAATGTTTTCTCTATTAATCACTAAATTGATAGGGTTGAGATAATCATTCTATGAATAAGACTATGCATGTTATTACCAGCCCTTAGTACTATGATCTCATCAACAAGAAAAGATGGATATATATTTCAAGGCATCAGCAGACTGTTACTGAGAAATCCCTTTACAGAAGAGCAAGTTGGCAGTGCGAGTGCAACATTCGCACTGAACTTTTTCAGACTAGGGTAACATTAAAGGCCACCACCCAACCTCTTCACTTTCTGCTTTGCTTCCCTTTTTCCCTCAGTGCCAGAATTTACTTTTCCATTTGATAAGGTTACAAGTTGCTGGATAAAGGCCTCGCCATCTTGTTTCTAATTGCAGTAGCCTTTTATCTCATTAGAGAGGCAGGTTTGACTTTTGAGCAATCCTACTGCTTTGTGTCATCACCAGAAATTCAGCATGACCATTTTTGCTAGGCTGTTCATGATGAGTGCTAATGTCAAACTTGTTTTCAGATCTCCTGTTGACCAAGATCAGCTGCAGGCATAAATTCAGGTACTGGAGTGGCTTCCCTTGGTTTTTTAACTGTTTTTCAGTTCACCCTTTCTTTGTTGTTTCAAATACCCTGGGAAAATTCTTTTTTCTTGTGCTCTTCTATAGGAAGAAAAATATGTCAGCACACAATGTTCTAAACACTGAGCTATTCCCAAGAGCATTACTATTAGCATTACAGGCTGAACCACACACTTCTATTGCGCCCAGGAGAGCAAAAGATGTCACTTAACCTGGTGCTACTTGTGTACTCAGTTGTTCTGAGACTAAAAAGAACTAAAAATAGTCCTTTTGATTGAGATGGATTTGTGGAGAAGTAAAACTTGTAGAGAAACTGCAAAAGGACTGTTCAGTGAAGTGTTTTCATCAAAAAGAGGCTGAGCTTTACTTCTCCTGCACGTGTACACACACACATATACACTGACAGACTCATCCCTCTCATCAAGAAAATGGTAAATGCTTGCTATCTCTTGCAAACATCAAGCTGAAATCCCAAGATGATTCAGAGACTTCTTTAATCTGTCTGTGGGTTACACTGGAACACAAAGGATGCATTAGAAGAGAGGGTCAAGAGATGGAGAAAGCCAAAAGTTGACTTGAAATTGGGGGAGAAGTATGTTACAAACAAAAGTGTGGGGAAAATGCCAATGGGAGCCTAAAAATCACAACAGAGAAAAATAAATTGCTAAAGAAAAAAATGCAGTGAGGAAAGCAACAATAAGAGCAGAAGTTTAAAGGGAAAACTCGTCCTTTCTCTTCCATGAGAATGTATGGGATTGCTTCAGCTGCTAGAGATGACGCAACTTTCTCCTCATACAGGCATATACTGAGCATTAAAGGGTTCTGTCATAAGAGGCCACAGCTCTGTAGCACTCCACAAAAAGCAGAACATTCTACACCTTAACACTTCCCCCTCCATCCAAAGCACAAAGAAAATAACTCCATCCTGTGAAAATCACTGTGTGGCTTCTGAGATACAAGACACAGGCTGGGGCCATCAGGAGCAGTGTCACGCTAAGACATACATGCTCTATATTGAGTCTCCCTGAAGTGAGACTGACTGTCATCTCTTTGCTATCCTGTGAACAAATCATTAACCCTTACCTACCCAACACCCTCTTGTCCCCAGCCAGTACTAGTTAGAAGAAATTATTCCAGCACCAGCAAAATCTCACTCATACACTCTTCTGTTTCCCTGTTCACACGACTGAACAGAAGAGCAATGATGCCTACTTTTAACACACATTTTCCCTTTGGAGGCCTCAGGACAAATTTCAAAAATGAAGCAAGACCTGCCAATGAACAGCTCACTTCCATTGCATAGTGTATCTTTCTAACCTGTAGAGCCCATTCAGAAATGTTCTATCTTGAACCCAAAATATATATATTTTTAAATATCACTGTAAAATTCAGATTTGCATCACTAAAAAGTAGCACAACAATCCAATGCAGATTGATGTAAGCACCATACAAATCTTACATTTCTGTTCAGAAAATTAGTAATATGCACTTTGTTTCTTACCTGTGATTTCTACCTTCATATTTTCTTCCTTCCTTACAGATTCTTCCAGAGCTGACTCTTGCATGGAAAGATATGATCTTACACCATGCTGAGCCACAGGCAGAGATTCCACAAACTCCTCCGGTCTGTTCTGTTCCATTTTTAATTCCTTTTTCTGGCCTTCATTGTTACCACGTTGTGATTTCAAAAAAGCAACTAAACTTGGATCTGCAAGTATTGACAAAGAGACAGACAGAGATGTGACAGAAAGTCTCAAAATACTTCATATGCCTATAGCTCCTGCTATTTATGTTTCAGTCTTTTCCACATGTCCTCTTCTTCTGTACCAACTGTCACATCTCTTCAAACTGAGGCACTTCACTGCTTTATGACCTCCTAGGCACATAAACTGGGTGCAACTGACTGGTGAGGAGACACCAGAGAAAGACCCGACAAATGTGTTTCAGGGTAAAGCAACCACAAAAAATCTGTTTTCCCAGCCTACAAATTAAGATAATTTCTTCCTTTCCCCTCACTGCCACTCAAACGGTACATCCAAAACAAGACTATTAATTGTGGAGAGAATTCTGGTCTGTGATTTACACAAGGGACCCAAGTCTGACAGTTTGCCTACCCTGCCTGTGGACCATTCAGTGGCATCAATCTGAACACTAGGAGAATATACAGGACAGACACCACAAAACGAATTACCTGCTCTTTACTGAATTGCATGAGAACTGCAAATCATAGCTCAGATAGTATGTTACAAGGAGACCTAAGTTCTGAACTGACTCCACATTCCAATTACAGTCTGACAACACGCAGAAAACAGACATAGCTGCTCTTTTCATGCTTTGAAGAGAAATATTTGGGAGGTAGATGTGTTTTGAAGGATACATTACTATATACATAGTATCATAAGATACTATGATCTTAGAGACATCATATGTCTCTAAGATCATAGTTTTATTTTCACATCTGCTACAGATATCCCACATCGTTTTGGATGGAGTGCACTGTCTCTGAATACTCTTCACCTAGAAGAGTATGCTTATACCAGAGGTGAACATTAAGAGATTGTATACTGTGCCTCAACAAGGTACAGAAATACTCCAGTAAGCAGTGTCAGAGATATATAAAGTAGAAGAACATAATACCTACACTAGTTATTTATTCTTTGGAGGACAAAAGACAAGCAGCTGAGAAATGCTCTGTACCTGAGACAAGTGATCTCAAAAATGACTGTGAAATCTATCCCACACTTATGATTGCTGCACGCTCTCCTCAATGATGCAGACTTCCTTGATGAAGGACAGGCATTCAGCCCAGTCTCATTAAAGTATTAATATTTTTTCTGAATGCAAGCAGACATCTCACTTGCTCACACTTCTCTGTGCACAGCAAGGAAAGACTGTATTCGTTAATTCATCATTTCACACAGTAACAAAAAAGTCACTGATCATGTCAATCTGTGCACAGTATGTCAGAAACTAAGCCTACTTCTGTCCATAGTCTCCATGAACAAAACCAGAACAGTACCAACAATAAGACATCACCCAGCACAGAACTGCGTTCCCATTCTCATATTTCGCACCATGGAGTATCATCTGCATCATAACTAAGGAGGTAATTCAGGGACTGGACAGCATTTAACACCCACAAATCATTCACACTCCTGAATATGGAGAAAAAGTCTCCTTAATTCACAACTCTGTGCCTGTCCAGTTCCTAAATTAATCTGTAAGTCAGCAATTTAGTTTAGGAGTTGCTTTATCAAACGTAATTCTCTACCCATATATATTTTGGGAATTCCAAAATTACTCCCAGTTTCCTTAAGGCCTCAAAAGACTAAAATATCTATAGTTTTAACCTACAAGGCATATAAAAAAATACATTGCTTCAGAAAATATTGCTCAAAAATACTTAAAAGACATTCCATCCTTTTCAAACTCCTAAAGTATACACTTCACTAACATCCCAAAGGACAGAGTGGCGGGGACAAGGAGCAAAGATCACAAATCAGTCACAAGAAGCAAGTGCGTGAACAGGGTATTTTTCATACACAAGCCATTGTTACAAGCAGTGAAGCCAAATAAAATACTCAGGTCTCTGAATGAAGGATGTATCTAAACAATCTGTCTGCAATTAATTTGCGTAGTTCCTTTGCCACCTTTCCAGTTATACTGCTTGCAATCAAGTCAAGTTCATTAATATGATCTTTAAGCTGAACCCACAAGGGACTTCTGCATCTAAAATGCAGCTCACACCTAAATTTTATGCTAGAGGACCTGAAATAATGAGAATTTTTAAAATCCTTGTCTGTCACCTACATCTGTACATCTGCTCTTCCTGAGCATATGAATTCATCAAACGAATCCCAACAAGTGCTGCAGTACCCCAGATCAAAGTCTTATCAAACATACCACACTCAGAGTTCTCCTCTAGCTTGTCATCAGCTGCCAGTGACAGGCATTCCCAGAGCACCATGGTGGACACGGCTCCAAACCAGAGACAGACCCCTGCCAGAATGCCTGCCCCCAACAGCCTGGTAATTAAAACACTTTTTCAAAAAAAAAAATCAAGGCTAGTTAAAAGTTTTTCTGCTCTACCAAGTAGAGGTTTGAATTGAAATCTCTCACATGCCCATATGTTCTCCCTATTCAGGTACTGACAGTTCTGGCCAGAGTTTTAGGTATTTTGGAGAGGAAGATCAAGGGCTCTGTCTCACGTTAGCATTGCCATGGCACTGCTTTCTAATTAGCTTCAGAGAATTACATTTTAGTACCTTAAACATATATGTGCAATCATGTATTTGGAGTGCAAAGCAATAAAGTGCACAGACCATCTTAACCCACAGCAGAGGGGCAATGAGAAAGACTTAAGCCAAACCAACCCTCACTGAGAAATAAACACTCCTTAATTTCTTCATACTTAGTTCTTACTCATAAGCTACTGACATGACATGGAAGCAAGATTATCCACATATGGAACAAGCAGGAATTCCAAGCTCCTGTCATTGACCCATGAATTTGCTAAGATTTCAGGACATCTATACATTCAATAAATCACCCCATTTCTAGAACTGACCCTGGGAAGCACATACCCAGCTGAGCCAGAAGCCTCGCCTGTTCCTGCAGGATCTCTTCTTCAGACATGGACCGCAG
The DNA here is from genome assembly GCA_013400915.1 of Pardalotus punctatus. Lineage (NCBI taxonomy): Eukaryota > Metazoa > Chordata > Aves > Passeriformes > Pardalotidae > Pardalotus > Pardalotus punctatus. The sequence goes on from VZTX01025797.1 coordinate 231,309, forward strand.
CTTCTCCAAGTTCTCTTTGTGAATAGCTTGAGCTTCCTGCTCACTCTTTTGGTGTCCAAGACCTTCTCCCGTTATGAGACAAGGACGTTGACAGGTGAAAAAGTCACCATCTTTACCTATAAGAAGCAGCAGAGAAAGCAGTTAGTGATCTGTATCCACAGCATCATGAATAAATCTCAATTCTGTCATTAACAGGCTTGCATAATTTCTGCTTTTATTTTTTTTTAACCTTGGTAGTAAAGTTAGAATAGGTGTAAAGTTTATTTTAGCTTCAAACAAAATTAAAACACCTGCACTTTCATCCCACGTCACAACAAATATGTTGACATCATTTCCAGCTTCTTTCTTTGGGAGCCCGAGGAGGGATGGCAGCGGAAAGGAATTACGTTTCTTTAATGCAAAGCAAACAGCAAGAAAAGGTAAACTGGAACATAATTCACAACTGATGCATCAGAGCATTCTTCCAAGCTAGCAAATACTAGATTCTTTCTCTGTCCAAGAATGCCTGAACCCACATTTGTATGTCAGCTGAGCCATGGCCTAGTATATATCTGCTGAGTAAGACAAAATTAAAATCATTAAGTAAACCAGCTTCCACAGTGATACAGGATCAATTCTCAACACAGGCATGTTTGCTTCTAACAATGTCCTGTAGTCATCTTTCAGGGTTAAACATCTTAGAAGTTACAGCAAGGGGCATTTTCCCCACTCTGAACAAAATTAAGTCAGCTTTATCATCTGATCTAAATCCATTTTAAATGTTCATTTCATTTAACAATAGTACCAGGTAACATGCTCCTTTGGTCAGTGTGAGATTCTCCAGCTCTCCTGTAACCCATTATACAAGGACCTGACTTTGCAGCTTTATTCCTTATGTTTTATTCATATGCTCCATATATGGACTTGGAACATCCCTATGCCCCTAAATCAGCCAGCCCTGAAAGCATCAAATCCCTAGTCAAACAGCAGCAATGACACTCATCATAACATCAGGAAGATTTTATGTCATTTCCACAGCAGTTGTTTTGCATATTGAGCAGAAAGAGATAAGAAGGCAGAGCGATCTGGAAAAAACTTCAGTAAGCTTCCCATCACCAGCAACTAAACTAAGGGTTACCAGGGACACACATGTTAGTTACCACAAGAAATTAATCCCCTCTTCTCTTGCTTCTAGTGATCCTGCCACAACAGTCTGGCTGAAAAGGCCAAGCCATTTTGGAATCTCTCTGTTGTGCTACCACATTTTAGAAGCATTCATGTTCAAGAGGATCACAGCTATAAGGCTGCTCTATTTCCCTTTGAGATTTCTCAGACAGTATTACACATGCCCAACTGTAACAGGACATACAGAAAGCATAGTATGGTGACCTTGACGGTGGATTTGTGCACACACAGCACAGCACACCTGGTGGTTCTCTTACCAATTCTCTAACAGGAGGCAGGGCTGACACAAACTTTAGCCAAATGGTGATAATCTTCAAATGACATCTGGCCTCTATTTCAATGTGAAAAAAAGGGTGTCAGGGTAAAACCCAGACACTTGGTGGCCCTAAGCAAACCTGACTGCCCAAGACAACACAAATTAAAAACAAAAGCCTGGAGATGCTGGTAACAGTTGAATTGGCTTCATCTTTCCTTGTCACGTTGCTGTCAGACAAGTAACTGCTGGAGGTGGCACTGACTCATCAGCACTGCCTCACAGCATTCCTTATGGAGCAAAGCCACAGTCGCATGGCAGCAGATCTGGTGACGGAAAATTAAGCTTTCAAACATTTAAGTAGGAGTGAGAACCCACATCACAGTGGTCTCAAACGTTTTCAACACAAGAACCACCCTCTTCCTAAAATTGTGGAAACCGGTGATGAAACAAGAAAAACTTTACATACAACAAACAGAAAGGAAAAGGAGGACAAGAACCTTGAAAAATAAATCTATTTGGTCCTGTGTAAAACAAAATGGAAATCAGTGAGAAAGCTAACACGATTTTTAGAATGCATCTCAGAATTTTCTCTCTAGAATTTATAGTTTGCATCTCAGACCATTTCAAATCATTGCCACAATACAGACATTCAAGTGACCTTCAGATTCCTAAACTGAGGACAACAATGCTACCTTAATTTAAAAATACTGTGCACTGATGTTATTGGTTAATAAGCCTATGTAAATACAGTCGGCTGGATAAGCAGAACTTTCTACACTTACCACCCCTGCTGCTGGGGAGAGGTGCCTCTCCCGCCGATCCCTCAGCATCCAAGGCATCTAGAGCAACTGATCTGACTTGCAAGCACTCGGCAGCAGAGGGAGCCGTCGCTGCCTTTTCAGCAGTCCTTTTCGCTGCCATCTTCTGTGCAAAGATGCTTTTTCTTCCAGATTCCACATGCACCTGCAAACAGGGAAACCATGTGTCCACTTGCCTCTCCAGAGTCCCCCTGTACGCCTGCAACTAACGAATGTATAGATCTGATCCTAAAGACACCCTCAGATCAGACTTCGGGACATGATAGAGGGAGGCTCCTGGCAGTCACCTGCTCTTTCCTGTGCATGTGTGTTTTTTAACACAGTTTACTGCTATGACAGAGAGACAAAAACATAGATGTTTTCAGCACCTAGTGAAGGAAGATGATTAATTATAAGTGAATTCAAGCAAGGCAAATACACCTAAAATGTCACCAAACACAACAGATCCAGCTTTCACACTGTTTGGAAGCTCTGCATAGCTGAATACCTTGGATTTCTGAGTATAAACACAGCTGCACTTCACAGTGCGCACCACATGCTTGGAACAGGCTTCTTGTAAGGTGATTAGAGAGCAGCAAGGTGAAGAGATTTACGCAGTAAGAAGTAGGCAAGTGGTGCTAAAATAATCCTGGCTAAATTACTGTGTGGCTTGCCTAGGTGATGGAAGGGCATGGCTCTGAACAGCCTTGCACAGGATGCCCAGGAAATCCAAAGCAGACTAAGCAAAAAAATCTCTCGCATGTCCCCAGTCCAGAGAAGAAACTTAAACGGCAGTCTGAACATTTGGTAGCAGCTTTGTGCCCTTCTGCAACAGATAAACAAAACTGGTAGTTTAAAAAGTATTACTCTTGCCTTTCAAAAAAGTTGTCCTTCAAAATAAGCTACCTCCTCAAAGCAACTGCAGCTGTCAATCACATATCAATTCCCAGCATGTGACTCCCACTCAGCTAGCAGTCCTTGCTACTACAGCAACGATTGACAGCAACCATGGCTTCCAGTTTTACAGCCTCAGAAAAAAAATTACATCAAAATCAAAAAAGCAGCAAAAGATAACCTGAGAAACCATATTCAAATGTCATGCCAGGAGAAATCAGGTGCAACTTCAATAAGAACCTGGTGGGCAAATTAACAGAGATTGCTCCTCAGAAAAAAACCAAGCAGAACACGATCAATTCTATTACAGCACTGCAGATTTGATCCACCTTACTGAAGTTAGCTGAAGGAGGCTAAACCAAGATGATTCCAATGTTACTTAACTACAGGGTATGGAGTACCACACTTGATGGCAGCTTGGTAGAAGAACTCTCTCCTACACCCAGGTGGCAATGCCAGAGATACTATGAGCTAGTTCATAATCTCCAGCATACCAAGTCAGTTATTTTGAGCCCTACCAAGCCCCACTAAGCATTAGGCTTTACTGGGAGAAAGTTTAATTGTTAATGAAGGTATTATAAAACATCTGCTCCTAATCTTACCTCACTTTTTATCTCAGAGCGGTGAAATGTCTTTGGAAATGGGTCTCCTGTGGGCACTGGCATGGTCACTGTTATTGCACTTGTGTCTCGTTCCTGATGAAAAAAATTCAAACCCTGTAAAACCATTGCAACAGCCAGACATGTTTGTATCATTTACCTGAGAGCAGACTCAAAATCTCTCAGCTCTGCAGCTCGTATCGTCATCAAGCTCAGAATACCCTGTGCTTATTTAGAGACAAAGTAAGGCTATTTTCCAAAAGACTGGGCTGCCAACTCCGCACATCACTCAAAGAATCAGATAAAGGAAAACCTAGGCCAGTGCAAAGCAATGAGAATATCCCCCTTAGAGTCCAGAAACTCACCCACACTGCAGCACATGCCTGCATGCAAGCAGTGGGACCTGTAAGCAGTCAGGACCGGAGAGCAGACCTGAATCCATATTTAACTAACAGCAAAAATACACCCAAAGAGCTTTTTTCCTTTTAAGGTGCTCCAGGACACTGATCTACAGCACTTCTTCATTACACTGTAGAAATAAAAAGCAGCAACAGAACCCTTCATCCCTGCTTAGTTCACAGCATTCAAAAAAACAAACATTAGATTGTCACACAAAAAACAGACATACAATAATTTTGCTCAAGACTGCTGTAATGTGTCGATCATGACTCTCCAATCTTTCCTGTGGATCTTCATCCTCAAAGTGGACACTAGCATCTTTGATCTTGGACTTTTTTGGAGGAGCTGGAGTTAGAGCTGGGAGAGTGTCAGGAAAACCTGAGGAGGAGGAGAAGTAAGAAATTAAAAATAAAAAGCAGTCAAGTTACTTATATATAACCACTGTGCAATGGGTACCACACCAAGGCTTCCTAAGAGCACCTTTTATTCCTCTGATGAGAAATAAAGATGAGGGAGCAAAAAGACAATTAAGAGTCCCCTATCTCTAACTTGCAGTGTGTAGTGGGAGAGAAATATGCTTGAAGCTTTTATTATTTATGTGTTGGCACAAGATCTTTCCAAAGACCTCCATAAGCAGGAAAGGGTATTGACGTCTGACTGCAAGTATTAAGGGAAGAAGCAAGGTTGTACTGAAACAAATATTGTCCTTGCAGGTTGTGTTGAGGCATAGAAAAGCACATTTCCACTTCCAGCTGTTAAAAGTGAGGGATTTGTATGATCATGAACAAGTCAAAGCCGTCCTTCCACCTGCTATAAACAGATCGTATTTCCTCTACCTGGAACTAAGTACTGCAAGATTTATATTGTTGCTTTTAAAAAACCATCTTGAACTTCTGAGATTATCAAGCACATGACAAAAGTGTTACAGCTACTATTGATGGGGAAAACAAAAGCAAGCCAGATCTGTTGCCTGAAAACTAGAGCTGCTAGGAGAGGTAAATCTCAGATACTGAGAACAGGATCTGGTTAGATTACAAAATAAGCAGTAAGTGTCCAAACAGTACAAATTACAGAAAACACCTCTTGCTGGCAAGGTACCACAGACAGCTAATAAATGTGGACTAAGGCAATAAAGGTGGTTCTACAGGACGCTAGTAACATTGGACAAGCCAATTTTCCAACAAGGCTAAGGAACAAACAATACTGCAAGAAGGACACAAATCCAAGGGGTTGAGAGGGAGGTGAAAGGCAAGCAGTGAGGAACATTAAAAGGGACAGAGAATCTTAGTAATTCAAAGAAACAAATGAATTTACCATCCAACATGACTACATCTTTGCTGTCCTGTAGTGGGGGTCTCTCAGCATCTGTGCTGCCTTCCTTCCCCTTCCTCTTGTCTGCTTTCTTCACAATCTTCACTGCAGGTGAAGCTCTGGCTGCCAGGAACTGGTTTTGAAAGCGCAGCAGGTCTGCCTCAGACTCCCCAGGCTTTGGTCTCGACAACATCCTGCCTTCCTGCTCTTGCAGCCCAGCCACATGTGCCTTTCACATAGAACCTGAACACATGGAGAACTGGTAACAGAACTGGATTTCCTGGAGATAGGAACTGGATTTCCTGGAGACAGGATAGGGACAGCATGGGAAAACTACTCATTTTTATCCCACTCTTATGTTTCTGTACATACTACAGATTCCCTACTTCAGGATCACCCAAAGATACAACTAGTTCAACCAGAGCACCACTTGAATTGTTTCTCTTGGTCTTCATTGCTGAACAGAAGACTAACAGGCAAGCCGATACATGGTCTACCAGCCCAGCTAGGAGGTGAAACACACCCAGCCAAGCAAAAAGCCAGCCAAAAGGTGCATCACTGCCAGAATGCCAAAAACATGGACTTTGATGTACAAAGTAAGAGTAACATCTTGTCCAAGACGATTGCTCAATAATCAATGCCAACCAAGAATCTCTGAGGCACATTACCAGTTAAACCTCCCCCCATCAAGCATGCCACCGTGTCCAGATCTCAGCGTTAACAT
>VZTX01025799.1:0-24809 GCA_013400915.1 Pardalotus punctatus
GACAGCCCGGGATAGCCCGGGACGGGACAGGTCACCCCAGCAGCCACACAACGGCACCGGGCTGGGACAGAACCTCGACAGGTCTTGGCCACGTGCCCTGGGCTCGTCCCCGCCAGGGCAAGGGGGGGATTCCGTCCCTGTGCCCTGCCCAGGTGACACCCCACCTGCAGAGCCTCCCGCCCTGGGGTCCGACAGCAGCAGCACCTGGAGCTGCTCGAGAGAGGCCAGAGGAGACCCCGGAGCTGCTCCAGGGCTGGAGCCCNGGATCTTGGGAATTGGGAATTGCTGGCTGGGAGGGTGGGGAGGGGCTGGGCTGGAATTCCCAGAGCAGCTGGGGCTGCCCCTGGATCCCTGGGAATGCCCAAGGCCAGGTTGGACATTGGGGCTTGGAGCAGCCTGGGACAGTGGGACGTGTCCCCACCACTAGGGTGGAACGGGATGAGCTTTCAAGTTCCTTCCGACCCAAATCAATTTGTGCCTCTCTGATTCCATGACCTGACAAGAAGGAGAGCACAGCCACATCTCCTCCTCTGCAAATGCCCTCTCCTGCAGCCTGGCAGGGAGCCCTTGGCACCTGCTGGTGTCCCGTGCTCCCTGGCACAGCTCACCTGCCTGAGCAGAGCATCCTAAGGCTCCTTCTCCATCCTGCAGTCCATGTACACCTTCACCATCAAATAAGGAAATCAAGTCCAAGTCCATGCAAACCCACGAAATTCAGACACTGCAGGCCACATTTATGGTTTAACACCTCTAAATCCTTCTGAAACAGCACAAGTAGTTGGTCCCAAGACAGCCTGATTGTCTCGTGATACACAAACACATTGCTTGGCACTGCAAGAACACTCAATTAATGACATCACAAACACTTCAAAGTTAACTTTGGAATAGATGCAGATTGTGAGAGAAAGAGGGGAGAATAATTAAGTACCTGTCACATCCACACACCTTAAGTCTGACTTAAATCCCCCAACGCTTGTGCCACAGCTGAGTCAGATATGGCCAGGCCTCATTAACAGTGTTTAAAAACTCTTAGTTCTTTAATAACCTTTCCACAGCAAAACCCTCCCAGGAAACACCATGTTCCCAGGGAATATGCTTCATTAAATATCCATGAGAGAGAAGCTAAAATGAACAATGCCACCACAAGTGCCAGGGTCTCACCAAGACAGGTAGAGGTGCCTCACCCTTCTACACTCCCATTCAAGTATTTCATCTTAGAAAGAGAAATAATCATAAAGCGAGAAGCCATAAAACCCAAAGAGTTTCCATGGAGTGTAGGATTTTTAAAAATGTCAAAGAGAAACGCAATAAATACATGCTAAGGGAAAATTGTAAGTGGCAAATGATTAAAGTGTGTGGAATTTGTCTTGGGAAATATTTCTCATAAGTAAGCAGGGAAAACTCAGCCACCCTGCCAGTGGAGAGCTGCGGTGACAGGGAAGAGCGTGTGGGTGCATTTCACCTGCTCCTGGTCTGTGCTCCAGGGCCAGCAATGCCATGGTTTGGGAGCTCTGGAGCACGGGGTTATTGGAACCGAAGGAAATGTGCTCACACAGACCAAGATAAGCTCAGCTTTGGTATTTTCATGTTTCCTGCCCAGGCAGGGATCCTGGGAGCCCCTGGCACAGCTCCTGGCCAGGACGTTTTCAAACGCTGGGAACCCAGCACTCTGCGAGCTCAGAGCTCATCTCTAAACTTGCTGCCTCCAAATCTCCCTTCCCTCGGCACTAGAAGGATGGGCACAGTCTGCTCGGGATGGGCACAGACACCTGCACAACTGCTGACCCCCACAGGGGCTGGGTCCCGGGTCCGAAATGGGAGAATTCCCTCTCATGATGATTTTTAATGCTTGTGCTCAGCAAACACAAGAATTTTGGTCAGGTAAAGGAAATCGGATAAGGGAAGTTTCACTGCAGGGTGGGCATTCCCAGGAAAGTAATGCCTGGGTTGCTTAAAAATAAATCTTGAAGCCACGAGGCTCTTGATTTACTGAAGCACTCACATCTCTCTAATTATGCCTCTCGTATCCCCCTACTTCCAGCAGTATTTTTTCTTAATTGATTACAATCAAATTTCTCCAATTGATCCCACATCCCTCAAAGTCTGCTGGCCTAAAGACTAATCCTTCTGAGCTACTACCTTTCACACAAACCCTCAGGTGGGTTTCCAATCTGATCTGATTACCAGACCCTCAATATTCACCAGTTTCCATCATATTTATCATACTTGCTTCATTTCCTAGGAGAAAGGGTCTGATTCATTAAAAATTATATGCTCCATTTAAGCAGGTTTTCTGCATACTTTACCCGGGAAAAAATGCTGAATGCATTTTTTTCCACATAAAAGTGTGTCTTTTTTGTGATTTATCAACCTTTTATGCCCTGCCTATCAGCAGTTGCCTCTCAGCCATGTACCCCTGCAGTACAGAGCTCCTGGAAAGGGTGATAACAGGCATTTCCAACTTCCAGCTCAGAAACCACAAGGATTTCAGACAGAACAAATGCCACGTGCTTTTCCCCTTTATGATATTTTTGTGTTTTTATTCGAGCCCCATCATTTGTGACTCGAATTCCCTGGAACAGTTTAATTCACACTGAATTCCATCTCAGTTTTGAAGGAGTATTTGTGGGTCAGATGCAATGCAAATATAATGGGGGCTGGGGTGGGTTTTTCTGCAGGAGCAGAGATTTTCACATTACTGTAATTTCTCTCTCTTTATTACTTTGGAGATTTAAGTGATCATTTGCTGTTAGCCATGCCACAGTTAAGGATGGAAACTTTTAATAACCTCCAGGATGGAATTCACTCCTGGGCACAGAGCTCAAACAAGGCTCTGGTCCACCTGAAGCCTTCAGGATGGAGTTTACATAGTCAGGCACCTTTTCACAACCTCTTCATAATTTGACCAATTTCAGAGCTGAGAGAAAAAAGCCTTTTGAGCACTCACCTCCTGAAGCTGCCTCTTCCTTTTGTCTCCTTTTCCACGTGGGGGAGGTTATGGGGTGGGGAAGATGCATTTGAAAGGGGTAGAAGGAATGGCAGGAGGGTGATGATCAAAAGGAGTTAGAGAAGGCTGTTCTCTCTCAGCACACATCTCTTTTGCCAGAATCCCAGGATCCCTGAGGCTGGAAAAGCCTTCCCAGCCCACAGAGTCCCCACTGTGCCCAATGCCCACCTTGTCCCCAGCCCAGAGCTCTGAGTGCCACCTCCTCGGACAACTGCAGGGATGGGCATGCCCAGCCTCCCTGGGCATAGAGATTCACCTGTAGTTCAAACCAAAAATGTCCAGAATGTCCCCAGAATTCTCAAGCACAGACTGTCTACATGTTCGTCATGTCAAAGAAAATGCCTCTAATGGAAAATCAGGAGGATAAAATGCAGAGAACAAAGGACAATTTTAGCACCACACTTCACACAAATCTCAACAGATATTCCTCAGACAGCACAAAGCTCCTGGTCTGCTGGAAGGTGTCCTTGCCCATGGCGGGGGGTTGAAACAAGATGAATTTTAAGGTCCCTTCAACCCAGACCAATCTGGGATTCTGCTGCTCATGACATTTAGAGAGGCCTTCAAACCAGGGCAGCTAAACCAAACCTTTCCTTTCCTTCAGTGCTACCCAGCACAAGAGTCTGCCTCAAGCTCCTTTAAGGAGAAAACTTGTCTTTTGCCTGTAATTCAAAATCAGCTTCCACTAGAAAAAAAAACACCAAAATCAGGCTATTTGGAATCAATGCCAGGGCATTGAATCCATAACATTTCCCTGCTCCCTCCATCTGTTCTCCAACACAACCACGAGTGCCCCACACAGCGCCCGGCTGCCCTGGCAGAGGATGAGCCCTCACCAGCCTTGCTGGGATGTGGGAGTGGGAACAGGGAAGAATCTCAATCCCCGTGGATGTCACAGAGGCTCACGGGCAGAACCAGACATGCCCAAGGACTGTGCAGATCGGGGGGAAATGATCTCTAAGGGAGCACATGAAAAATTGTCATGAAGCGCGCCCGGGCCGCGGCGGAGCTGAAACACGAGTTGTCTGCAGGAGAACAGGGGCTCAAGCTGTTCTTTAACTTTCAGCTCCCGAGTTCCATTTTGAACTCGGTAATTATACAACACGAGAAGTTGGCAGTTCACACGGAGAACAGATTTAGCTGCTGACAAAACGCTACTGTTCACCAAAGTTCAAGCAGTCAGAGCTCCAGTCATCCGCCAGGGCTCTCCTCGCGCTGCCGTGGGCACGGTTTGCAGAGGAGCCGGGGGAAGGTGTCCCTGCCACCACGGGGGGGGAATGGGAAGGGTTTTAAGGGCCCTTCCAACCCAAAACGTGCTGGGATTCTGCTCCTCAGGCCAGAAAAACAAAACACAGCCATGACAAACTATGCAAAACTTTCCTGCTGTATCAAACAAAACTCTAAAAATTACCAATTTCAATTCCCTGTGGAATAAACAGAGAAACCCCATGCTGCAATCCAAGCTCAGCTCACCTTTGATTAGCCTCCTCTTAAAGCAGAACCCAAGCAAAGGTGTCACAGACAAATATTTTCCCTATTTTGCTAAAACTTTCTCATCGCTTCCCCTCAAGATGCCTTTTGATACCAGCTACAGTTTCTTCTAATTATTTCTGATTTGTGAACTGACTCACTCGAGGTTTGGGAGGCCACACTTCCCACCCCACACAGTCACAGCATCCCAGACTGGGAAGCACCTTAAAGTTCATCCAGTGTCACCCCCTGCCCTGGGCAGGGACACCTTCCCCTATCCCAGGGTGCTCCAAGCTCTGTCCAGCCTGGCCTTGGACATCTCCAGGACAATTCCCACTGCTGCTCAGAGCATCCACTGCTGCTACAACCTCGATGTGAAATCCATGAAACAATTCCAGCAATGACAGCACAGAAACTCCTCTGCCAGACACAAACACCTCCAACATGCAGGGGCCACCATGAGCTCTCAGTTCTGCATGCAATTAGCAGGTACTTCTTGATTCTTTTGTAAAAAGTTACATTTTGTTAAAACTACAAATTAAATTTGCAGAATTTCCCTCCTCTCAACTTAAAATGCTCCTTTTGTGCACATTTTCCTCTTGTTTTACTATCCAGATCATTCATGTCCCCATAGGAGTAGTTTACAACTTTGTAAGCATTCCCAGTGTTCCTACATTTCCCTTTGATGTGTTTCCAAGCGTCTCATGCTGGAAAGCATCTTTATGCCAACACCATTTCAGTCAATTTTGCTCTTGGTCTGCGTTTCTCTGCACACACAGCTTTGTATTTTTGTGATTTGTATGAGACATTTGATATAAAACATCGGATTACTTTTAAATGAGAAAGAAGACACTTAAATTTTCCCTGTAAGTTTCCCTGCCACATCCCTAGGAGAGCATCCATCCCAGCCAGGCCATGGAAGCAGGATTAAATTATCCAGTGTTTACTGGGGGAAGTGCCTGCAACAAGGAATAGAGCTCTGGGTGGGAGCAACATGAAGAGATTCAGCGATTAGAAGGCCTAATGGAGTTTGGAGGGGCTGCATTTTGAATCTATCAAACCCTGACATTTGAGGGAGCTTTATATTTTCCTTTAAGAGTAGTGCAGACCCCAGTGAATTATATAATGGAATATGTCTCCCCGATGTAATCAAAGTTGACCTAACAGATTTGTCTTTCTGGTGATACAATCTACTGAAAATCTTTAAGGAAATCAGAACTGGATTCAAACAACAAAGAGAAAAATCACTTCTTAAATATAAAACAGGAATTGCTTTCTCCAGGCTTACCAATTATAAATACTGCAATCACAGAGCGGTTTGGGTTGGAAAAGCCCTCCAAGACCCTCGAGTCCAACCATCCCCCAGCAGTGCCAGGGCCACCACTGCCCCATGTCCCCAAGTGCCACATGCACGTGGCTTTTAAATCCCTCCAGGGATGGTGACTCCACCCCTGTGCCAGGGCTGGGCATAACTGGTATAATATTAAATTAATTTTATTAAATCCCTCAATATAAAACCATGCAACTGATTCTCCCCCCAGATGGTTTAATCACATTCTAAGTGTACCTGTTGCTAAAAAAAAATCTCAGTTTTAGGATTGCTGTTAACTGAAGAATGTAATGCTGATTTCTATGAAGTTAAGAGCCAAGAGTACAATTCTAAAAATCCAAATTTCTCTTGCCAAGCAACTGAGCAGAGGAACCTGAATCAGAAGGCAGAGCCGCTGCTGGTCTCTGAACACACGCAATAAAGCCAGTCAGATTCCATTTGTTAAAACATGCGATTCAATTAATTTTGCCATCTTTACTGAATAATTCACTTGATGAATCAATTCTTCTGGTAAATAAGCACTTCTACATCCCATTGACCTCTGTGTGGGCAAAACTGATTTTTCTTTTGGCACTGACGATCCTTGGGGCCAGGAGAGAAGGTGGCTGGGTTAGGAGGCAAATCCAGAGGGAACCGAACCCCTGAAGAGCCCCTGGCACTGCCGGACCCACCTGTGCCCAAGGCAGCCCTTGCCAGCGGGAAGGGAACCAGGAAAAGGCTCCAGCCCAGCCCAGCAGATGAACAGCCCCACAGGGCAGCCCCTGGAAGAACCCCACGTTCACTCGGGCCAGCACTGGGGGTGATGACACACTCGGATCCTTTTCCCTCCTTTGGTCCCCTCCCAAGAGCCCCTTGGCCATTAAAGAGGATAGGGGAACTCTTAAGGACAATTTTTTACGTAGCTAGTTCTATGACTAGTGAAAAATGTTATAACATTTTTAAAAACGAGGCTTTCCAGTAAGCACCACCAATTTCCTTAAAATGTTTGCCGTGGAACCTTTATCTCAGAGAAAAGCTAAACATAAGGATACAGAGACAGAGAGGAGATATTCCTGCATCTATTTGAAGAAATCTCATCCATAAAGAAACAAATTGCCATGGTAATTATCACTCCCTTACTTGTAATTGTAGGAATAACCGTACACGGGTTATACATATGGACCGCTCTCATCCCGCGAGCGTTAATTCTCCCTGGAAAGAAATGATCTTTTATGGAGCAGAAGTATTAAATGTGTTCTGGCAGCGGGGAGCGCTGGCTGAGCGAGGTGCTCTGCCACAAAGCAAAGATGGTGACGCTCCTGGGGGACTGCAGGGCGGCTTCACCCCACTAAAGACCCGAGGGTCTGAGGAGCAGCAATTCCATTTTCCAGGCAGCCTGAGGATTCCCAGAATGTGCCCCAGGACAGCTCTGTCAGCATCCCAAGTGGAAACCTCCCTGGGCACAGCCAGCTCACACCGGGCTCCCTCCCAAAATCCCAGCCAAGCAGGGGCTGCACAATGGGCACGATGAATTATTTAACTGTCAAGGGGGTGAGTGGATCTGCCCTGGTTTGGGTTGTGGGGTTTTGTCAAACTGTGGCAGAGCACCATGTAAAACTGAAACTCACATTTGCATTATAAAGCCAGACACGGATTAATATTTAGTTCTTCTAGTCACTGCAGAGAATCTGCTCTGAAAGGCCAAGGAGCCAGAGCACTCCTATTCCTGGTCCAATTAGTCACTGGGAATAAATCATCCAGTTCTGCTGAACAATGGCCAGGGACCTTTTGGGAATAACAACTCTCTGTCCACTCCCCTGCTCTTCAAACCCAGCAGGTGAGGCCCACAAACCGAGTCCTAACTGGCTGCCTCGTCCCTGGAAGTGCCCAAGGCCAGGTTGAACGGGGCTTGGAGCAACTTGGGATAGTGGAAGGTGTCCCTTCCCATATAAAATAAAATTAAATTAAATTTTAAAAAATACAAAACACATTTAAAAAAAAAATCAACAAACAAAACAAAAAAAAACCCTCATTTTCTAATTTCTACCCTTTTTTTACAGAGGTAAAGGAGGGAGCCAGGCTATAAATTTGCCAGTGCAAGTAGCACAGGAGTACTTCAGCTCACGGCTCCAATTGTTCCACCACTGAAATGTTCCACAGGAATCTCACCTCCAAACCCCTGTGCCACAGCCCTGCCTGTGCAGAGAGCCTGTCCTGCCTTCTCAGCCCCAAAATGAAACTCCTCAGAAGTCTATTTTGCGATTTGTGTTTAACTGTTTTTGACTAATGGATGTTTCCAGCAACTGCCCTTTGGAAACCTGGAATTGGAATCTCTCAGTCAGATTTTTCTGCCTTCTGCAGGAAGCAGCAATTGCTACTGTAAAATTATTTATGAACAGTGAAAAAAAAACATGGATTTCATTTATGGCATCGAAAAAGAGGGATTTTTATCATGGGTGCTGCAAATAGATACAGGGTTGGAGAGCAGTGCTGCACCTGCAGCAAGAGCATGGTGGGGATTTTCTTGATCAGCCCTGCTCTCCATGTGCAAAGAATAGAGAAATTGGAAATATCCTACGCTGTGCACTCATCCTGCCTTTTACTCCCAATACTTGTAAATGTGTGAGGAAAGCACAAACTTTTTTTAGAAGTTTTTTCTCAGATTTTTGGCCTCAAGTTTCCATTTAAAAAAAAAAAAAAGCACCCCTATTCCTATTAATAAATGCAATTAAATTGCAAGCTAGAATGTTAATTCTGACTCTTAGTGCTTCCTAATCTGTTATTTTTCTCCAAAAACAGCTCCAGGACTGGGCTGCTCAGGAGGCTCTGTCCTTCTAGAGCAGGTGCCTGAGATCCAACAGATTCCACCACTCGCGTCCTTTGTATCCCCACACCTCCTGAAAGCTTCACACACAGCCATGAGTGGTGCCACTCTAGGACCAAACAGGCAAATTATCATTAACAGAGACTCTTAATTACATTTCGGATCTGAGTCACAAACATTTCTCTCGTTCTGAGCACGAGGGAAGCAGAGGAATCCGTCCTTTGTGCCCCGAGCCCCCTCGCTCCGGCGGCTCCGGGACACGCATCCCTTTTTCCCCATTAACGCTCCAGGAACCCCGGCTCCCCCGGTTTTGTGCTCCCCAGGGCACGTTTCAGATATTGTTTTTAAAGCTCCTTCTAAAGCCCGAGGAGGCAAGCTCAGATCCGATCCAGTGTGACAGGTAAAGGGCACCGTGAAGGCTCCGTGAGCGTCCCTGCTACAGGGGGAATGCGCTCAGGATGTGGAGCACCCTTTCCGTGCCAGCCACATCCACGGCTCCCGTGCACAATTTTCCAAGAACTCCTTACTCCTGAACAGGAAAATCCCCCATTTATGAGGAGGTGAAGCACCACCTTACCCTTTCTGTGCTTTCCTCCTCGCTGGTGCTGTGCAGAGCCACGGCAGGAATGGGAAACCAGGGAACGGGGAGAAGGCAGCACCACGGATTTCCTTTTGCAGGGGAAATAATGCACTTAAAAACAACCCCCTTTGTATAAAAATCTGAGCGCTTCATAGCAGCTACAGGAAAGCCTAAAAACATGTGGATATTTTTAAAAAACACTTCTGTTGGTCCACTGATCCAGTCAGGAGGAAAAGTTTACATTTTCCTGAACCACAAGTGTAATTATGCATGAAACTTCAGAATATCGTCATGGCAGAGGGTTCTGCATGTCACAGAATGGTTTAGGTTGGGAGGGACATTAAAGCTCTCCTTGTCCCAAAGCCCTGCCATGGGCAGGGACACCTTCCACCCAACCAGGTGCACCTTCTCCTGGAAAGCAGGCACCTCCCTGCCATGTCTGGCCACAGACACCAACAGCCTCTACTCACTTGTGAAAGAAAAGGTTTCATCAACGTGCTTTAAAAGTTACATTCTGATCTATATAATGGGCTTTGTGCTTATTATAACTCTCTCAGAAAACACTACGAGGCTGTTCTGTGCCAGACAATGCCATTGGGCTCAGTGGGGTTCCTGCAGTCACACTCACAGGAAGAAAAATGCTGTAAATAGGATGTTGCAGACATCTATTTCGAGATGCATGAGGTTAGAAAGTACAGAAAACTATTACTGCAATAATTTCTACTTCTCCAGTTCCATCTAAAAATCTCAGAACTTGCTGCTCGGCCTTTGCAAGGCTCGTGTTTGTGTTCCAATTTTTCCCACATATTTGATGACGACTGTTTTTACCAGCAGAG
Source organism: Pardalotus punctatus (assembly GCA_013400915.1). NCBI lineage: Eukaryota > Metazoa > Chordata > Aves > Passeriformes > Pardalotidae > Pardalotus > Pardalotus punctatus. The sequence goes on from VZTX01025799.1 coordinate 10,027, forward strand.
CGGCCAGACTCCCTTACGGAGCAATTACACAAGGAATTAATTATAGGAAAAGCAGATGAGAGCAACACTGAAAATAACTCGGGGTCAAATTTATGCCGTGTATTAACTTTACGTAATCAGACTCAGTTCAGAGTTGAAACAGACCCCAAAAAGAGCCTTCCAAGAGGAATTCAGCCCCAGCCATTCCTGCAGTGTCCCCTGGCAGGGCTGGAGGCTCAATGGGTTTTGCTCACGATCCCACCAGGAAAGAACTTCAAGGAGCAGAGTTTTTCAAACCTGAAGAAGTGCACTGTCACAGAGGAAACCTTACCCACCTTTTAATTACAGCTCCCCAATTCAACAAAGCCCATCCACCTTTTAATTTTAAATCAAGATGCCTTTCCCATTCCAGCTCTCATTTCTCCAAATATTTCCCAAACTGTGGGATGACTCCCTTGCTATCCCAAAGTGGGGAGATACCGCTTAAAACAGCACCAGTCCTGCCTGTTCCCGAGTTCTCCCGACAGAACAGCCTTTCTTGCTGTGTTTTGCATCAGTTCATAGAGATGACAGATGGAAAGACATTTAATTTACGCCACTCAAACAAGGACCACTTCTCCAGGCCTCCTCAAACAGCCAGGGGAGCCCAGAGCTTGCCGGAGCTGACAGGTTCAGACTCCGTGGTCGGCCGTTCCTCACGCCCCCGGGCCTTATCCAAACACCTCAGCACCCCCACGGAAAGGGAGGGAAGGGCTGATGGACACAGCAGGAGCTGCAGGCGGAGCAGCAGCCGCCTGCACAGTGATCCTGCTGATTCTTCCAAACAGCCACATGAAAATTAACAAATTAAAAATAGGAAATTCACTTCTTGGAGTCCAGACGTGGCCATGGAGCTGCTCCAAGGACCTGGAGCCCCTCGGCTCTGGAGCCAGGCTGGGAAAGCTGGGAATATTCCCCTGGAGAAGGGAAGGATCCAGGTAAGAGCTGGAGAGGGACTGGGGACAAGGGATGGAGGGACAGGACACAGGGAATGGCTTCCCAGTGCCAGAGGGCAGGGATGGATGGGATCTTGGGAATTGGGAATTGCTGGCTGGGAGGGTGGAGAGGGGCTGGGCTGGAATTCCCAGAGCAGCTGGGGCTGCCCCTGGATCCCTGGAAATGACCCAGGCCAGGTTGGACACTGGGCTTGGGCCAGCCTGCGACAGTGGGAGGTGTCCCTGCCCTTGGAATGGGATGGGCTTTGGGGTCCCTTCCAACCCAGACCGTTCTGGGAGTCTGTGGAAGGGGAGGAGATCAGCAACATCCCCATCTCCTGAGCTGCCAAGCCTGGAACACGAGGCAATGACGAGGCAGTGCCCACCTGCAGGATCCCCAGAGCCCCCAGCCTGGCACATCCCCCCTGCTCCCTGCCCTTGGGAAAGGTGGCTGCTCTCACACCCAGCTGAACTCCTCTGGGTGAAATCCTTAAGACTGGGCTGTGCAGGTTTAAACTCTGTGCATTATTGGTTCTTTTTCAGGGTTACTTTTTTTTTAAATTTAATTGAGTGTCCTTTCAGATTTTGAGTTCACTTGTGGCCAAATCCAGAGACATTCAGAGCTCAGCTCAACACCAAAGCCAATGCAGCTGGGTTTCACAAACATTTACTGCCGACACATGTTGGTAAGGATATCTACAGCTTTCTTTTCCCTTAAAAGCTGGTATTTTGCACTGCTTTAACCCAGGAAAATAAAATGTAAAGGCTTTTTAGATATATTTGGTGGACTTTATTTCCCCTCACAACACCACTGTCTGGTGGGAATTTCTAATTTTCCCTTTGGAAATCAGGCACATCTAGAGGCAAGAGAGAGAAATGCCACACAGTAAACTTAAATACAGATATGCTCTCCCAACACCCGAAATTAAGCCATTGTTATTACACCATTCAAGGAATCCAATGACTCCTAACATAATTTAGCTAAGATCAAGTGTAAAATCTGTTTAATAATACCCGATATATACTCTATCCTGGAGATTATATCCTGCATTTGCAGGGCATTGACTCCATAATCTAACAGGTCTTTTCCATCTCTGACTTCTATTAGCCTATGAATTATAACAAAAGGACCATTAGGCAAACCATAATTGTGGAAACAGCCTCTGACATGTGAGGCTAACTCCTGCCATGGCAGGGAAAACTAAAATTAAAACATGGACAGACAATTGAAAGGAAAGCATTCCCTTTGTCAAAAGTGTTAACTCACTTGATTAAAATCAGGAAACAAAACTCGGTAAGTCACAGAAAAGGCTTTTTTTTCCTCCCCATCTCTTTGGAGAAAATACTTTGTTTGGGCAGCACAGCAAGTGCTGGTTTGTCCCTGCAGGAGGGCTGGAACTGGGGGGTTATTTGGGATATTTTCCTTATCTGCTGCCTCTACCCAACCCAACTTGTCCTGCGCCCTGGAGCCACTTCTGCCAAGAAAAGTCACATCCTCCAAGGAGCTTCACCTGGGGAAGCATAAAACAACAAAGCAACCCAAAAGGCTCAGGAAAGGCAGGGAGCATCCAGCCGAGGCTGCCTGGGAAGGGGCTGGGAAGCACAGCCATCCTCCAGCAGCTCCGGCTGGCACACATTGCTGCAAAGGTCATCGGCTCTGCAAACACCTCCGAGCGAAAGAGGAGTTCGCAGATGAAGTCACACACTTTAACACACGCACGGGGAATGCAAAGTGCGCAGAGCCCGGCCGAGGGGAGCAGCGAGGAGCCATGCTCAGCTCCTGCGGCAGGGGCGGCCGAGGTGTCCTGGCTTGTCCTGGCTGCCCGGGCCAGGCCAGGGCCAGGCTGCATTGGGCCCCGGGAGCTGCCGGGCCAGGGCCAGGCCAGGGCCAGGCTGCCTTGGGCCCCGGGAGCTGCCGGACCAGGGCTAGAACCAGGCTGCGCTGTGCCCCGGGAGCTGCCGGGCCAGGGTCAGGCCAGGGCCAGGCGGCGCTCTGTCCTGGGAGCTGCCGGGCCAGGGCTAGAACCAGGCTGTGCTGTGCCCTGGGAGCTGCTGGGCCAGGGCCAGGCCAAGGCCAGGGCCAGGGTCAGGGTCAGGGTCAGGCCAAGGCCAGGGCCAGGGTCAGGCCAAGGCCAGGGCCAGGGTCAGGGTCAGGGTCAGGGTCAGGCCAAGGCCAGGGCCAGGGNCCAAGGCCAGGGCCAGGCTGTGTTGGGCCCTGGGAGCTGCCAGGCCAAGGCCAGGGCCAGGCTCTGCTCCGTCCCGGGAGCTGCCAGGGCTAAAACCAGGCTCTGCTCTGTCCCAGGAGCTGCCGGGCCAGGGCCAGGCTCTGCTCTGTCCCGGGAGCTGCCAGGGCCAGGCTCTGCTCTGTCCCGGGAGCTGCCGGGCCAGGCTCTGCTCTGTCCCGGGAGCTGCCGGGGCTAAAACCAGGCTCTGCTCTGTCCCGGGAGCTGCCGGGCCAGGCTCTGCTCTGTCCCAGGAGCTGCCGGGCCAGGGCCAGGCTCTGCTCTGTCCCGGGAGCTGCCAGGGCCAGGCTCTGCTCTGTCCCGGGAGCTGCCAGGGTTAAAACCAGGCTCTGCTCTGTCCCAGAAGCTGCCCAGGCCAGGCTCTGCTCTGTCCCGGGAGCTGCCAGGCCAGGCTCTGCTCTGTCCCAGGAGCTGCTGGGCCAGGCAGAAGGGCTGCTGGCCCACACGGGTTCTTCCTCCCCCACTGCCGTCCCAGCACCACAGCTCAGCATTGCCAGCAGCCGTCCCGCCCTGCTGGGCACAGCAGGGATGTGGTGTCCAGCTAACACTGACCGAAGGGCCAGGATCCACGCCAGGGGTAGGAACGGCTGAGGGAATTCCAGCACTGTTCCCTGAGCACGGGGCACCTCACGCCGGAGCCCCACGCCAAGGCCTCAGTGCCCTGGGGCTCCCCAGCCGCACAGAATGAACCCCACAGCTACGGCAGGGACACCCCAGGGAGTCACCTCGGTCCCATCCCGGCTGGGTGTCACCCTGCCCGCAGAGCGGGGCTGAGAGGGGCAAATCAGGGTTGGGGACCAGCAGAGCACCCCCAACATCAGAACGAGCCATTCCCAACGCCTTCCTGACAAAATCACAGCTTTCAGCTCTCCATAACATTTCTCCAGCTTAATTAAGAAATATTTTTCACATGACCAACTGCTCCTTTTTTCCATTACTTCTAACATGACTGTTTATGCAAAACACCCTCGTTAAAGACAGTTCTGCAGCATCATCTCTTCACGCCACTATCCGCAAAGAAAAAGCACGGGCTGATCTCTTACCTTTGTACATCCTACGGCTTTCCAAGAAGCCAGGCTGGAGGAGCTGCGGGCTGGAGCCAAGCCCGTGGATCCATGTGCTGCACCAGGCTCTCGCACAGCTGTGCTCTGCACCATGGAGCAGACTTACAACACATCTGCTCGCCGCTCCCAGCCCTCCGCGGCGCACGGGCTGCCAATTGTGCCTCGCTGTGCCAAACCGGGTGGCAGAGAGGGCTGATTATTATTTATGGAACAGAGGGATATCCAGTAGGGATTAGGAGGACTCTCAAGATCACTTCTGTTTGCAACTTGAGCAGGGTTTGAAAATGGGTATTTTCAAATGGCAGCGAGTAAAATTATACATTTCTTCCACAACGCGCTTGGAGCCACATTAACGCTTTCATTTAAAAATCAGTTTTCAAGGGGTTCAGGAATTGGCAGCAAGCACTCTCCATGGGCTAGAGTGGCCACACCTGAATTATTTTCTTCATGAAAATCAGATCCTGAGGAATATCAGTGCAAGGAGCCTGTTGGCCAAACAGAATCCATGAAAAAGTGAACGGCAAAGCCCCCTTGAGTCCAACAGGGCCGTGTCACCCTCTGAGAACTGGGACACCCTCGAGTTCAACAGGGCCGTGTCACCCTCTGAGAGCTGGGACACCCTCGAGTTCAACAGGGCCGTGTCACCCTCTGAGAACTGGGACACCCTTGAGTTCAACAGGGCAGTGTCACCCTCTGAGAACTGGGACACCCTCGCTGCCATCGCTGCTGCACTCCAGAGCCTCTGGCTTGGGTCAACAGGCAGGAGCAGGGCAGGAAAGGATCCTGCATGGGCAGGAGAGACAGTAGGAACTCACCAGAAGGGTGAATATCGCCTCTCTCCCAAACACAGGCGCCCCAGAACTGCCCAGCCCTGGTTCCGCAGGCTCCGCGCTCAGGGTGGCTGGGCGTCACCTCAGAGCGCATTGCCGCTCCTCATTTCATACAATCAGTAAGGCTGGAAAAGACTGTGAGAGTCAGAAAAGTGCCCCCAGCCTGCACCTTTTTAATTCCTCTTTCAACCAGGATTTGGTGGGATGCTGCCTCACAAGTTCCAGCATGTTCCCATCTGCATTCCCTGCTCAGAGCTGTAATTCAGCCTGGAGCAGTGGATGCAATGACACGACATCTTCTGCACCAAAAGATGCAACTCCTATTTTGTTTTTCCTTTTTCCTTAAGGAAGATCTCCACGCTATTAATCCCTATTAAATATTGGCTTAGCTTGCAAAGGACCTGGGGACAGATGCATAAAACCAGGATTCCTTCCTGGAAGCACCGACTCCAGCACAAACACACGGGAATGTTCTCAGGGCCTGTACATCCTCTGATCACTACACAAAATAAACCTGCTCCAGGTTTCCATGGCACAGGTATTCCTGGGATTACACCACCAGTGCTTTCTCTTCAGCCCCTGGTTTATTGAGCCCGCAGCTCTCTCCCCGAAGATGTCTCCAAAGGCAGAGAGCAGATGTCCAGAATTCATTTTAGCACCACCTCATTAATAGCAGGATCTTTTTCCTGATAACTTTGTCATTAATTCATATTTGTTTTGCAAATCTGTTAAAAATACAGCTCTAAACCAAATGTATTTTAGGGAATATGGATTTCTCACTGTGGCCCTGCTGCTCACTTACAGATGAGGAAAGTATTGTGAACACGTGGAATGTATTTGTTTGTGTCAGGAAATGCAATGAAATAAAAATACAACAGTTCTTTCAGCTCTATAAATTGCATCTTCAGGAATTAGCAGAGAGAGTCATTTCTACAGAGGTTTTCAGGAGAAAAGACATCAGTATGTGACCTGAAATTAATTTGTAATAGGCACTACTGTGTTCTGTTGCCCTTCCTCATTCTCTCTGTTACACAGGAGATTATTCATGGTATAAATATCATGAATACATGATTTAGGGGTGCTATTCTTTGGGACCCTCAATCATTTACATTTGATAAATATACATAGAAAATGTTGCAATGCTCTGCTGACCAGCCCTGATTTTCAGCTGTTTGTTGGTGCCATATACTCACATGCCTAAGGCTGCAAAATTCATGACCAGATACTGGAAGTCACATCACTCAAAAATCCTGTCCCCTCTCTTTGGACACCTCCACAGAAATACCCCGTTTTACAGTAATACAGGAAAAATGTATGATAAAAGTCACTTAATGCCAGCTTTAGGGAAACACTGTGTTCTGAAAACACGAGAGTCCTGAACCTTCACTAAGTAACTGCAGAGACAAATGCCCCAAAATGCCCTGTTTGCAGGAACAGCCAGTCCTGATTCCACGGACCCAGCAGATTCCTGCTCTTACATTTCTGTGTTTGCCTTTTCTTACAACAGCAAAGTAAAATTGTCAAAAATAAGAATCCCAAACTTCTTAAATGGCTCTGAAAGACAATTACCCAACCATGTAACAATGGCACAGCTCCTACAGAAAGGACTTTTAGAACCATGGAGTCACAAAATCCCAGCGTGGTTTGGATTGGAAGGGACCTTATTCTATTTCACTATCCCAGGTTGCTCCAAGCCCCATCCAACCTGGCCTGGAACACGTCCAGGGATGGGGCAGCCATGGTGGCTGGTGGGGAGTGGGCGGAGGTAAAAACAGGAGAAATATTTGGGACCAAAAAATGTCAACCCATACAAAGCCAGGACAATCTGGAAGAGAGCAAGATTCAGAAGCAATCCTGCAGGAACAGCCACATCTGCATTCAGGGGGAGCAGAGCACAGACCTGTACCCACCGCCTGCAGAACCATCTCTGTGCAGAGCAGAGAACCTGTACCCACCACCTGCAGAACCATCTCTGTGCAGAGCAGAGAACCTGTACCTGTACCCACTGCCTGCAGAACCATCTCTGTGCAGAGCAGAACCTGTACCTGTACCCACCTCCTGCAGAACCATCTCTGTGCAGAACAGAACCTGTACCCACCACCTGCAGAACCATCTCCTGTACCTGTACCCACCACCTGCAGAACCATCTCTGTGCAGAGCAGTGCCTGGGTGGGGCCCCTGCCCTGGGCAGCACAGGGAATCACAGTGGGCACATGGGTGGGCTCTGACCCTCCCTCACCACACCAGGAACTTTCTGGGGTGCAGAGTCCCTGCCCAGCACCTCAGCCCCCTTCCTGCAGCGCTGTCGTGGCACTGCTCTGCCTGCCACGCCAGAGCAAGCACAGCCATGTGGAAATTAAGGTTGTGCTTTTGATGTGAGCAGCAAACCCGTCCTCTTGTGACGGTGGCTGTGCTCCCACACCGTGACCCGAGCCCATCCCTGGCTGGCGGTGACGTTCCCTCCCCGGAGCCGGAACATTTCCAGAGGGGCTGACGGCGGCCGCTGCTCCTCCCGCAGCTGAGCTCCGCATCCTTGGCCTTTTAAGTTTAGCTCCAGAGCTTGTCGCTTCCCTTTATTTCTCTGTGAAGCAGCTGGAGGGGGTCTGGGGCTGAGGTTGGTCCCTGCCCTGCTCCGAGAGCCGAGCCAGCGCCGTGGGCCCGCCCTGTCCCTGCCGAGCAGAGCCGGCACCGGTCACCAGCACAGCCCCGGCCCCGCTTCAGGACCCGAACACCAGCCAGCACTCCGGGGCTGCACAGCCCAGCCATTCTCACGAGTTCTTTTGGAGGCTGGGAACACACAGGAGAGACTTTGTGCTGTTGGCTTTATCCCTGTGTCTCAGCTCCGTGTCATTGTCTGCAGTTCTCGCTGGGGTGCTGCAGTTCGCTATATCATTTGTATGGAGCATTAAAATGATGGAATAATTAAAATTTTTGATTTTTCTTTGTAGAAAACCAAATTAGTCTCGAAAAATGAGCTAAGTAATGTTATTTAGTGTTTATTAGCACATCCAAGTCCCCACACCTTCAATAAGACACCCAGCAAGCATTAAAAGCTGAGTTTACTGGTGCTGTAGAACAGATCCATCCTATTAAAGGCATTAATTCAGCCAGAGCATCAGCCCAGCACACGCAGCAATGAGCAGGGCCTGCCAAAACCCCACCCCAATGACCTCCACAGCTGCAGGCAGGGGCACCGGGCTCCAGCCCCCACAAGGGGGTTACACGGGAAAGCTGAGTGTCCACACACAAAACTTGATCAAACATCACTTCTCCTAAACAGAAACATTCCTCTGAATGAAACTCTTCCACCTCATGCAGGCAGCTCGATTGTAAATGAGGGAGCTGAGGAGGAAAACGTGAAGTGACCAAAACACCTGAATTTCACTACAGAAAATCTCATCTTAATGATAGTCCCAAATTATAAATGAGACTTGGTTCCTTACAGAAAATTACAAAGATTTAAATAAAAATTAGAAATTCTCTTGACTAGATAAGATGCCTATTCAATGAGATGTGCTGTCTACGCTTGTCCAAAAGCAGATTTTTCCTCAGTCCCTCAGCCTGGCACCTTCCCCGTGGTACAGCAAACACCACGCTGGGAACTCGAGCAATCCCAAACCTCCTCCCTGGTCCAGCAGGGCCGCCCTGCCCACGTTCTAACAAACCCAGCACACGCCTCTTGCATCTGCACGGGGCTCCAGCTGTGCGGGCATCCCTCACCCTCAGATCCTCACGGATCTGCCGGCCGGACACGCTGCTTTGGAAGGAGAACACAAATCACCTGTTTTGTCTAAATGAACTCTCCTGGTCATCCTTGCACCCCATTAAATGCAAGAATCCCATTCAAATGCAACAATGCCACTATTTTGATAGACACATACCTTGAAATCAGATAAATTAAGAAAAAAAAAACAATCAAACAAACCCACAAAGCTTGGGCTCCTCTACAGATCCACCCTCATGCCTCCAACCCACAACACCAGAGAAGGAAATTATTTACTGCTAAAACAGGGGAGCAGAGACAGGAGGAAATCAGAAAAACAGAGAAAGCACACCATATAGAAAATGTCAAATATGTCAAAACATTCATGAATACCAACATCTCCCTCTGCACCATCCCCAGCTGCAGAGGTTACTTAGGGCTAACGTTTCAGCAAGTGCAGATTATGCAGCGCGGGGTTTACTTATACATAGAAATCAGCTACAGGTGCATCCAAGGTGCTTTTTGTATGCAGCCAGTCCGGGGATTTCTCCCACTAAAGAAAAGTCAGGAGGGTAAAACAACACAAAACACGAATTTCCCAGCTCTGACCACCCCAGATGTAAATTCCTGCTGGCTGCTCGCAGTGCCCCTGACACACACAACGAGGATAATTAGGGAAAGGACTGAACGCAACTGTTGCCGATTGCATTCCCAGACTAATAAAGCTCCTGCACGGGGCTCGTGCCTGCAGCAGTTCATCTCCAGGAAAGGCGGATTCGGAGCGTGGAGCGACACCTCCTCATCCCCATGTCACCGACTGGGAGTTCTACCAGCCCAGTTTGGTGGCACCCGGAGCTCAACACACCCAAGACAACATCACATCGTCCAGGCCCTCCAAAAAGCACAGCTGAAATTAAATGTCACCAGTGGAATACGATGGGCTGTGTAAGCAGCAAACACCTGACCTGAATTCACCCCCAGTTTGTTTGTGAGGTTTGGAAATCTTGGCATATTTGGGAAAATTGCACCTTGGGGTGACCTCCTCATCCATCCATAGCAGGAGGAGAAAGGTGCCCAGCTCTGGAGAGGAACAGCGAGACCCTCCCCTGCTTGGACTTTTCTGAGGACACCAATGTGACTTCCAGACAAAGCAAACAGACTCCTTTCTTACACCTCGGTGCATTAGAGGAGTAACTCCACAGAAAACAGCGCAGTTGCACGAGCAAAACAAAAAGCTGGGTTCAAATCAACCCAGTAAGGAACTACAAAGCCTGAAATTCCGAGGGAACAAACCAGCATGGGTCTGGCTGCTCCTCACGTGAGCCCAGCAGAACGAGCAGTAACAAATTCCAGCAGCTGCACAGAGCTAAAATAATTAAGATAGCTATTGATCTGGAATATTGCAAGCCTGGAGAAGTGAAATCTTTTAATAAATCCTCCCATTGATACCACCAGTTAAAAATTATTCCTTCAGCTCCATATTCTGCGTTGAGCTCCCACTCCAAACATTTTTCCGAATGTCTCTATACAGGGCCCAGTGTTTCTTCCCCACTTCCTTGCTTTCCTGCCATGCTACAGCCTGCAGAACAAGGCAAGCAGGAACCGAGGGAGGGCAGGGGCTCTGGCAGCGCTCCCCTCTCCAGCCTGCCCTTAACGCAAGACCCCCGAGCCCCCAGAAGTGTTCCCTGCCCGAGCCCACCTCCGTGCCCGTGTCCGGCTGGGCAGGTCGCTCCAGGCTTTGCTCCACTCTCGGTTCCTCTGCACACCCAGCCACAGCCGGGGCAGGAGCACACCCGGGGGCTGGGGGAAGCCGGGAGGAAGAGGAGGTAACGGGGAAAAGCCAAGGCAGGTGTGGAATGGCCGCCCGGGAAGGAATAAATTGTTTTCCCCAGGTGCAGAGGGTTAAACTTGTTAGAAAAGTTACTGCAAAAGACGCTGAGGAAAGTGGTGAAAGCAGCTGATTTCTGGGATTAATTGGGAGCAGCTGGGGGGATATTTAGAGGGGGATCGAGTTGTTAAACTCTTTCTGTAAACAGGTTTTCATTTTTCTTTTGCATTTTAAAACCCTTCTATATCATAGACATTTACACTTCCATATCTATTTACACATATTTAGGGAATGTCTGTATTCTCTCTATATATTTAGGGGATATCTGTATTCCGTATGCGCTATTTAGGTTAAAGTCACAAGGACTCCAGCCCCGTGCCCGTGGCAATCCCAAGATCAAGACCCCGCTCAGCATAAATTAGGAAGCACCTTCGTCTGCCCCAGCCCCGCTCCTTGCCCTCGCACAGCACCCGCCTGCCATGGGACCGGCTTTCATTCCTTCTTACAACTCTTTATTTTAGGAATTTTCCGCCTGACCGAGCCGCAGAGCTCCTTCCCCGGCAGCCCGGGTGCTCGGGGCCTGCCCGCACCGGGGGCTGCAGAGCCGCGGATCGCAGCCCCCGGCACCCCCGGGATGGGGATGCAATAACGGGACACTCCTCGCCAGCTGCGGGACAGGCTGCCCCTCACCCGTGTCCGCGGGTTTTGGGTCGGACACCGCGGGACGCGTGGCAGAGAGAAGGAGTAGAAGCGATCCCGGGAGCGGCATCCCCCACCCTCCCGCGGGCGTTATTTTGTCTCCCCGAGGCGAGGGGCTGAAGTTCCGTTCCCCCGGACGAACCCCGGAGTTTGGGTTCCTGCTCTCTCTCCACGCTCGGGACTCCCGCCAGCTCATCCCGCTCCCCCGGCGGGCGCGGGGACCCGCGGGGCTCCGGGCGCGGGGTCGGTGCCGGTGCCGCGGGCTCGGACCAGCGCCCCCGCCCCAAAGCTTCGCTGGCCGCCCCGAGGCTTTGGGGGGCGGCGCACCCGGTACCCCGCACCCCGCTTTGCTCCGCGCTGCCCGTCCTGCCCCCCAACCCCTCCGCCGCCGCGGGGGCAGGTTTGGGAATTAAATTCCTTAATTAAAGGCGTTTTCCTGAGGAATTAGCCCCCCGCCAAAGGGATGCGCCTGAGCAAAGGCGCGGGAGGAGGGACCGAGGGATGGATGGGGCAGGATGCGGGGTCCTGATGCGGGGTCTGGGTGCGGCGGGGACCGACCGCGGTAAAATCTGCGAAAGGACCAACCTCCGAGCCGCGGCTTTCCCTCCTCTTCCTCCCGCGGGGCCGGCGGCAGCGAACGGGAGCGGCCCCGGCCGTCGCCGCTCCGGGATCGCCGCACGGGCAGAGGCTTTTGTCCCCTGGGTGCGGCGGAGGCTGGCGGAGGAGCTTCGCACTTCGGCAGAAAGGAGACGAAATTCGATTCGTTTACATGTTTTATTGTTGTAAACATTAAAATTGTCTTTCTCAAAGAAAGAGTTCTCGGGAGAAAAAATAATAATAATAATAATAATCCGCGTTTCTAACTGTCGTACACCATATTAAAAAAAGGCAGCGACTTTCCCGTGTGCCAAACCGGGGTATACAAAGAAAAATACTACAGAATATGGCAATATTAAAAATATTACTCGAACATAAAATAATATATTAACCGACAATTTTTAGACATAAAAAAACAAACGGAACAAAACAAACCAAAAATTCAAAGTGCTCAGTAATTTCCAGGGAGTTATGTATAGTATAAGCACTCTGGAAACAGTCAAAAGCTGCTGCATGCAAGATCTGTTTAGCTTTAGACAACAAAATAATCAAGATATAAACTTCTTCTTTAATCAACATCAACAGTACATACAACACTTACAAACAAGGGGTGTCGGGCGGTGTTTACAAACACTATGTGTCCCTTTGGGGGGGAAATTCCGGGGATAACACTTGTGCCCACCTATTTTACAATTGAGAAAATGTTTGAAGCTTAGATAACTACCAGTCTTTATAAAAGCTACCAGACTACATAGTGTCTGAAATACTATTTATAGAATATAGACATTACTGAAATAGCAAGTGCCTATAACATTGTCACCCTGGAATCGTCATGCTTCCCTGGTATGGACAGATTGGGTTTTCCTTTTTTTAATTCTCCCTCTTTTTTTTCTTTTTTTTTTTTCTTTTTTTAATTATTTTTTCCCAAACACATTTAGCTTTTATTTTTAATTTATTTTTTTTTAGAATTGTTTTCCATGATTCATCATAAATAGGCACAGAATAATTTTTTTAAAAGCCAAACTGCGTCTGATAAATTTACAAGCCTTCACCTTCATTAATGCCACGCCACCCACACAATGTTCGGGGTTTGGGTATATTACAGCTTTCTTTTACAGCAGAAAACTTTAGTCTTTAGGAGGGTGAGACTTGTGGGTCACCTCAACACTTGGTTTTTTCACCGCGTGGGTCTGAGCCGCGCGCCCGGCGTTGCCAGACAGGCTTGTCTTTCGAACCAGAAGTCCTTAATAATAAATTCATTTAGAAGCCGATAATAAAAAGTTTATACCATGGTATTTGTGTAGTCCATGAGCTGCATCCATGATGCCCCAGAGCCAAAATGCCCATCGCGTTCTGCCTGCAGGAGTTTGCAACACTGGCTGGGTGGGAGCTGGCACCCAGGGGTGCTGCTCTGGGCCCAGACCACCTTCAGGCAGGTGGAGTTTCTCCTTGGGTCAGTGGAAGCGCACAGGAACAGTCTTAAAAAGGTAAAGTGTCCAGAAAAAGTTTGTCAATTATTGCTGGCGGTGGCACCAAATCTTCCAGTTTCAGGTAGAAAATGCGCTGCAGCCCCTGTGTGCAAAGCGTGCGGAGTTCGGGGAGCTTCCCCAAGAGTTTGGACAAATAGTTGGGGCGATTCAGCCCCCCGTTATTGAAAGTCACATGGTCTTTGAGACAATTTACAATCTTGTTCTGAAGCTCTTCCACCCTCTTGGGTTCCTTGAGCCCGTGCCTCTCTGCAAAGACAAGGGTGTGGGACGTTATGGATCTGACACGGAGAAAGGCAGCCAGGGGAACAGGAGCGGGGCTGGGTGGGAAGCGGGGGACACTGACCTGTCACCATGGCCAGGGCAGCGATGCAAGAGAAGGCAGAGATATCGATGTTCATGTTTTGCAAGTTGGAGGAAAATTCCACAATGGAATCGATCCACTCCCCAAAGCCACGGACACACTGCAACCGGTGCAGGACCACCCCGTTGCAGAAGATCAGCTTCCCCTCCACGGGGTTGGACCTGGAAGGAAGGGGACAACCCCAAAATGAACTGATGGATGAATGAGAGAGGGAGGAAAATTAGATAGAAAGAGAAAAAGGAGGAAAAGAAAGACAGAATATAAGAGAAAGACAAAAGGAGAAAAGAGAGAACGAGTGAAAGGAAGAAAGCAAGAAAGATGAGAAGGGATAGAAAGAAGGGAAAGAAGATAAAATAGAGAAGAGAGAATGAAAGAGAAAAAAGAACAAGAGAGAACAGGAAAGAAATAAAAAAACAATAAGAAAGGAGATGACGGGGGAGAAAAGCTAAACAACTAATTACTTGAGGAGCAATAAATGAAGGATTTAAGAGGCACCTAATTACCGAGGAGTTAATAAAATGCAGATCAGTGGACCTTGAAAGGGTCTGATTCCCTGCCCGCCCTGCGCTGCCCCGACCCCCGCTCACCTGTACGCCAGCCGCAGCACGAACAGCTCCAGGAAGGCGGACTCGAAAAGCAGGTCCTGGTCCGTTTTGGGGAGGTCAGTGAAGCCGGGGATTTTTTCCGCCCACCCGCGGATGATCTCCATGGAGCCGGTCAGGAGATCGTAGAACTGCTGGATGTGCTGGGTGTCGTCACCGCTCAGCTGGTAGTCGGGGTTAGCCTGGAACTGGAAATTCATTTTAAAAAGCACTTAATGAGGTTCTCTAAAGTCTATAACCCGTGAAATTGCTCACCCCGTCCCTGGCCGGGGAGCGGGCTGGGATAACAATTAAACCTCTCTCTGACCAGTGAGGAAATTAGATGTTCCGGGGCAATTAATTCGATTAGGAACGGCGCTCCGAGGCCGCCGCTCTCCGTGCGCGGGGGGCCCGATCCCGGGGCGGCGCCGGCG
>VZTX01025800.1:0-29056 GCA_013400915.1 Pardalotus punctatus
CTGGGGGAGCCTACCTGGAGCTGCAGTGGCTCTTGGCCTGCCTGTCACAGGAGGACCCTGGTCTCCCCACAAAGATCCGTGCCACTTGCTCATGGTGAGGAATCCAAGCAGAATTGGAAAGCTGGGCTGATGCCGCTTGGTCAGTGCTTTGCTTTCTTGTGTAATTGATCCACACAGCAGACAGCTCTGAGCTCCTGCTGCTGCCTCTCATGGATGTGGAGTACAACTGACCCAACGGTCTGAGCCCAATGGACCTTGGACTGGGCACTGGGGGCAGGGCTCCCTGCAAGGCCGGCCGAAGGCAGCTTTGCCCATGGCAGCCCAGAGCTGGACACACACGAGGCCAAGGCTCACCTCCCTCCAGCTGCTGCCAAGGCTTTGCCTCCCACAGGCCTGTGTACGCTCAGCTGCCTTGGCCCCAGAGGATTTTTGGCCTCCCCAGATTGCTCAGCCTGGCTTCCAGTGGCAGCTGCTTTCACAGCTGCCTCTTCCCCAGTCTCTGCTGCTGCAAGGGCTTCTTCTTCCTCCTCCTCCTCCTCCCTGGCTGCAGGACTTGCCTCTTCTGCTGCACATTCAGCTGCAGCAGCTTCCTGCCAGCCCCCTTCTCCAGCTCCTCAAGGTTCCTCTGCATGGCAGCAGCACCACCCTCCTGCCCACCAGCCTCCCCCAGAGGCCACTTGCATGCCTTCTGCCTGCTGTCTCAGGGCACACTCTGATGCCAAAAGATTTTTCTTTTTATATCTTTTTCATCAATTCCTAGCTCTGTAGACTATGACTGTGTAATTCTATCATTTCTTAGCTGACTGCAGTACTTTCCCTACCCTGTCAGACAAACACGTTCCATAATCCCAGTCTGATCTTGCTTCTTCAGTGAACCAAGGCTATTTCACTTTCCCACGTGTTTAGATGCAAAATATGGGTGGCTAGAAGCAAGGCGGTGGCTTCAGTGGGGCTCTGAACCAAGAGGGGGAATTAGTTCATTGACAGTACTTCTAATTGGGAATTTCAGTCAATCATGCTTATTTGAGAAACTTAGAAAAGTGTCGAAACCCTGTCTTACATGTGCATTTCACCCTGAGTGTGCCTAGGGGACAGTCATGAAACAGTAACAAATTTTTAGCATCTGAATCTTGTTTGGTTCTTGATTTTCAGGGCTACAAGGCACCAACTCAGTCCATCAGCTGCATCACTTGATGGCAACAGCACCTGCAGAGGACAGCACAGGGCGGGCAGGCCTGCACCTTGCTAGCAGGCAACCTCTCCCCAAGGCCTCAGCAACTCACAGGGAAAAGTCACATCAGTTTTGACCATGAGCCATGCAGGGCTGCTCCTTTGCGTGCCCCCAAGTCCTGGCTGAGGCTGTCCAAATGGTCCCAGTTTGCATGAGGATGGCCGATCCCTTCTGAATGCTGCCAGGACGTGTGCGTCAGACACAGGGGCTGTGCTGTGCCCTCGATTGCTGCAGGTTGCCCCAGGTGACCTTCTTAGGCAGCACATTGGCTGCACTCACAGTGCTCGCAGGGCAGCAGGAGGTTGTCTGTGGCTCTGGAGGCCAAGGCTAAAGCTCACAGGTGGCTCTTGATGGGCAGGTGATTTCCCCATGCTCAACACGGAAAAACAGGACACAAGATTGGCCTAGAAGCACACAGCACTTTGGGTTGGGGTGTCCTGAAAGAAGCAAGATGCCCTCTTGGACTGGGGCTTGCTTTCCTTTGCCCACTTTCCCAATGGCAAGCGAAGCTTTCCTTAGTGGGCCCCTGCAGTGCCTTCCCCCTGAATGTGAGGCTCCGCCACCTGCCCAACGCCTTGGATGCTTTCCTTCCCCGCCTTTATGCACCTGGGGGATGGGCAGGGCATGCCTGCCTGTTTCCCCCAGCCCGTGTCACCCCTTCTTGCCGAAATCCTCCTGCATCCCAACGCGCACTAATTGCTAATTGCTCCCAATGACACAAATCAGCACCCTGATTCAAACTTTCAAACTTTGACCCTGATCGCACACTGCTCCAGTGGTGCTGCCTCAAGAGAAGTGTCCCAGAGCCAATTGCAGTTGCAAAAGGGAATTTATTCCAGCTAGCTCCACCCACGCTTCTGATACAGAATTAACAAGTGCTGTTACAAGCTGACTACAGATTGTTACATTTCTGCTTCCTACGTGGAAAGATCCAAAGATCCCTTCCAATTTCACACAAGCTCTTGTATGACAAAGGCTTACATAGTGGCGCCTGTACAGATACATGTCTGTCTCAAAAGTCACAACCATCCATTGCATTTTCCAAATACTCCCGGACATGGAAGGAAACTACAACTCAACACCTCTTTCTGAAAAGCCTCATCCATAGATAAGCATGCCAGTCAGTGGTGTGTAAATAGATGGAGCCCTGTACCAAAAGAGCTATATGCAGCGGGAACTGATCTGCAACTCTACAGCTACCAAAGTACAGTTAAAAATTTACATGCCCCTGTAACTAAAGACATAGGACAGTATAGCTCCACAACTCTATCCATTTTGAAACAGAACTCAAGACCTGCAGAGATGTAACAATGTACAGGCACAGTAATACCTGGCTACTCATTGGGCTGGCACAAGGTCCCGAGGGAACCCAGCCGGCCCATTTCCCCATGCTCCCTCCCCCTTGGTCACTCGGTCCCTCACAGAGCAGCCCTTCTGGAAACATCAAACGGACAAAGATCTAGGAAGTAAAGGGAACACTGAGTCACTTGCAATGTGCCCTCAGCCCTGCCATAGCCTCAGCACACCCCGCCTCAGCCTTTCCAAAGCCTGCAAGCTCATCAGCCTCCATGGTGCTGCCAATGCCCTCAGCATCCTGCATGCCTGAGCCCTGCCAGCCGTCTCTGCCCACGGCCTCTTCCCTGCCCACTCAGTCTCCGTTGCCATTGCCCTCAGCTCCTCCAGAGCCCCCAGCCCCACTGATTCCTCTCAGCCCCCACAGCCTCGCCGTCCTCTCGGTGCCAGCACCACCACCACCACCTCAGCAGCACCGTGCCTTCAGCAGCACTGTCCCCTGGGGCAGCCCCACTGCCCTCAGCCTTACTGGCCCTTCAGTGGCTCCCCAGTGCCTTGAGCCCCGACGCCCCTGAGGGGGACACTGCCTGCTGCCACCGGCACTTCCCGCTGCTCCTGTCAGGTGTGGGCAGCTGATGGAGCTGGGGCTGAAAGTACTGCTTGGCCTGGCCCAACTGCCAGCCTGGACACAGCCCAGCACGGCCAGCCCTGGGTACAGAGGTGGCCCAGTGGGCAAGCCAAGAGGGGAGAGGGGCAGCAGAGTGGGGTGAGAGGGCAAAAAGCAACCTCTCCCCTCCAAATGGCAGGACACCTACCTCATTAGCCACGGAGCTAGAACTTTTGAAATAGAGGCTTCAAGATTCAAACCTTATCTCAAAAGTGAAACTCCAGGCAGCTACACTTGAGAAGTAGAGGGAGAGGCACTACAGCTGCCTTGTCTTTACTGCCTCTCCCTGGGCCCCTTTTTCCCACACACAGCACTCCTCCTGCACAGGTACAAGCACATGGCCATGTACGAAGCTGAGGGCTGGAGAGCTCCTGCAGAGCTGCCATGGAGTTCTTGCCAAGCCCTGCCCAGCAGCAGCCCTCGGCAGCCCTTCCCAGCACTTTGGGCTGATGCAGGACAGTGTGGAGAGAAAGGCAGGCAGCAGAGCCTGGTACATCCATACCTGGCCTTCTGGAGCTGCCGCAGCTTCCTGCATTATAGACATCTCCTTCTGCTTCTCTTCCTCCTCTTCCTTTTGGGCTCTTCTCCATCTCCAGCCCAGGCCTCTTCCCGCCATTGTTTCCTGCTCCTTCTTTCCTCTGCCTGGGGGTAGCCTGCAAGCCTTGGTGCAAGTGGTTGCATTAGATGGGCAAAGGCAGGAGGCACGAGCTCAGTCCCTTCTTGTTGGAGCCCCTGCGAGTGAGCGCCTNTGAACACCTTTTACCTGCTTGTCTCGGGAAGGCTGCTCAGGACTTCAGCCTTAGGCAGGGCCTCTGCAGAGCTCTCGCCCTCTTTGCTGGGAGCCCAAGCTGGAGGAGGTGCCTCAAGCAGAAATTCTGAGGTGAGCTGAGCTCTGGTGGAATATTTTGGTGCTGTTAATGTGTCTGTACTTGGTCCTTATGTTGTAAAAGTGTGTTTTTTAATAGTTTTATATGATCGTACCTCCTACATGGTTTGTCATGTTTCTAGGTTTCTGTCTTTGTGACTTTTTTTGTTTCAGTGCACTGCATTGAATTCCAATATCACCATTTGTGAAGCTTTTTTTTGTGTGGTTTTTTGTGTTTTGTTTTTTTTCTTTTGCTGCCATCAGCTATTGGTTAAAAATAGCTACATTATATTTCCATTAAATATTCATTAAATTGAGTTGTGGTAGGCTGTGAGAAACATCCAATTAAGCAGTTCACTTTCCATACATAAGGCTACAAATGAGCAGTCTTCTTTCTTTTCAATAATGCATCACAGGCTGCCTTTAGTATCTGTAAAATAATTGATAAGGCAAAAGTTATTTGTAAAATACATACTAGAAATAGAAAAGTAGATTAGAGGGGAGATTCTGCCTCGGGACTTTCCTCTGACTGTGGGAAAAGCACAGCATACTTTGATTTAATTTTTACATAGCCTGGGGAAACCTGAAATGCCGTACCTAATAATTCAATATTTTCTCTTTCTGACATGCATTATGGATTACTAAGTCTTAAAAACCAGAGCAGAAAAACACATCATAGGCTTTTTCCACCCTGAAACCATTACAGGGCAGTAAATATGCCTGGGTCATAGGCAAGGCTCAGTGATGTTTTGCATCTAAACGGTTTATCTTGTTTTGTAGCTAACTCACTGATACACCCGTGGATGTGTGTGAGAGTGTGCCCAGGCTGCAGCCGGAGGCAGGACTGCCATCTGTGCAGGCAGAGCTGAGCTGGTTGGAGCAATGGTGACAGCAGAAGTGAATCGGTTCAGACTTCAGTGTAGCTCAGAACAGCTCTCTGGATTCCCAGGGCCAGCCTGTGCTGCTGACACCTCCCTGGCACACTGACAGAAGACATTAAAGCTAGCTAGGTTTTCTGTAGGCATTATCAAACAGCTCCATCCTCTGCAGTGCAGACCTGCCTCAGACCCTACGCTGGGTCTGCCACAGGGGTGAACAACCTGTAACTAGGCACTGCAGGGACCTGGGGTCTGTGCCCTGAGCTGGGCTGCTCCATGGGTAACAGTGTCACAGGACAGTGACATCAACCTGGTGCCAGTCTCCTGTTTCCCCAGCTCTGGGCATATCCAGGGACTAGAATTCTGTGTAAACCTCTGTATCCCAGGTTACACATTCCATGCTGCTTGTGTAGCATCCCTCAGATTCCATTTTGCCTTGTATGTATCTCCCCTGCTGTCACTTGCTCATTATTTCTCACCGGTCTTCATGTGCTGATGTTAGTTTTAATTCACCCCTTTAATATCTAATTCCAGGGCATTACTTCCAAATGTACTTTCTGGTTATTACCAAAGCCATGTGTACATACTGGCCCTAAACTCCATGGAATATTGGTTCAGCAGACTAGAAATAGTTTGGCCATTTCATTCCCCTTTAAAATGTAGGATTTAATTGACTAAAACATGAAGCAAGACACTACAAGATGTACAGTACTTTTTTTTTTTCTTCTTTTTTACTTCTTTAATTTGAGATAAAATTACAATTACTTTTATTGTTCCTACAGTGTAATATTTGAGACAGAAAATCTTGTATTGACCCTGCACTGATGCCAGAGGAGGGTTCCTATGGATGTGGCACCTTACACCTAAGACACGTGGAGCCTTTCAGACAAAGGAAATAATCTGGTAAGGACCCAGCTCTGAAGGAGGGTGTGCTTTGTGATGTGGCTGAGGACCAGCAGCCACTGCAAACTCCAACCATACCAAGAAAAAGGGATGAAATCCTGGGAGCAGGAAATTTATGGAAGCAGTGGTAAAATTCCTACCTGAGAGGCAGGATTTCTTACATGATACAAGTGAGTATGCGTCTAGGAACTCAGCAACAAGCTCATTCCTTACTAATTTTTCAGCTTGCCCTTGGGGCAGTGTACAGGAAAAATACTTTGTGAACATTTAGATTGTTTAGTACAGTATCATTGTTAAAGTTACCTCTTGATTAAAATGGTATTTAAAACAATGAAAATAATACATTTGATGTCATAAATGCGAAACACTGAAAATAATTCAGCAAGAAATGAAAAGTAAAGCTGCAGTTTTGTTTTCATACTTTTCCCATGTTTTCTTCATTTTTCAGGAAATCACATAAAAATTCACTCAGAAGTCCAATCTATCAGAAAGTCCATACTTGTCAGATGTACGTGTACTGATAGAAGGAAACAAATTCTCTCCTATGTACTGCAATATATAAATAATATACATTATTTATTGATTTGCACCCGTGATTTTTCACATCCATCAACTATTTCCATAGAAATATAAACAGAAGTTTAAAGTTTTAATAATTAAAATGCTGAGATGGTAAAAGTGGTGACATAAATGAAACAAAATCAAATCAGACTGTGATCTTGCATACTGGTATGTATGCAGACAGTGGCATTGTTCCTTAAAAAAGGCTTTAACAGATTTTATTCTGCAAGGCTTACTACTATTGTGCCTGGATATCAGAGGAAATCTTCCTGCCAGCCATAATTAGAATTGCCAGCTTTTGAAGTTTGTCTTAGTATTTACAGGGATCATCTAAAACCCAGTTAAATCAATGGCAAAGCTCCTGGGATGCATCTCTGCTGCACCTCATACAATAGTACTAAGCAGTGCCTGACTTGGTGATAAGCAAGCCTTGTGCAGAGCCATGCAAAAGGCAGCAACCAGAGGCTAGAAAGGAGCACAGTGACAGTGCAGGTTAAGCCTCAAACAGGCTCTGGTTCCAGAGGCTGCTCACTCTCAGCTGGTGCAGCACCTCCCTGCAGTTACACAGTGCATGGCTTGAGCACTGTGAAGCCACGAGTAGCTTGGCCTCAAACTGAAACTCCAGCAGTACTTGATAATCAGGTGCCTTAGGGTTTATGTGCTTCTCACCACATTGTTTACCGACTAACCTGCAGTAATATAACATCAGGAGCAAGAAGAGGGTGTTTGAAAACTCGATCTACTGCTTTATTGCTAAACTGTCAGGTAATGCATAATTCCTTTGACCTCTTATGTCTGAGGTACCAGTCCTAATGCTTCCATAATACTTTAGAATTTAGCAGGAAAGTATGCACACTTTTAACTGGCTTGTAGTTGTATAAATGCAAACTTGTGCAAGAGAGTTTTTAGCAATATTATGCGGAGCTGATTAGCTGTAATACTACTTTGATGAATTTTTTGTTTTCTTTTATTCTCTCCCTTAAAATCCTCACAACTGTTTTTAAAGGAGGAAACAGCATATTCTGCAATCCAGAATGATTACTCATGGGCTTTTTTAGCCAAAAATAGGTAATGCATAGAAACAGAATGGTCATTAAAATTGGAAATTTATTATGAAAGTGATCCATCTGGCATTTAGTGAGCCTCAAAGAGAAGGTTGTGGTTCAAATATAATTCGTCCTACATTCCAAATGGAAAATGCAGGGATTTTAAAACTCACTTAAGGCCCTATTTGCAAATTACGGACTTTCATTTTGGGGGTTGTTCTTTGTGCTGTGTTTCTTGAACTTGGAAGGAAAAAAGCTTTGGCTAAAAGAGCTCAAAAAACTCTTATAATTGGCACCCTAGAATGGGCAACTTAGTGAGTTTTCACTGCTTTTGGGCTTGAGTTTAGCAATCCATTTTTATCCAAATAAAGCCTGGATTAATTTGAGCACCAGTAGAATGCTTTATAACACATTCTGTAATAAGGAAGCAGCATTTAGTGAATCAAAATGTAGCAACGAATAAAACCACCCTCAGCTTCATGCATTTACTGAAAATGTTAATTCTGCAGTCTCCAGACTGCAGAAGTGGCTCACATTTTCAGAGCAGTGTAGAAAACATTGAATTTTGTAGCCTTAAGGTTACAAAAAAATGAGTAAACTGTGCTTCTTGTTTGGAAAAAAGATGTGGAGCAGCTCTGAAACCATCCTCCTCTAAAAATGACTCTTAACTCTGCTCTGTCTGATCTCTTCCTTAAGCTCTCCATCAGCAAAGGCTCTCCAGTTGTCTTGTGCAGGCAAAGTAGTTCGTAAGATCTTTTCTGTCCCTTTCTGGAATGATTTTACCCAAGTGAGTCCCATCACAGACAGCTGCCTGGTTTTCCTAAGCTTGCAGCTGGTCCAATCTTTTGTGTGCAAAACTGCTGCCTTCTTGTTAACTACACCAGTGTTGAGAGAGGGTGGTCACATTTTAATTTCCTGAAGGTGGAATTAAAGGTGCATAAAGCCAGCTGTTGGTGTCAGCCCCCAACATCACTTCTACAAGGGTGGTTATAGTAGAAAAGAGTTCTGGCTCTTCTGTTTTTTGTAAGAATTGCTGATCATATGCAAAATGTTAATGAACCTAATTATTATGTGTTTTCCCCATTTAATAACCAGAATGTGCAGTATTTTGACTATTAAACACTTCATGCGGTTATAAAATACTACATAACTGGACATCTAGTGAGAAAAATGTTTTGATCTACAAAAGTGTGAATGACAGAACTTCATGTTGCAGGGTAATACATTTTCAGATTTTCCAGCCATTTTGTTGCTGCACTGGTTATCATAGTGGTATTCTTGCACTGCCTTGGCTGGAGTTATAGGTTTGTTAAGAGGTGGAAAGTAATTGTTTTTGTTGGAATGTGTTTAAAATGGGTAATAAAGCTATAATTATAGGTATGAATGCCTGTTCTTACTTAAGTTCTAACTTCAGAATTTTAACACTGATGCCCCATTAATTCCTACTCTAGAGTTTTACATCAGCAAACTCATTTAATGTTGCCTCTAAAATATGCACATTTCTTTCAAATGAAGCTGTTTTTTCTGCATGTAAGAAAGATATTCCATCAGACAAATGAACCAAAAATATTTTAACTTTTCTTTAGCCTTTTACCCTTTTCCTTTCAAACAGAAACCATTAGGTCTTAGCACTTCAGATTCTAGGGAACACATGAATTTTCCAGTAGCCCAAAACGAAGCAATTATGCTGTCTCTGTGCAAATATGACACTCAAGAAGGTACAATTTTCTTAAATTATATTCCTGTTAATTACTCTGAGCCTTTCTAACTAAGCTGTGAAAGCTAACTTGATTGCTCCTCAAGTACAAAATCTGGAATAAAGCCAAAATGAAAATGTCTTCTACTTCCTACTTGAAGAAGAAAACTTTAGAAAAACAAACTGACAGTATCAATGAAGTAGATACATCTTTTGTCTGAACCTTCTCTTATTCAGTTTACTCTATCAAATTGTAAAATCATTTCCATTCAAGCACCTGTCATCTTAACATTTTTATGAATAATTTCCTTATAATCTGTTCAGAATTAACAATGACTACTTTTAGAATAGAATTTCATGATCCCAAACTGAAAAGTTTTAAATTTTTTATTATCAATACTTTTCTTTAATTATTCTTATTAACAAAGCTGCTGAATACTGAGATATTGTTTAAAGTAAAAATGTTAACTAGTTTACAGTTTGGTGTTCCAAGTGATAAATTTTTATGTGATGGTTATGTGTGTTTGTCTATCCCCTTAAAAAAACTTCTGTCTTCTGTGACCTACTGTAAATCAAACTTGATGTTTCAGAACATGAAGATGCTGAGGCTTTGAAAAAATCAGAATCTAGCTAGAGAAGAGGATCCAGTGCTCTACAGTGTTCACTGAGAGAGGAGCAGTCACAATTCAAAGCCCCATCCATTTTAAGAGGCAGGAATCAGATGCCTCAGTCAAGGTGTGCATATGAAGTGACCTTTTAGCCCTTTTACAGCTCCAAAGCAAAACTGGCATGTTCTGACAGTCCATCAGTCAAGGAGGTAGGAACATCAGGAGAAACAGGGAAGTAGTGTGAGGAAGAAGAAAAGGCAAGAGCAATAGGAGGGTGCTGAGTGTAGTAAAAGTATAGATGAAGTAGCTGGAAGGTACAGATGTAAATCCAAAAGTAGGGAGACTTCCTATTGTGCTCTTTGTGGAGGAACTCTCAAGCACTCTGAATCACACTTGGTAAAATCAGCTAAGAGGAAAAGCTATGCACTCACCTAAACAGTAAAGCATCTTTACTTTCACATGGAGCTTTAGGTAGAATAAGATTTATATAAGCAAAGCTTTATTAAGTAATTTAAAGCAGGTTTCATATATGTTTTAGGGGTTTTTTTGGCAGCTGAAGTGCAGAGTAAGGAATGTGATTTACTGTTGTAAAAAGGAAACAAGAATGATGGATGAATGTGTGTGCAATGTCTATGATGTGCACTCCACAAAGCTGATGTGTAGGACAAAGCAAAGTCATTCAGATTTTATTTTGTAGGAGAAATAGTGCTATGTGTTATTTTAGACTCAAGGGCAGGGTTGTTCCCCAGTAAAATGAAACTTGAAAGAGGCCTGAGTTTGGTACCATGGTTTGCCATATTGTAAGTTGTTCAGAAAGTGCTGATGTTAGCAGCTACAAATTTTCATGATGAAAATGCAAAAACCAGGCTGCCAGTTAATAAAGAGCATATAATTGTTAAAATATCTGTTAGAATATACACTGATCCAGAATAAAACCTTAAGAGATTCTATTTACTTAGCATTCCAGTAAAGTACTGGTAGAAATCGGTGGACATTTTCATGGTATTGAAAAACGGACTGTTGTGTAGGAGAATAGATTCACATGTCTACTTTTTAAAACCTTACTGAGGAGAAAAGAAGATTTGTGTTGATAATACATGGATCATGTTACCTGGCAAGTCAATGATCTATACTTTTAATATCAAATCAGTCCTCTAAATAAAGTAAAGAGTCGTGTTATCACCTGCCTACTAAGATGTATCATACATTTTAAAAATAACTGTAATGAGCTGTTGTGTCATTGAGCCATCATTGAACCTCAGTTTAGTTGTTTGTTGACTGTGTGGCAACTGCATGAGTACCTCAGACTACATGACTACAAAAGAAGATGCAATTGTAAAATATTCTGCTCTTCAAGAATACTCTGAAGCAGAGAATGTTAATTTGGAGGTACAAGAACTTGGTTTCATATTGCAAGAGATAAATAGCCTTTTCACTGGCTGTGGAGAAGAAAAATGTAGGTATTATCTTGAAATCAAGGATGATTTTCATCTCATATTGATATTTTGAAGAGGAAAGAACCATAAGAATTTTACTGAACATTTGAGTTAATACAATGTTCACAAATATTGTACAAAATAAAAAGGACTGTACTTTAAGTTTGTTTGTACTGTGATTCTTACTCTGAGGGTACAATTGATGTGACTATGAGTAGACTTCCATATTTAGTCTAGAAGTCTTTCTTAAAGATGAGCTTCTATAGAGTCAGAATTCCTCTGTCCTGTTTGCACAGTGGGTTAAATCTGGAAAACTGTGCTTCCTCTATGATTTGTCTTCATGGTGCTGTTGCGAGATACCTGTGCACATACCCAGCCATGTGAAATATGTGTCCTGGACACCTGGTACTCAGCAGCAGTTAATCTCTTTTAGAAATCTACTTCTATGGGGCTAAATCCACTTACTAACATAAATACAGCTGTGTGGAGAGGACTTAGGTGGGGAAGGGATCAGGAAATTCTAACGGAATTGGACAGAAGTGGTCTTAAATATGGCAGTTAGGACTATATGAGAACTAAGGGGTGAGCTAGCTACTTACATTCGCAGTACTTTTCACAAGAAAAAGGCTAGGATAAGAAATTGAGGGTCAGCAAATATGAAAAAGCCTCCCTTCACCAGCATACCTAAGCACATGAAAAATGTCCCATACCTCATAGTGGAAGGAACTTTTCCTTTTCATTCTTGATGTTATGAAGACATACAGTTTCATTCAGGTGACTTACTAAAAGATCAGTGCCAATCTCAACACATTTCCACTCTAATGCTGAATATTTTTGGACCTGTCAGTGAAATCTCATTTTACACCAGGAAATACCAACACCTCTCCTCATTCCCAGGTTCCTTTCGTTTGCTGTCCTTCATTTTTGATCCCTAAATTGGCCTTGTAACAACTCATGACACACTAGATCACGGTCCAGGCTATGTTTTGATGCAGGCAGCATTGTGCCACTCATAGCAACTCTCACCAAGTTGTCCTGTGCTAGAAAATGAACCTCACCCAAGTTGAGGTGGAAGCACTATGGGAAATAATGAACAACTCATCTGCTTCAAAGTGTTGGACCTTCTCCCAGTCTTTGCTGGGATGGTACAGGGAGAGGTCAAGTATTCTCACATCTGTCACAAATTCTTCCAGCTCTCAGCATCTCAGCAGACAAAGACAGCTGTGTGGTGTGTGGGAACTCAGCATACCAGTACCACAATACCAGAGCTCTTTTATCTGTCTAGGAGCTCTCCTGATCCATATTGCCTGGACAGGCCAGTGATCTATGGGTTCCCAAGCAAACACTTCTCCCTCTCTTCTTGTCACCTGTGAAGGCCTGGCCACAAGAGAGGAGCACAGCTGAAGAGGAATATTTCTGCTCTGCATTTCACAGGCCAAGTGATTAGATCAGCATGGGAAATTCTTCCATGGAAGTGATTCAGCTTAAAGATTTGCTTATAATCTCTAGATGCCTGTCCCTCCCTAGACCATCTACTAGTGTCACAATATTGCATTCCCAGTGCAGTGCTCACGCTAACAGAAACTCATGAGGGCTCAAGCTCATTAATTCAAATACTCCCTTCCCAAGAGCTTGCTATTTTTAGCAATAATTTCAAGAGCAGTGCTGTTCTCCCATGTCTTTGTGTTTGAGGCAATGTGGTCCCACTACAGGGAGCCAGGGACAAGCAAGGCTTTTTAGAGTTGTGCTGCACAAACTCAGCTGTGTTACTGAAATTCCTATTATTAACACAACTACAACACTGGACCCAGTGGATACTATAAACATTAATGCTGAAGGAATTTTTGCTGCCACTGCAGCTCCTGCTGATGCTACTCTTACTACCTCTGCTTGACAGCAGTAGCAAGGCATGGCTGTGAAGCAAAGGAAGGTAACATCAGAGAGGAAAAGCCTTTACCAATACTATCTCTGAATAAGGGCCTGCCCAGGCTGCATCAAACCTCCTGGTGTGGTGCCATTTGCTCCATCTCCATGAGAGGGACCATTCAGAAGAAAGAAGAGCAAATAAACAATGAGATAAACCAGACAGTCATAAATTCTTGATTACTTTTTCTCTTTTTCTGTTACGACTCTATTTACATCCAGCCTCACCTTTTCAGTCCATGTAAAATTCACTCAATTTCTGTTGCCAAAAGGTTTCTCATCTTCTGAATCAGAGCTCTCCTGATTAGGATTGCAGATTGTGGCTATGGTGTCTTGTACCTGATGAGCCCCTTTAACTCCTGTCCTGCCAATGGTGCTGGAAAACTACTCTCTTTCTTAGCCAAGGATGAGCCTGCCCTCCTTCTAGGCAGTTGTTCACCTGGCTATCCCTAGTTCTGTTTCCCCTCATCCTTCTACGTGACAACTCCCCTTCCGCAACCTTTTGGTCTGTGGAAACAGCCAGTGTTACCTACAGGTCAATCAAGCAGAAGGGTGCCCTGAAATGTTGCGTCTGTGTGCTCTATCTCTCCTTGAAGGTGGTGTGTGAAAATGTTTGGCAAAGGTGAGGGCATGCTTTGGGGTGTTGACCTCAGCCAGGCTTTCCTGCCTCGGTATTAATCCATCTCTGCTTGCTAGGCAGGGCACCTTTAGTTGTACTGGAACCTGACATGCCTCATGTGTGCCCAGCTGGGTCCCTGGCTAAATGGAGACTTCCCCTTGCCTTAAGTACTCTCTTCCACCAAACTGTCTATAGATATTCTTGATTCTCTCTTTTTTGCCTGATCTGGACTTTCCATGAGGTCCATTAGATTTCTTTATTGTTGCTTCTTGCACTGTTGCTGATCTAGGCACAAGGTGCAGGAACATGCATAATTTAGATGTTATTATCATGTTGAGAGGTGCCTTATTCAAGAGCTGCCCAAGAGCTGGTCCTGGCATTACAAAAATTAGTGGCTATATAAAGATTAAAAATCTTATTGCAGCTGTCATTAAGGGTTAGCTGAAAGACCAGTTTCAGCTTTTGGTTTAAATGCACAGAATAGTATGGATTTGCATGGAGAATCTATACATAGGAAGCAGTCCAAACCCGTAGCTTTTTGTGGACATCTGAATGTAGTTGCCTGCATGGGAGAAGAGAGCAAAAGTGTTTCTTGAAGGGAGAAAGGAGTTCAGGTGAGCATCTTCCAAAATACTTGAATCAGGGCTAGTAATCTACTTTTAGAGAGGTAAATTACACACTGACTTCCTGTCTCACTTATGATCTCTAGGTGTTACTGTGCTATAAATAACAATAGCATTTCTTTTGACAGGGGAAAGAGGTTGAGAAATTAACTTGGAAAAAGACTGATTTTTTTTCATCTTACAACATACGGATGATCAAGATGGGGAAGAGAATGTGCTGAACTTGGAAGATTTGTGTGAGGCTGTGGTTCCACTCTTCCTTGCAGGATTTGTGAGATTTTTTTTCCTACACAGAAGTTGGCAAATAAAGCAGATAAAGTAAAGATTCAAGCACAATGACAGGCAAATTTGGAAAAATTTGCATAGCAACTGCCTGGCTAAATTTTTCCTGTAAGATCTATAAATCTGTCACTCTCATGAATAGAAGATTCTCACAAATCACTAGCCAAAAACTGAGAAAGCCATCACCTAATTTTCACAGAAAAAAAACATAGTTGCAAGAAAAATTTAACTCTCTTTTCAACCACAAAAAGCAATCCTACCTTCTCAGCCATCATTTTGTATGGCTGTGTTCACTGATGTAATAGAAACAAAAATCACCACATCTACTAGAGATCGATATCATGCAAACTTTTAAAAGATGACATTATCTTCAGAAGAAGTTTTGCTATACCCTTTCAATAAACTCTTTGATATTAATTCAGACAATTTTGAGTAAAACTATGTAACACCTTAGCACAGAACATCGGTAATAATTCAATATACTTTATCAAGGAGAGAACCTCACTTCTCAAACAGGCTGTTTTACCCACTTAGAATTTACATCTTTAATATATATGATATAAGAAATCTATGGTAAACTCACAAGGCACCCAGGATAGAGCTTATTGAATTAATTTTCCATTTTGTTTCTATTTTAGAAACCTCAGTGACCCTTTTATTTTTTTGGACAATGCTCTGATGAATCCAGAGCACATCTCTGCCTTAGTTTTTTTCACAGAGTCTATTTTATTTACAAATGGCTGTGAGGTAAGACAGAAATTTCACTTACATTAAAAAAACCTTAAGTTAGCAAAGATGGTGCAGTTTTTAAAATTGCCAATAATTTTCCATTATATGTCATAGCCATCAATATTGAAAAATGTTAACTGATTTTATGAAATCTATAGAGATTTTGGATTTACACCTTTACAAAATGAGTAGATTCCAGTCAGTTTGCTAATGTGCTTTTATTTCAGTACTTGAATTCTTTGCTTCTGTTTG
Source organism: Pardalotus punctatus (assembly GCA_013400915.1). Lineage (NCBI taxonomy): Eukaryota > Metazoa > Chordata > Aves > Passeriformes > Pardalotidae > Pardalotus > Pardalotus punctatus. Next base: position 15,613 of record VZTX01025800.1, read on the forward strand.
CTCACATTTTGAGTTTATTATCTATAGTGCTAAATACTCATTCCTAGAATTCTAAATGAAAGCTGAGAAGAAAAGTCTTCATTGATGATGTAATTGGCAGAGCAATATTAAATGCATGCTATGCTTTAGATAGATTTTATCTTGCTTTAAGTGCTGGTGCTTCCTGATAAATTATTTGAACTCTTTATCCTCACACCTGCACTATCCATAACTGAGATACAGAGCATCAGAGGACTTTTTTGGAAACTCATCTGTAAGAAGAAAGAAAGACTCTGTAGATTGATGAACATCCAACACATAGAATTAATCCAAATTAGAGATTCTTTCTCTACAATTTTGAGTAAATATTCCAGCCAAATTTGAGACTTTATTTGTGCTTATGTTTCTTTTTCTCATATGAGTCCCAGAATTTTCCTTTTTTCCTCATAAATCTTTCTTCAGGATTCTGTTGTAAGATAACTGCCATACAGAAAAACAACATGGTAAGACCTGTGTTGATGGCTTATATGAGCACTTAAAAACCACAAAACAAGGCTTTTCTGTAGTGGTTTTTTTTTGCTTGTTTGTTGGCGGGGGGGAGGGTTTGTTTTGGTTTGGTTTGGGCTTTTTTTGTTTGTTTGTTTGTTTGCTTGTTTGGGTTTTTTCCTGTTTTTTTGGTTCTGTTTTTTTTTTTTTTCTTTAACAGGATTAAAGAAAATTAGGATTAGGTGTTACTAACCTTCTATTTTGCTATACATCTTCAGCTTCTTTGAAAGAATTTTGGCTGAAAATGTTCCTATAATTAAAATGAAAGTAAATTCTGATATCTTACGGGAGGTTTAAGCAAGAGAAATTCTGCTATTTCCTATTTGTCCTGAGGAATAAAAAGGTGTGCTGTCCCCACTCCTCTCTGGAAGAACAACTTTCAGATCTGTCAAATTTGAAGTTCAGACAATATTGAGTAATCTGAGTAGTAAACTGTGGAGAATAAAGTCTCTCTCTGTGTATGCCTGTAGATACAGAATGAAATATTTGAAGTATGTGTTCATGAAGACTGAATTAATTTTACTCATGCCTTTAGAAGGATATTCACATTTCAGCATGGCTTATACATGGAAAAGTTCATCTTATAAGAAGATTTTACATGGAAAATGAACAGCTGCTAGAAGAATTTTTGCAATCAAAATACTAGCCAGAGATTTATGTCGTCTGGATTTAATTTAATGGCAAGATACCTCAAAATTTCCAGAATACATTGATGCTGAATTAAATTTACTGTGGCAGGAGAAATGTATGTACAAATTCCCATGGATCACAAGATTAGAAAACATTATGGAAAGATAGATAATTTCCAGGAACAGTGAACAGTTATTTAGTATTTGGAGTTTTTTGTACTATACAGGTTTTGCTCATTTTTTGAGACCTGAAGTTTCTTAAGTTTCTTTCCTATGGAGTTTATCTCAGACTTGTAAGGTCAACACATATTTTAGAACATTTGTCAACTTTCCTAGCTTTTGAAAACTCTGTTAGAGGAGCCCATCAGAGCTTACAGCTAGTTATTTTGTAAGCTCTACTTCTTCCTATGAAAATGGTATTTATAATAAAAGGCATCTCCCAGGGCTGCTGCAAGAAGTTTCTCAGTACTATGAGTAATTCTGCTGGCCAAATCAGTATGGATCTTTTCAGATTTTTTTTTTAATATTATACACAAGGCAGCCTCCTTAAAGTGAAATGTACTCCCTTTCTTCTGTTTAAAACAGGAAAGCAGGAAACAAATTTATTTTCTGTTTTGTTTTTTTGGGGGTTTTTTTGGTTTTTTTTTGGTTTTTTTATTTTTTTTTTTTTTTGTTTGTTTGTTTTTTGGGTTTTTTTTTGTGTCAGATGAGCGGCAAGAAAAGGGGCAGGAGAGCCCAGCCCTCATCAAACTAAAACTTGTAATAGTTTCTGTCACTGACATAGAGGTCAACAAAACTGAAAGTTGTAGATTATCTCCCACTAAAGCCTTGAATCTACTCTCATGTTAATTGCTGTGAATCTGAAAAAGACGAAGAGTGGGGTAATTAAAATCAAAAAAGTGAGAGACAAATCAAACCTGATGGGTTGACCCATAGTCTGCATGAAGACTGCTGCCGTCAGAATTTTATAAAGTTAACTGCCATCAATTCACTTAAATGTTTTCAAAATTCAGGATTATTGGACCAGTGAAATACAACAGCTCTTCTGCGTTATGCACAGACTATGATAAGGAAAGCCCACATCATTGTGCTATCAATAATAAGGGGAAAGGAAACAGAAGTATCCAAAACTATAGAACAGTTCATCTTGAGGCCAGCCTCTGTCTTACCTCTGGCTGTTCATTTTGTCTTGTAATAGCTCTTCAGGCTTCTGACTACTGACGGATACAGTACCAGGGATGACAGGGGAGTACTGTGGTGGCTTGGAGCGGCAGGGCCAGCTGGACCCTTCTGTGTGCTGGCATTTATGTCTGCAAGGAGCTGCAAGTGGGAAATGGAGCATGTAGGGCAGGAGAGGCAGGTGGGGAGATAAAACTTTGCACAGAAATTTGCTGCAGAAATCCAAGAGAGGTATAATGGGGGCATGATTTTTGCTGAAGAAAAGGAAGGCAGTGGGGAAGAGATGCACTCCAGTAATTATACTTTTGAAGGATTCATGCTAGTCACCATTCAAAGATAGTAGCCCAGAGAGTTAAAAAATGCCAAACAGAAATAACAAACTTGTTTAAAATACTGGTGAATGTTTTATGCACTTTTTAATGTATAGGATCTTTTGCTGCTATTCCTGTCTAACTGGAAGTTGATGAATGGGAAGTCAGATACTGGAACTTTTATTACAAGAACAAATTCTCTCACTTTGTCTGTGTTCACAGGCTGAGATCTGAGGCTGAAAAAAATCTCCCAAGATGTTTATAATAGAAGATATCCATTATTTTCCTAGTTGCAGCCAGAATTCTCTCTCTCACATACATTTGTCACAGTAAATTAGACTTCTCTTTCTGCACCTTGCTCAGAAGTCTTACTTGTAGCCCATGTTTCAGTTCCCTATATTCTTTCAACATCCTCTTATTGCATCTTCGGCTACATTAACCTGCAACATATCTACACTCTAGTTTTCAAGAAAAGGAGTAAATTTATTTTCTCTAGTCACTTGGAGGTGTTCAATTATTCTAACATTTAAAATTCTGATTGGCTTTTAGAGGTTTTCAAAATCATGTTCATTTTCCATAACAATAGATATAAAGAAGCAATTAGTTCTCTTGTTCTTTTAGCAGGCTTTATGTCTTTTCATCCAGCTCTTACTTTGATCTGTCTCTTAATAAAGCCACCATTCAGGTCCATGAGCTATCAAATGCAGGAGATGATCCTTCTGCTTCAGAATGGGCATGATCACACAATCATATTGCCTTTTTTTCTTTCTTTTCTTTTAAGTATAACTTAATGGCTTGTGGTGCCTTAAGACATAATAACTTTGAGAAGTTTTATTTTTCTCTTTAGCCTTGTGAAAGTTCCCCAAAAAAACTCCAAAGAATCTCTGTAACTATGCTATACACCCTTAATGAAAACTGAGGAAACACACTAGAATAATTAATCTGTTCAGAATTACACAATATATGTAAACTTCAGCTAGATTTTGGATATCCTTACTATAAAGTGTTTTCTTTCTTGCTTAAAGGTGTTCTTTATATGCACACATCAAATGGTTTGCTGTACCATCACAAAATTTGAGATTTTTTCCGTTTTCAGTTTGAATGGCTGCTTGATAAACTGGATTTTTAAGACTTTCTTGTTTTCCATCCTTCTGGTAAATCAGACCTTTACATAGATTTAAAAGGTAAAGGACTGTACATTACCAGTACAATTGACATGTCTTCCTGAAAGATTTTGACTAAATCAGGAACCACAGCTAACACAGGAAAGCAGCCAGTAGTTGATACATGTAAAACTAAGAACAGTAAAAAAGAAAAAAACAAAGTGTAGATGCAAAATGGAAACAAAGTCAAAACTGCTTCACATCTCTGAATTATTATCTTGAAAAATACCATACTGCAAGCAGGAAAGGTGAATGTTTTTAAAAGTTTAATCAAATTTAGATCCCCCTTGCAATGTGGTTGGTGTTAATTACTTGTTAGGCCATTTCTGAAAACATTCTTAGACATCACTGTGTATTTCAAGTAATGAGAGGTGACTATTGTAAATAGGGATAAAAAATGACGTTGTGGTGTCCTTAAGCCTCTCCTAGCTTTGAAATTGCATGTAGACTAAGCCTGCAAGGTGTCATTCAGGGAGCGGAACAACTTGGGCTGTGTTAGAAACAGAAATGAAGTTTCAGCTCCAGCATGTTTATTGAATCAGTGTTTCTGCTGCAGACCCAGTAGCAGGTGCTCATATGGGACTCCACGGCTCGCATCCTTTGGGTGCACTGCATGCACATCCGGCTGCTGCTGTGGTAAGACTGCAGAGGCATTGCAGTCTTCTTGCTTTCATTGGTTGTCATGGCCACAAGTAATATACAATACGAAGCACAAAGATTCAGAAATTTTTTTTAAATACCACCTTTTTCCTGATTTTATTTTTTAAACAAGATTTATACATAGAAAGCAGCTACACACAATAATAGTACTTTTGCAACTTCCTGTGCTCCTTAAGGAATGCCAGTACCTACATAGATATATAACCTCCAGTGACTAATTTTGCAAAGAGTTGCATCTCTTTTATACTTTTTCTGTTGGCATGGGTGTGTTAGCTCTCCTATGCATGCAATCAGATTTAAGTTGCTTGTTAACGAATTTCTTCCGTGACAAACCTTATTAATGACAAGTATGAAGTGAAGTTTTCACTACCAGCATCTTTACAGTACTGCTGAATGTGGAATTTGAAAGTCATAATGAGAAATTGAAAGAAAATAAACTAAGGATAGGCTTAGTTAATGAAGATTGAATTGGCTAGTAATTAAGTGCTATTCAAAATACATGCATGTAATAAATGACTGAAGAGAAATTTGTTGTTAATGAGAATTTCTCAGAAAAGATATAGTTTTTGGTTAATAGACATCTAGCCATCCAGGAAGATGGGCTGTATTCTGATTGCAGGTTGAATAAACCGTGTGACACATGGATGATATCTGTAATATTTTATTGTACCACAAGAGGTCATACCACATTTATAAATCCATGCAACAGAAAACTGGATAATGGTTCTATCTGCAACAAGGTGAAGTTAAATTTCATGCATTAAGTGAAAGACAAACAGACCAAATTGTAAAACAACAATAAGACATTTTTTTCCTGTTAAAACACACTCAGCCTGCGTGGTCTGCTGTGAGCCATATCCAAATAGCCTTTCTCCCACACATTTCATGCTGAAGGCACAGAAAACATATGCTGAGCTGTGGTACCTTCTGAATCATTACCAGCATATGATGTAACCTTGGAAGAAGGACAAGATCAGAGTCTCCTTGGCATGGTGGGTAACATAATCAGATGATATACGATGCATTGGATGGGATTATGGTGATCAAATAAGCATGCTTGGAAGCTCAGTGAGAAATATTAAAGCTGGACAAATTGCTCTTAGTTCAGCAAAATGATAGACACAGAAAGATTTTTTATTTTGCAGAGATTACAGCCTGAATTTGTGAAACAAGATCATTTCACAAAGATACCATTCTGAATTTTTTACAGAAGTTGCAGCATGATGCAGTAATGTAATTCCTGATGTTTTGTGTGGCAGCAATACCCCTCTGTGATTCCAGTTTGTTCTCACTAATTCTGAATGAAGCAGAGCCAAAGAATGGAAGGAGTGTGGTTGGTGAAGGAAGCTGGGAAATTAATGCAGTGCCACCCTGTGACAGGGCTGGACTGGAACAGTCTTGGTGCCAGGGGAAACAGGTTTGGGAGGAAGTACAAAGAAGCTGACTCTTCACTGTCTGTCCTAAAGCAGACCTGCATGGCACTGCATAGCTACGGAGATGGATGCCCATGCCTCACTTCTTCCATCACTACCCTTCCTTCTGGAGGGTTATTGGATCATATAATGTGAAGGTTATTTCTGAGTAGTTTTTCTATTTTCCAAGTTCTGTCTGTAGTGAGGGAATGATAAGACCATAGTTATTTGACACACAACAGCATATAGTTTATATAATTTAAAACTGCCTAATTATGTGCCTAGTTTACAGGCTGTTATGACTTCAATAGTGTCCTTTGGGTAAACAAGTCTTCTTTCACTCAGGTAAATACATAATTGGTAAGAAAGGAAAAACACCAGGAATGAACTGACCAGTAGTCATTTTGGCTTTGTTGTCAGAATTTAAATACAAATGCTGTTTAATAAATTAATAATTTTTAGTTCCTACATTTTCTTCTCCTAGGAACTCACAAAACTTCTCAAGAAAGGATATTTATCTCTGTTTTATAGACAGAAAACAAAACTATAAGCTTAAAATATCATGAGGAATAAACAGCCCCAAAAGACAAAACCTATTTCAAACTTATAGCCTGAAATACCTAACTAAGTTTCTTTTGTCAGTGCATCCTCTCTATCTTAAGAAAGCTCACACATAGCTAATGTTAATTATACTTTCTTTTATATAATCGACTATGTTAGCTTTGACTTAAGTTTGTATACATAAACTGTACTCATTACAGCTCCTCAAATGAGCATGAGGATTACAATTAAATCTGGTTTTTTGTTTCAGTTTCTAAAGTAAATTCACAGGACCACAGCCTCTCGGATATTCATTACTTACAGCAGAAGGATAATAATTTCTAGGAAGTCCTGATGTTCAGGAAACCGTAATGTGGCTGGATGAACTTTCTCTGTAGTCTTAAACAAGTTATTTAATACCTTTACACATTCATTTCCCCCATTAACTAATTTTTTTTCTCTGAAAGACATTTAGTATTTCTATGGTGGTTGGGGGAAGGTGGAAAATTGGTAAATACATAAAATAATAAACTGACACATTGACAAAATTGACACTCCTCTCCAAAGACAATTTATTCCGAAAAGAAAGGAAGAGACAGGAAGAGGGAGAATGTGGCACATCCTACAAGCCTTATGTCAGGGCAAGGCTGTAGATGGAGATTGTGAATATTCCTCTCTGCAGAGAGCTTGCAAGACCAAACAGACTGATTTAAACAATCCTTCACTTAATCTCAAATCCTCAATACAATGAGGAGAGAGTGTCAGTAACATGATTGTTTGTTACATAAGATTTCAAGAAAATATTGTGCCTTGTTTCTAACGGTTGTCAAGCCCCAGAGATATTTTCATGAGAATAACTGAGGTGCATGGGTAGGAGGCTTTGGGAAGTGTTTATGTAAGGTTTTTGTGTGAGGAAAAGAGGAGCAGCATAAACAAATGGCACAAGGAGGAAATGAGCTTACTTTTTGCATGGGAAACACTATAAAGTCCATAGTTCCGCAGCAGCAGCAGCCTGGCAGCAGGCACTTTCCACCTTTCACTCCATTGATGACCAAATCCAACACACGAACAGGTTGCAAGCAAAAGTGATAAAATAGAACCTAATTAGACTAATTCACTCTGAACAATTTTCCCAGTGAGTATGGAGGCAAAAGGACCGTGAGCACTCTCATACAGTAGCTTCTATTCCTTAATAAGTGTGTCTTGAATACATGGATTATAAGAGAGAGAAATCAAGGGAGAAATGAGTAGTCTGATACCAGGACCTACCTGACATTCTTTGAAATCCTTTCAGTCTCCCAAAGTGCAGGTATGTCTAGCACACTGCAGTGATAGTCCATTACCAACCTTTATTGAAACATTAAACCATTTTAAAAGCTAAAATAGCATCAGCAGCTGGCACTTGAGGAAATCTCTGAAATCTAGGTATGTCTAAGGTTTTTGAATGCAACCAATTCTCCAGACTATGCTGCTGATAAATTATAGACGACACACACCTACACTTTTCTACAGTAGATTGCAGCAGCTTCTTCTGTGCCTATTTTTATTTTCCTTATTTCAAGGTCTACTGTTCTTTGTCACAGTTACAAATCCCTAAGTAAAAGTAAGAAAGCTGAGTAGAATTTAGAATAATAGACAAGTTGAGGATTGACAGATAAAATATATTGTAGAGGTGAATTAATTAGTAAAGCTTAATTTTTGAAATGTTTAGAAACACTGTGTAATAAATTATCCCTTATGGTTTACCAGAATGAGGAGTAGGGTATTTTGGCATGCAAGAATGAGTGACCTTTGAATTACCCAGGGTAATTTAAAAACCAATTTCAATTTAAATTCAGTTCTCTGATTTTGCTTAGTCCCTGATTTATGCATACAGTCCTTCAGAAACTTAATACAACCTGTCAGCTGCATGAACTTATGTGCCTGCAAAGTGAGGACTGTGAGTTCATGGGGATGTTTTGCCATTTACAGAGCTCTTCTGTGGGGTTATTTAGAGTAGGAAGTTCAACATGGTTGACTTTTCCTGTGAACAGACTCTCTGTCAGCAAAGAAGCTCTTTAAGGATAAGATCCTAGATATACTGGCAGCAAGTTACCCTATTTGGCTGTGCAGAATGATTGCAAATATGTAGCCATTCTGAACTATTTTAGTTCAAAGCCATTTTCACAGTTAGAAGGCACTGGACATTCTGAAGATGTAATAATTGATGATACTTTTCTGCAGAAAAAGATTCAGTCCCATCTTTAGGGTTAGAAGTAATTTTCAGCTCTTTGAGAGAAGGATGAGACAAAAAGCTGTTGGAAAATTTCCACACGCCAGGCATCAAAGTGCTCCAGCTTGCCCTAAGGTCTGAATGATAAATATAGTCAGAAGCAAGGAATTAAGCTAGCAGGACCTTTTGAGCCTGGTGTGGGAGATCATCTAACAGATATCAGTTACCTTAGAGAGGGTACCATACCACAGACATGGACGTAATTAATTCTAAAATGCATTTTCTTCTCACATTAGTTGAGTAAAACACTTTGAAAGGGGCTTGAGTCTTGAGCTGCTACAGATTCTTTACAGAATAACTGGTAAAAGAATTCTGACATGCAAAGTAATAACATTGGCATTTAAATTACATAGCAGTAAATAAAAGTGCTTTAGACTGTATTTTTCAGTGCCGTAAATGCAATCTCACAGCTCTGGGTTTACCACGGAGGAGATCTGTGCACCAGCAGAGGGATGTGAGAATGGAGAGCTGACTCCAGGTGCTGAGGTTCATCATCTTCATCACTGCTGGTGCCAAACTGCACTATGCCTTTGCTTGGAACAGCACTGGTACTGCTCCCAATAGTTAGGAACTGATAACAGCTTTCAACTAATCCAGTCAAAACTTTATTTTCGTAAAGTTCATACCTGAGTAAAGGTCCCACAGTGGGTAGACTTGTAGCACATACTCTGTGACAAAATTGTGTCTGTAGAAAAACAAAACTTCATGCTAAACAAAGCAGGAAGAAAACAATCCTTCCTTTCCAAATGAAGTAGAGGGGCAGTCTTTTTTGAGATGCAGTGAGAAAGAATGATATGCAATAACTTTTTCAAAACCAAAACAGTGTGTACATTTAGAAAACTACAGTAATTCATACTCAAATAAAGAGATCTTACCAGTATAATTATTTTTTGTTTCTTTTTCTTTTTAAGTTTTGAACCATAACCTCTCGGTGTCATCACAGTTTCAATAAGAAGAGTCTGAAATAGAGCACTTGCTTTGACATAACCAAATGCAAAATATCTCAAATCATGAAGCATCTTCTGCTGTAAGGATCTTACACCAAGTTGACATTATTCCTATGGTTAACAACTTCTGTGTTCAGAGGTTAATGACACTTACTTATTTTCTGGAAATTATTTCTAATCTCAGCAACAAAATCAGATACATGCAGGTACTTTGTCGGCCTTCAATATATTCATAAATTGCTGCTATATTTTTTTTTCTCTTGAAATATATGTAAATCCCTTCCTAGTTTGCTTTTATTAAATTAGATTTGTTATTGATAGGAACTTTGTTCCTGCACTTTAAGTTGCCTTATTTTCTGACTACTTAGACAGCAGAAATGAAACATACTAGTCTTCTGAGAAATTTATTAAGTCTCAATTTTTTTTGTATCTGTATTTGTGAACTAAAACAAAAACTAATTTAGAATTAATAAAATTGATTCTTCATTGGAATGCTTTCTGATATGCTTTCTGTTGATTTAATCATAAAATATGTAACATCAATCAAGTCTGTATTGCTCAGCAGAGCTGGAGGAAAAAAATATTTAAAGCAATTAAAACCTCCACAGGACAAATATTATGTAAAATTACAAATATTCCTTTATAAGATGATCTGTTTAGAGAAAGATAGGAGATACTGACTTCACAAGTAATCTCAGGCATCCCAATGATCAAGGATGTTGATTTCTAACACATTTAAATGTGGAAACTGTAGCAAATCACATCACTGGAAATAAAAAATCTGACTCAGAAGTTGCTTTTCCTTCATTTTGCTTGCTTTATTTTGTCTGGCATCAATAACCCAGCCTGTAAGCAAAGGATATTTCTCCTAAGACTGAGGCAAGGATTTTGGAAGATATGCTTATCTTTTTCCTTTTTGTTCCCTTTTTCCTCCTTAAATATTGTAACTTGGATCCACAATATTCTCCCAATTTTGTTTTTATGGAAGCAAAGCCAAATATGAAAGTTGGGCTTTCATGTGATCTGTGGTTTAAGCCCAGCTGCCAGCTAAGTCCCACACAGCCACTCGAGCACTCCCTCCCCAGAGGAATCGGGAAGGTATGAAAAACCTGGGTTGAGTAAAAATGAGAAAACTCATGGATTGAGATACAGACAATTTAGCAGCAAAAGAAAAAGCCACACACGAAAACCACCCAGAGAAAAGAATTCATTCACTGTGTCCCACAGGAAGGCAGGTGTTCAGCCATCCCCAGGAAAACAGCACTCAATCATGTGAAATGGTGACTTGGAAAGACAAAACCATCCCTCCAAACATCCTCCTCTTTCTTTTTCTCACCCAAATTTACATGCCAAGCATGAAGTCACATGGCCTGGAATATCCCTCTGGTCAATTGGGGTCACTTCTCCAGTCCAAAACGAAGCCCCTGTGAGTAAAACCACCTCTAACCCAGCCCAGATCAGCCCAGGGTGGATTTTCCAGGCCATTGCCAGAAAAGGAAGACAGAGAGAATGGGGACTAGCCTTCTTCCAACAGAGGCAAACAGTCCAACTCAGTTTCACATTCTCTGGGATGGGGGCAGATGGGTCACAAATTATTTCAAAAGCCCTACACGAGAGAGGAGTGTGGTGCCATGAAACTGTACATCATGCTGCATGTATGACATGTGCATCTAACAGTCATCTGTGTCAGTACTCTGTGATTTGAGATGTGATGGTATGAAATCACAATCAGAAATCACAGAATATTCTGAGTTGGAAGGGATTCAGAAGGACCATGGAGTCCAGCTCTTAAGTGAATGACCCATATTGGTATAAGTGCAATCTGGAAGCCAAGTGGAAAAGTGAGAACATGGCTCTCTGGTGTGCAGTTCTTAACACAAGGTTGCATGTTCTTAACACAGATGTGTTAATGGGATTGCTTATCTGTGGGACTACCTGTCTCAGAGTCCATAATTCAGAGACAGAGTATGACTGTCTGTATGAGGATGTACCTGAAACTTCTCCAGACGAGTATATAGCACTTCAGCATCTCATACTACCACATTGCCTACTGCACAACAATAATTTAATGCTTTTTTTTGTCACACACATATGTGCCAAGCACTGCAATGTAGTAAAGTAATGCTTTGTTTTTACTTTGGGACTGAATTACTTTATGATTTAATAACTATTTAAAATCTTCCCATTTCCAATTTACTTCCAACCTTCAGTAGTTCTTAGGCCTTACTAACCTGAATGTTCAACCCTGTGCACTGCATGTCTCTTACTTTAGAGATGCTGACAGTGCTGGTGAGATCCAGGGAAAAAGCATGGGTCTGACCAAAATTCAGTCTAAGATTCTTTCTTCTATTCTACCAGGCCTGGGTCAATAACTGCTGTCTTTGAGCAGTTTTATATTCAGAAGAAAATCTGTCCTGCTTTGACCTACACCAGGAATGACCCAGCTGATACATCAGCAGACAAAACTGCTATAACCACCTCCACATGCCTTTGCTGTACAAACTCTGCTGTTAAGAACATCAGCTGCCTCTATAGAATTTTTTGCATATTTTATTGCTGGGTTTGGCAAACATAATGCATACAATGTATTAGAGAACTGTGTTACATGCCAGAGAATTGTTTTTAGAAAAGACATATTTGAAGTTATATAGTGCCTGCCCTATTACTAGCTTTTAGCAGTAGGTCATTTGTATCTCAAATTATAATTGATGACTTCTCTAAAACTAATAATTAAAATAAGCCATATTCACTGCTTCTAAACCTGAGTCTGTTAGATATTTAATCAGGTCTTGTACATGACCTCTGAAGGGTAAGTTTCCTCCCAAATATTCCCTGCCATTTATTTATATTATTCATTATTTATATTATTTATTACTTGTATATGTTAGTGACAGCTGGATATTAGGTGTTGTCCCAGCTTTGAAAGACAGATGCTCTGAGGAGTATATTTGGACACTGTGGAATTCTGAGACAAAAAAAGAGACAAATTGCCAGGGCAAAATTAATAAACAGTGGGAATTCAAAACATACATATGTACATGTGTATGTATATGAATCAGCTAGTTCTGTGGAGGCTGCAAAACATTGCAATGAATTTTGTTTAAACAGGTGAAAAATGGTTTAGAAATTTAATTATTCTGTTCCCTAGTAGGGCTGTTTTTGATTTTGGTTGTTATTGCCTTTAGTATGCATTCAGTCCTTAGGGAAAATTGTATCTGAGCTGCTGCATTTTCATGTGTGCAAATAATGAACTAGCTTGAATATGCTGCTGGAGTAAGATTTGGTTTTAATGTGACCCTTAACATGAAAAGGTCTCCAGTTCTAATTGTACTTTTAAAAGTTTTTAAATTTGCAATAAATTAATTTAGAATTTGAAGCAATACAAAGTAGGACTAGGTCTCGGATTTTTATTCATTAACTTTATGAGAGAATACTTTCAAAAAGAGTAATCTTGGAGCAGTTTATTGAATCCTGCTTGCACTTTTACTCTCTATCCATGGTATTTGCACACTTAGTAACACTTGATCAACTCCCATTTGCATCTGTTAACATCAAGATCAAATGTGCTTCCACTTCCAAGGCATGTCTTTAGGCACATGGGTTTTCCATGTACAATTAAAAAATACATAGACAGAATTGCTTTTCTTTTTTCTCTCTCTGTTGCTGGTGCTTCTTTTGTCCACCACTGTGCCGTCTCCTTTTCTGAGTTGGACTTCTCCTTCTGGTGCTGGTGCTGTTAACAATGTTATTCTGAGGCCTAATGGTTGTTGCCTTTCTGTGTGATTGCTCTTTATTCTCTCTTGCTT
>VZTX01025800.1:31197-46890 GCA_013400915.1 Pardalotus punctatus
GGCTGGGGGAGACGGTCCCCAACTGCAGTGAACCTGGCGCTCAGGGACACTCGCAGACACCGCTGACGAGCTGCCGATCGGCCCTGGTGGACAGCTGGTCCAGCCCTCGCGACCGGCCACAAATGGCTTCTTTTGACAGTTTTTTTTGCAATTAAATACAACACTCTTCACGAAACTATAACAGCAACACTGGTATGTTGTATTACCCTTTTTCACCCATAACAAGATGCAAAATATCTTATAACTGTAATTGTTTCTCTTCTGCCACGTGACACTTGTTACATTAATTGTACATTGATATTTTTGGTTACTGTCAACATTTTTTCTTTCCAGGTTTCTGCTTATACATATTTTATTTGTATTTCACATTACAGTTTCTTCAGTAGTACAGCCTGCATATTTCACAGTAAATAATTTTGCTGCTCTTCAGGACATGGTGCTAACCTTCCCAATGCCTGTGTTTTATATGTCAGTCTTCACTGATGCTTGCTACATTTGTCAGTAATTAATGAAGAAGGAAGGAAAAACCTGACATAATATTGATTTTTCTAAGTGATTTGCTTGAAGTGTGTCCAATTTGATTCATGGATGGTTCATGTTTTTCTTGTTTACTTGTCAACAAATGATGACCAGTCATTTTTCTTCCTTTCTTCTTAACAAAATTGTGTATTACAGTAAGGCCAGGATGCTGGAGCCAAGAATATCTAATTCCTTTCTTTCAGCAGATGTATATGTTTAATAACAATAAGGACAGTGCTCCCCTATTAGAATAAAGTGGCATTGACTGTAAGTTTTTCTGTCTGTGTGATGTACCAACTAATTCACAATGGGGTGCAATCACCACCAGAATACTTGGACATTTGTTGCCAGGTTCCAGAGACATCTCCACCCCTGACAACACTCGTGGAGCCCAAGTAAGTTTGGAGGCTCTTGTTATGATAGCCTAATCTCCACTGATACAACGAAAATAACCTGCAATAATATTCCTAAACTCTAACAATGAATTATTTATTATTGTAGCAATCCACAGTGAGTAGGGTGGGTAATATATAACTAAACAGACACTATTTTTAGCACCCTGTTGTATGTTGTCTATTCCTGTAACATATCTAAAAAGAACTCTGACAAATTTGGATGTTTTCAGGGCATATATTTTGCCAGACTTTCACACTGAATTCAATAAATCTCTGTAAAAATGTAGCACACTTTCATTTGCTCTGTTATATTTTGACAGTAACACACTTTCGTTTGCTCTGTTAGATTTTGACAGTAACTGACTCCAGTAAATACCAGCATTTCCTCAATCTAATTGTTTTTTGCAAATCAGTAGAGTAATTGCCTGTTACTAACAAGTAGGTTTTATCTTTTATACATCAATTATTATTTTATTTAACTTTACAGTTTGCTTTTTTTTTTTTATTTGCATTCTGTTGTGAAATATCTGGGTTGGATTCAGCAAGTTCACTTAGTTCTTGGACGTATAGCCAAAATAAACTTGTACTTCTTCAAAATTTTAGTGGACTAAACAAGACATTTTATTTTTACTTCAGTGTGTATTTGGGAGCAGGTAAAAGCAGTGTAAATTCAGAGGTAGGAGGAGGTATGTTTGTTAGAAATTATAAATTGAGCACAAGCAGAACATTTATTTTCTGTGCTATGTAAAATCAAAGGTCATCCTGACTTCAGTACTTTGAAATGGAGTGTAGAAGAGAGGCTAGTTATTAAAATAGATTAAACATCTGGGATAGAATTCTATATGGCAGAAAAGAAGTATGACAGAATGGCTATCTCCTCCACTAAGTTAGTTCCTTCAATTATTTTGGGGAGTTAACGTGAATAAATAGGACATTAGATTTTAGTACAGGATTCAGATTCCACTGCATAATGAAAAGAAGGCCAGTGGTGTCCTGGGCTGCACCAAGAGGACTGTTGACAACAGGCCAAGGGAGGTGAACCTTCTCTTCTATTCAGCACTGCAGAGGTCATAGCTGGAGAGCTGGGTCCAGGTCTTGTCTCCACAGTACAGAATAGATATGGAAAAAGAGTTGGACTGGCAACTCCAGCAAAGAGCATGAAAGTGTTCAACAGTGGGAGGATCTCCTACGTGAGCAAAGGCTGAGAGATTTGGGAGTGCTCATCCTGGAGACGAGAAGGCTCAGGGGATCTCACCAATGCACATAAACAGCTGCAGGAAGGGTGCAAGGAGGGTGGACCCAGGCTCTTTCCAGTGGTGCCCAGTGACAGCACCAGAGGCAATGGGCACACACCAGAGGCAATGGGCACACACTGAAACAGAGGAACCTCCCTCTGAACATCAGAAATCTCCTTTTCCCTGTGAGGGTGACTGAGCATTAGCACAGGTTGCCCAGAGAGGTGGTGGTGTCTCCATTCTTGGAGATATTAAAAAAAAATCTGGACACGGTCCTGGAAAACTGGGTCTGCATGGCCCTGATTGAGCAATGAGGTTGGACCAGATGACCACCAGAAGGCCCTTACAACATTTCCATTATTCTGTATTTCTGCCAACAATACAATCAAGCACTTTAGGTAGCTGAGATAGAAATTCTTTAATGTAACAGATTTTCTGGATGCTTCTCATTCCTTCTAACAGCAAGAGAACTCCACAAAAATATCTGTAATCCTTACCCTGGGAAATAGTTTTTTGTGCATATCTGTACTCCCCATTTTTTTAAGTGCTCTTATCTCTGAACTAAAAAAAACCCAAAAAGCCAATGAAAAAAAGAAACAAAAACAAAAACAAATTTTAAAAAACCCTAAAAAAACAAACAAAAAAAAGGCTTTATTTGGATTCTGTGGTTGTAGAAAATCACTATAGCATCCTGCAGAACTAAGAGGAGCAAGTTTCTGTTAGCTTTTGCAATACTACCATCCAACTGAATGTAACTGCCTAAGAGGTCAAAAGTCCACCTCTGCCAGGCCTGCACATATGTTAATGTTGTAAGAGTGAGAAGAAACCCAGCAACAGAAAATAGACTTCGGTGTTTAGTTTTCATTTTCCAGAGTATTTGGGGATATTTTTGTACATAAGTCTCAAAGTATTGAAGCTTCTGTTTCATTTATTCACTCTGAGACTTTTGATAATACTGTTTACTTTTTAATAACAATTCTAACCTAGTTTGTATTTTCAGATTTAATATTCAATAAGAATACTTTTCAAGCCACAAGTTGAATTACTTTTCTTTTTCAGCTTGTAATACAATGTACCCTCTGACACACAGGGAAGCAATGAAAGTAATTATTTTTAAGCATGTAATTATTTTTTGAAATGAGAGACTAATTCTGATTATTTCAAGTCAGTTATTTTTCTTATTGTCAAGAGTAGCATTTGTCAGCAGTTACAGTTTTTAACATAGCTAAGAAAAAACAGTTTAGTTGTATATTGACTTTTAAAAAAATTTACTCTTTTAACACTGGAATTATCAGTCTGGTTGTTTAAGCTAAAATTTTATCATGGCAGTTAAACAAAGTGAAGCATACCAGAAGCAAACATAGGGTTACTTACATACAAATTGATTTTACACTTCCCAAGTAACAGTCATCTTATTCCAAAAATAGTAGGTGTAGATTTCAAGGACAAGTTGAGTTGTGTGAGAACAAAGCTGTGCGTTACTCACTAATTAGTTCAGTGTCTACAGAATAAAGCATGGACACATAAGGGTCTTATTCACCATTCAGTGAAGCCACAAAAAAGATTTCATCAATTCATTGGTTTGTAGCACCATATCTAAATGGTTCCCAAATACTTAATGTCATCCCAGTATGCATCAGATTTAGTGTCTGCTTTGTCTCAGTAAATGCATCACAGTCCAGGTAGAAAAGAGAGCAGAATGTTTAGAAAACCATAGATAAAATTTTTATTACAAGGCACAGAAATTATGCTGTAGGTATTCATTAGTAAGAACAAAAATCACCAACCTGATTACTACAGCCTATTGGCATGCTTCTTACTTTTAATTTTAGCAAACACACTGTGATTCTAAATGTTATTAATGCTGGAATTACACTCATTCATATGGTGTACAATCTACTTGTATAAATAATGGCATTTTATAAGTGCGGAAGAGTACTTGCCCCATAATGATAATTTAAGGCCACTTTAATTGCAGTATGCTCATGCATTGGAGGCCAGAATTAAGTGAATAAGGAATGAAAATCAGAAAAATAAAAATTACTTTCTGCATAGCTTATTTTGTGCATGTTAACTTCCTTCAAGTCTTAACTGATCTGCATTGAAAGAATGAATAAAACTCTGAAAAATTAATTAATTCTTACTAGAAGATTCTGTATTTTCAACAGCTGTTCATAGAATGAATCTAGATGTTTAGAGACATACAAGATCCTAAAGCAAGCATAGAAATTTCTGTTTACTATGCAAAATTATGTACACTGGTGGACCTGTCATGGTACAAGAATACTAATTTTAAAGGGATATCACTTCTATATAAGAAGTTAAAAATATTACATGTAGTACTAATACACACAATTTTAAGCACTTACTCCAGCTCCTTGCTGTCCTCAGAACTCTCTCCTTGGTGTTGAATCTGTATCTCCATTCTAATTTAAGACCACTTTTTGTTTGTTTGTTTCTTTGTTTTTAATCTCCTGTGCATAGAGAGCAATCAGCTTCTCTCTTTCATGCTCCATAACCCCAATTCCTTCAGTTTTTCCTCAGAAGACATCTGTTCTAGGTCTCTGATCATTTTAGTTTCTGTAAACTTTAAACTGCTGTGCAGACCGAACAAATCAGTTCCCATGTTGTTTACGTGCACTGGTTTGTTTCTCTCCAAATGACTTTTGACTGTTTTGCAGCGATGTGATGTTGGTGACTCAAACTCAACAGCTGACCGCCAGTAAATACCAGTTAATTTCTGCACAACTCATTGCTTGGCAGCACAGCCAATTACTTCTACCTGCTACACACAAGCTGCTCCCTCTTTCTCTTATTTGTCTGGGTCATTCCGTGTTTTTGTCTTGCAGAAGACGCACACTTGGTATCACCTGAAAATGAAGTTCACTTTTCTCCATCAGCCAAATCACTGATGGGAGTACTGAGTGGCCTTACATACAGGACAGGGTCTGTCAGATCTTGCTTGAGATGCACCCCCATCCTCATTTTCTGAGGAATAAACCACTCTAATAGCAACGGTGCCACTGAATGTTATATTGTAATTCTCATTACTCATCCATTTGTATCCTGGAACTTTCCCAGTTTGTCTTTTTTGCTCTACCTAAGAATTGTGAGCTCTTCCATTGTGTCACGCAGTTTGCCTTCCTTCTTTGCTTTCTTGACTGCCTCATGGTTACTGGTCAGAACCAAATCTAGAAGAGTCCAAACCATAACTGACATATTCCGATAAAGTTCTGTTGTTTGTATAGTGCCTGACACACAAAGAAAAGCTCAAAGATGTTATAAAAAACCAATGTCCTGCTATTGACGCAAGTTATACTGTAAGTTATACTTCTCCCAGCAGAAAAGAATAGGCTGCTATTAACTCTTTCCAAAATTATCTGCGTAACTTCAGCTACCGCAGGTTAATCCAAAAGTTTAGGGTACCTTTTTTATAGATATCAACTTCGTAACAGAATAACTGAGAACAGGTCTGGCACCCACTATCACCTTTTCATTAAACACAGTAATTGCAGAACTCTAGTGGTCTTTTTATTAAACTATAGCTCAAAAAATGGTTCTTTTAATTTACATGTGAACTTTTATACAGGAATTTTTCAAAAGGTAAAATCTGGTAATCAAAGGAAATTGTAATGTGTTTGTCAAAATGTCATATTGATTTCTGCAGAGTGAAAGTACTCTTGAATACAGCTTTTGGTATTACATATTCCTCCATTCTTTGATCCTTCAAGAAAAGCTAACATGTAGGAACAATCATGATAAAAGCAATGCTTGTTTTTAAATTTTTAACAACATGATGTTGTAATGACATGCAAAAATTCAGCCACTCTGGTTTTCTTTTCTTGTTGCAGAACAGATTGATATTTGTCCTAAATCAGTTTTTGGTTTAGGATTTACAGCATAGATATTCTTTTTTTTTTTTTTTTAGCAAAACAGAGCTCAAAACAAAGTTTTATTTTAATTAGTGAATTAATTTTTTTATAATGTTGTACATTGTTGTCACAGAAAATAGCACTGTAGGTGGTGATACAAAACTCCCTCCCCCACAATTATTTAATCATTCTATTTAATCTCCAATATAGCAAGAATAAAGAAAAAATTACTAAAAAATCAGATATTAATGAACACTAGTGAAAACTAATATCGCCAGCTTTGCATTTCAGGATGATTCCAACATCATCAAACAATAGAGGTACACACCTTTTCTACCTACCAGCGTTGTTGCCCAAGGGAAGAGATTCAATAAAATATTTGTGTATACAAGTCACAATATCCCTGGTAGAAGTAAGGCTGACATGTGCTGTTGGGGGAAGAAATTTAAGATATTTCTTTCCGTTTCACATTACAGACAAGAAGGTGTACATGGGATAGAGGACCTATTTGTATGGTAATTTTGGGAATATCTGAAGGAAACCAGAGTGTTGGGAAATATACCAGTTTAAAAATTTTGTATAACTTTAGTCAAAGGCTTTGTTTGTTTTTGCCTCAGCAAAAGGAATTTTAAGTTTCTTTTCCAGGACGTTGTTCTACCAGGTGGAGTCTGATGAACTCAATGTATCAACAGAGTGGGAGTAACCCAAAGATAAGGGGCCATCAACAAAACATCAGTAGCTATCAAGAGAACATCAGCTCCAAACCCTGGCTGCCCAAAGACATCTGGTCCGGGAAAAGAGAGATGAGAAAGAAGACCTAATTAACATTGGATGTGAGGAGATTCGGATCCAATGGAAAACTGAACACTGGAGGTTGCTCAACTCTGGACCAATGAACTTTGTAACAGTGTATCTCTATGTGTTTTGACGGTATAAAATTTGGGGGAAAATCCTGTAAAATCCATATGTCATTGAATGATTTTCTCTGCACATCTGGGCTATGTGTGGATGAGAGGATTTCAGTGGCACATCCTGGCCAGAACAACATCCTGGCCAGAAAATAAAGTAATGCCTTGACTCTCTAACATTAAAAATATTGTTGGAGGGTTTTTGTTTTTCCCACAGTTTCGGTGACAAGAGCATGAGAGCAATCCTGGACAGCTTTAAAAAGCCAAAGCTGAACAAGCATACACACAGATCCTGTTTCTAATTGAAATAACAAGTCTCAATGAAAATAAACTTACAGTATAGACAAACACAATGCAGTGAGGCAAATTTCTGTGTAACTGTTTCTGTTTTCTGCACTCACATTTCATAATCTGGACCATAGAAACTTATATGTACTGTGTAATGTGCTATAGAGAATATGGAAAATAAAAGTGCTTTCACCGACAACTTTTACCGCAAAGAACAAGGGGGTGAAAAACCAGGGTATTTAACTACAGAAGTACAGAATACCTTAAGCTCTTTTCATTGTTTATTGAAATTTTCCATGGTAGAATGTAGATCTCAAGGCTTCTGGTTGTGTTACATTCTTCTAATCTGAATACATAAAATCACACTCTCTTTCGTCATATGTTATTTTAAAGGTCTCAACAGTACAGAGGTGTTTTGCTAGGAGCTTGTCTGTTGTTCATTTTATCATGAGGACTTTATATATGAAGATGCAGTAAATTACTTGCTTAAGAGAGGCAAAAATTCATATATAGTTGTTGAGTTCCTATGCGGTTTAACGAAAAAGGTAACTACAATACTCTGAGTGGGGGTGTACATCCATTAAAGTTAATTTCATCTGAAATTAGTTTTGAGACTGTTGACAGAGACAGAGAGTCAACTGCCATTTTTATCCTTAAAAAAATGGGAAAGTCAGAATCTGCAACATTACAGTCAAGACAGAAGATTGTTTCTCTTTTAAAACTGACTTTAATTAGGGAATGTTTGTCTCTCTGACATGAAGAAGTTATAAGCTGAAATTAACCACAAAGTTCCTGGGTTTGGAGCATATTTAATTCAAGGTGATTCAACCACCTCAGCAAAGCAAGCGGAAAACTCAAGACATAATATCAAATTCCTTGGATATGTAAGGATTTTCCTGACTTCTTTTCCTTCCCTCCTCCACTATCCCCACCTAAGGACTCCTAACGCTCAGCTTTTTATATCTTTGCCAGGATATCACTTGCTGAGATGTCCGGGGCATGTTTCCTTTTGATATATTTAGAACACTGTTTTTGATAGCTGCTGCTAGGTCACCCTGAAAAGAGTGTTCTGTGATTCTATAGGGCACCTGGATGAGCAGTTCTGCAACAGTCAGGTTTCCAAGAAAAAGTCTAGATGTGGTTATTGCACTGCAGTCCACTTTTCTTTTTTTAATGACAAACCAACATATTGCCATCTGTCTTTATAAACAGATTGGGGGTGGCGGATGAATTAGCTGTGTGACATTTGAGCGTGATAGATTCTTTTCACAAAAATTCTTCAAGAATCCTGTTACTGAGTTTAGATCAGCTAGAGAAGAGCCATATGGCTCTCTTATTGAATCACCAATGGCTTTAAAAGAGATTGTGACTTGCTGGAACATACTTGATTGAACATTTTTAATATTTGCCATCACTCTAGTAGATTTTCAAGCAGGTCATATCAGATTTACGTATTTTCTATCACAATTCTAATATATTGTTGTTTCTTTATACAAGATTTAGAGTATGCAAAGAAAAAGTTTGTGTGAAACAAACTTGCTTCTGTTTTTATGAAGAAGAGTATACTGATGATCTTCACTAAGATATTGAACTTTGTAAACCATTGACTTAAATTATATTGTGCTAGTAATACAGTGACATGTTCAATTTTATGTGCCTTTCTTTTTAGTCATGGGTCTAGTTGGCTGTATTTACTCTTCTGTCAAAGCAACACCATTTTTTCCAAGCCAAAAAAGCAAACCTATTCTGTATTCATAAGAGAATATAAGCAATTTGCAATTAGTAAAATAGCAAAAGAAATGCATAGACATTCAATACCATTATCAGACTTATAATGTTTGTTACTTCAGTAAAAAAACCCCTGTGTTATTCTTCCTCTTCTGATGGTTCCTGCATCCTGCCCCACCTCCCAGACACAACTTTGAAAGATGTATTTTTTCCAGGCTGTCGTGTTTGCCTGAAACTTCTCTCACCAGTTCTCACCACAAGAGACCTGTTAAGTGGGGCCATCAGATTCCATTGAGACTGAACGCAAAGCTTTCCCCTGGTATCTGAAACCCTCCCAGAGTGGATTCAAGCCCTGAATAGACCATGTATCTCCCAATATTTGCCCAACTCCCTTCTCAGATTCTGTGCTCAATCTCTTGTCTACTCCCTGTTGAAGTATAACACAGTGGGCGGACAACCCTCTTTGCAGTTCCTGCCATCTGGAAAGAGCTTCTTGTGCCTCTTGACTGTATTTATCAGAGGTGTCTTCACTTAAGAAAAAAACTCCAAGCACCTTTTCATAAATATATTTTCTTTTTCTCTGTTGTCAAAATGTGTTGTTTTTCTTAGCATATCTTTTTGTCTATTACTTTTGATATGATAATAGTTTCTTTATATCTTGCAGCATGTTTTATATATAGCTGTCTGGAAAGAGAAATAGATTGTGTGCAAGCCATGTCATACATTGCTCATTCTTATGGTTTGTGTGACATCTTGTTCTCAGCTAATTAAAGATTCAATGATTATTTTGTAAACCCTATCTATTATATATAATTCTGGATTTTTTCTCTGTTTCTTCTTTTTGCCTCTCTGTTATCTGAGCATTTTATGACTGAAGGAACAAATTAACTAACTTTAACTCTTTATACTACTGTTAAACTCTTCCAGTATTTTCAGTTGTGAGTCTGGTTTTAAAGACCTTCCGTAAAAACTAGTTAAGTTCTTACTAGGCTTAATATTATGTCTTTTATAGCTTTTCAAAGTAGATAGCTTATCTTCAGCTCATTGCATAATTTTCCTTAAAAGTTTTAGGTGAGATTCTACTAGTGGGAACTGGAAACATGTAACACTATTAAAATCTGAGTAGTTATACTCATACTTCTGCATAGTATCTCCAAACTTTCTCAGGTTTTCTCTCAAACCATACATGACCTCAAATAGTTGGGTAATGGAGGTGTTTCTTAGAAACTGATAGCTTCAAAAAATTATTTCAGATGCAATAAAATACTCCTGCTTTATTTAGAGCACTCTGAAAAGAAATACATACACAGTACTGTTCAAACCCAAAATTATTAAGTTCAGAAAACCAGAAATGGTGCTTGCTGGAGTAAGCCAGAATGATTCAGTAATACCGTTTACATACCTAAGTGCTTTTTCTTGTGATGTAGTTTCTCTTTTGCATGGATAGATTATTCTGCCGATATGCAAAAAGTTGCATATGCAAGAGGTTGCATATGGAAATTTTATTTCCACTAGCTTAAAGCTATGCATGTTTTATACTTAAATAGGGCGTGTAGGTTCCAAGTTCCTCTAAATTTGAACAAGCACTGATAACTTTCTAAATTTATATCTCTAATTCTGAATATGCAAACACCAAAAAATCCTTTAGGCCCTTTTTATTTTTTTAAATCAAACATGATTATGCAGTGGCCTCCACTACTGGTTGTCTAATCCAGTCATCCAGGGGAGCGCTGCACTTCCTCTTTTGAGTCATCAAGTCAGCTGTGGTCAGGATGCTTTCAATATCCATTAACAATGCTGAGCATCTTTTAGAAGGCATTTTTGCATGGTGCAGGCGCAAACTGACATGAGATAAATAGCTACATGTTCATACACAATTTATTCTCTTTAGCAATTTGAATGGAAACTTTAAAAACTCCACTAGTTACTGTTTTGTAAGGAAATTGAAAATACGTTTAAAGATGACTGCTCTACTTAAACTTTTTAATACTTTTGTTATAGCAGTGGTCTTACAATTCACCTGATTTCCCTCTGTGTTTCAAATAGGGATATTTTTTTTCCCCATAACAACTCCACGACGTTTAACTGAGATAATTTCAAAAAAATATTTTTGTGAGATTAGAAACTAAAATGGAGACTGATTTCCATTAACAACACACATAAGTATCATCTAACCTCCCTCTGAGCCTTTCCTCCTCTGTTCCACACATACATAACATGGTTTTCTTGGACAAACTAATTTTCAATAGGTTATGCCAACAAAATTCATGAGCTATGAGATTTGATTCTTCTGTTTCAAAATTAAATACCTCCTGTAGGAAGTCTCAAATCACTAAGCCATTTTTTTTTTCAACTCTGCCCAAAAAGATGTGAAAATGCACTTTGCTGGTATTGAAAAAAACTTGAATTTAGAAATAGAATAGAAAGGTTTCTATTTCTTTGTTGTTCTCTGAAATACATTCAGCTGATAGCAAAATTATTACATGTTTCATGCAGCAAATTGTAATTATTTTCAGGTGAGGAGGTATTCTGTGTTATTCACTATGGACTGGCTTAGAGGTTAACTATGATTTTCCATGAACTCATAGGGGATGTGAGTTGATAAGGATGATCGCATGCAGTATGGGAAGCATTTTTGGAAGAGAACCATGGGCAAAAAGCAGAGTTCTCTGTGGTATCAGCAGTGACTGAGGTGTTCTCATGGACAAGATCATGCCTTTGGAATGTTAATTGCAGTTCATCTGATGGATGGGATTTGTTTTAAATGAAGAACAGAGGTAGTTAAAATTAAATTAATTTCTTCTGAATCATGATGAACACAGACACTGGTTAGTGATATACATGCCATTGGTATGTTTGATTCTAGTTCAAATGTCACCATTTTATGTGATTGTTGTAAAATAGTTACAGCTTAGGTGACCTATTTTAGGTTTGCTTTGAAGAAGACACTGCTCTGGATTTTAAATCCCCAGAGAATTCAGTTGCATTTTTAAGAGAGGATCATGTTATATTATCAAAAAATAACACTAAATTAGTGAAGTTTGTCTTACCTGCTAACTGCTTAATTTGCAAGCAATTAACTGTTGATATCTTTGTGTTCTGCTTATGTTCATAATGGCATGTAGTCAGAGAAGAATGAAACTGCTGTTAAACAAATTGTTGCTCAGAAAGAGAATTCACACACGTAAAGCATTTCCCAAAATTCTTCCAGCCTTCCTAACTGTCCTGCAAATCAACATTGAAGCTCTGCTGGCCACAGGACTGTATATTTCCTTCCCTGCAGGGCTATTTGGAGTGTCCATTCCAATCGGAGTGTCTCTGTGTTGACAAGAGTACCAGCCCAGAGGAAATGTGCATATGTATACATGCATGTGTATGGAACATCAGATTTATACATTAAAATCTTCTTACAGAGTTCCAGTACCAGTTCATTGGAAAGAGCTGTTGTGTTTCATAGCACATTAAATTCTTAAGGTTTAGCTAAGTCTGAAATAAGTTATTAGCCATGTATTGAGGTAGTGGGAACCATTCATGTCAGGCCCAGGAGTTATTAACATCTTTTAAGTGGCTCGTTTTTCTGAGAAGAAGGGCTAAGTTCTTCTTGGATAAATAAATAATAAGTGAGCACAGGGACAATTTTTCACCTACACGATCCCAAAGATTGGTCTGTACTACAAAGAAATTACACATCCTCCTGCTCTGGTCTGCCTTCTGCAAGTACAGCCAACAGGTTTAAGTCTTGGGGAAAACCAGCTAAGAATCTCTAAACACCTGCCAGTTTCGTATGAGGTAAAAGAAAACTCAGAGCCAACCAAATTAGATTATTTCCCTTTCTGCTCACAAATTTTAGGAGCATTGCAAATTAATTGTCTGGGTATTTAAAGTTGTGGTTTATGCTAATACTATCCTGAGGACAATGGAAACCTGCATGATTCCGTTTCACAAGCTGGCCATCCCTTCTTCAGTGCTGTTGGAGATATTTGCAGACATCCTTACTTAGATGGCAAATTAGGGATACTAATGAAGGAGTCAGTGATGAAGAAGTATTTCCAGTAATCTGTATGAACTAATAACACTACCTCATATGTATTCGTAAGGTTATGGGAGGCATATAATAGTACATAATTACAAACACATCCTAACCTAGTAAGTTTTTAAAAGTCCTGAGTCCCAGACTTTGGAAAATTTCCCCAGGCCTTCACTGTACTTATGTCCTCAGCACATAACAGGTAACATAATCCTTAACACCTAGTCTAAATTTGTTTGAAACCTAAAATCATCCTTTTTTATGATGTCCACCATAAGGCAGGGAGACCAGTTTCTTCCATACTTCTTCTTAGGTTAAGGAATTGCAGTTTGTTCAAGAATTTCTCATACAGTCTTTTTTCGGTATCTGTGTTAATTCCTTCGACTTTTCATGAGACGTTTTCAAATTGTGTCCGTTTTCCTTGAAGTATAGTTGCCCAAATCTGAACATAACACTTCAAACAGGCTGAGTACTGAGTAAAGGACAAGAATAATTTCATTCCCTTTCACAGCAGAAGTCAAGACAGAAAGAAGACTCATACCTTATTTTACAAGTGTGGAGCAAATGCCCACTATGATCAGCAACATGGCCTGGGAAAGACACAAAGGAAAATTTTGTCAAAGTCAGGAAGATAATGGGGGATCTTGAGTCCCAAGTAAATGCTTAAATCACAGACCATTCATTTTTTCCAAAGATTAAGCAGTAAATGAAAGTTAAAAATACAAAAGTGAATGTTTAGAAAGCAAATTCTTGGTACTAAAATTGAGTTGAAAGGAAGAAGAGTGCCATTCTGTGGTAATATTTGTCAATCCACAGTTGGGATTTATTCTTCAGTGGATTAAAAAAATTACTTTCTGAGCTTCTTTATTAAAATTAAATTCTGCAAGGGAACACTGTAATTCTACCACACTTTATAGTCTCATGGTTAGGGTACTGACCTCAGATGCCAGGCTTAGCTCTCTGCCTCAAGGTTTTTTACTCTGGAAAATTTCAAACTAAGCAGAGCAAGGGCTTGACCTCAGGTCTACAACATCACAGGCCAGTAATGAAATAGTCTCCTCAAAAATCTTCTAACATGAACTCTTGTATTTCAGTATAAAGAAACAGCATATTTCACCAAAATTTATGTCACAATCAGCGAAAATTTTGAACAGGAGCCATAACTGTATGTTAGAGGAAAAGGAATGTGAGAGGATAGTATCCATGGAGTTATGTGGATCATTCAGAGAATAAATAAGGGATAAAAAGTCCAGCTATCTACTCTTATGTGGAGATAAGCACTTAATTATCTTTAATTTGCATTTTCTCTACTGGTCTACATCACTTTAAAGAGAAGTTATAGAAATATGGTAATGCTGGTTATCTGGGTACAAAAGGTTAAATTTTATGGTCCTCTTTTTTATTTTCGTTTCTTTCACTCCCTGCCTGGGCAACCTGTGCCACTGCTTGACCATCCTCACAGAGAAAAGGTGCTCAGAAAGTGCCTCCTCTGCTCATGCAGTTCATGACCTTTGTGTCTTGTCCTGTCACTGAGTATTTGCACATGTTAATGAGGTCCCCTGTGAGCCTTCTCCTCTCCAAACCAAACAATCCCAGCTCTCTCATCCTGTTCTCAAGGAATAGAAGCTCCACTGCCTTAATCACTTTTTGGGGAGCTTCATTTGGCTCTTTGGTACATGCTTGTCTGGCTTGTACTTGGAAGCCAAGAGTTGGATGCAGCACTCTTGTGAGCCTAAAAGGGGAATTTCAAACATCCTTCTGTGTTAGAGAAGGTTGGACTCAGCAAAATATATGAAGTGAAACAACATTCAAGATTTCTCTATCACCAACCTTCTCAGCCAAATAAGTTTTTTCATGCATGTAGGGCAGTCATGGTTTAACCCCAGCCCAGCCCCAGGCAGCCACTCACTCACTCCACCACCAGCAGTACTGGGTAAAGAACATGAAAGGTAAAACGTACAAAATCTGTGGGCTGAGACACAGACAGTTTAGCAGGAAAAGCAAAGGCTATGCACACATGTAAAGCAAAGCAAGGAATGAACTCAGTGCTTCCCAGGGCTGGGCAGGAGTTCAGCCATCCCCAGCAGAACAGGGCCTCATCACACTAATGGTGACCTGGGAGGACAAATGCCATCACTCCAAACATCCACCCCTTCCTCCTTCTTCCCCCACTTTATGCACTGACCATGATGTCACATGGTCTGGAATATCTCTCTGGACAGATTGGGTGACCTGTCCCAACTGTGTCCCCTCCCAGTCTCCCAGGCACCCCAGCCTCTTCACTAGTGTGGCCGTGTGAAAAGCAGAAAAGGCCCAGGCTCTATGCAATCCCTGCTCATTAATAACAAAAACATCTCAGTGTTATCAACCCTGTCTTCAGCACAAAACCAAAACACAGCCCCCCACCTGCCACTCTGAATAAAATTAGTTTTACCCCAGCTGAAACCAGCACAGGGGCACAGTGAGTTTGTAAGTTACTGTTTGTCTATTTGAATAGTGGTTTTGATTCAATTAGATAGACAAATTTGGAATCTAATTAGGTGCAGAGGAGGCAAAACCTTCGATAGATGCCTCTATGACAGCACTGCACTTAACTTAATAGAGATGTATTTGGACATCTCTCACAGCATGACAGTAAATTGAAGACAAAAAACATATAATGATAACTGAAGGCTATGGACAGATAGCTTTCTCCCTCTTTCCACAAAAAAAAAAAAAAAA
>VZTX01025800.1:46906-81977 GCA_013400915.1 Pardalotus punctatus
AAAAAAAAAAAAATATGGAGGAGGAATGTATTGTTAGAACTTAAATACTTACATTTCATTTTCTATTAATATCCTTAAAACAGAACGAACCTTTTGAATGAAATGAAGTGTGATATAATTAAGGAAGACAGACTTGTTGAAAGCAATGCCAATAGAGAAGATGGGTTTTGTCTTAGATGTAGTACTCATTCCTATTTCCTAGGAAATTAGATAAGCATGTCTGACCTATTTAACCAAGATGGAAAAAGGACAGAGAAATTCAACATCCAACTCATTGATAACCTAGAAGAAAAAAGAAGCAATTTGACTTGTTAGCAAGTGTTCTTAAAAACCTGTCCTTGTCCAAAAAGCTACAAGATACAATTTTTACGCCCTTCAAAAAGGAGCATGTATAATGACTGAGAGAAGTGTAAACAAAAAGAGCAAATTCTTCCCAGCTGCTCAGAAAATCCAGCTCATTTTCTGACAGCCTGCAACCCATAAGAAGAGACTGAGGATTGTACAAAAGAACAGGAGAAGCACAGAGTAGTCTTTCTCCTCGTATATCCTTCTCCCTTGTGGCAGTCACTGGCTTAAGGACCTTTGAGCAGGCAACCAGACGACGGTGTTTAGTGGAGCTTTCCTCTATAAATTTCTCTAATCTATTTCTGAACCCATTTACTCTACTGACCTCCACAACACTCTACAGAACTATGTTCCATAATTTATGCATTAAGTGATAAAGTATTTCCACTGAGTGTTTTAAACTTCATGATTGATTGGGTGACCCTCAGCCCTTGTATTATAAGGAATTGTGAACAACCACTTCTTATTCACCTTCTTCAAACTATTCAAAATTTTATAGACTCCTCTCATATATATTGTTGCCTCCTATACAGGTTGAAGTCTCCTAGCCCAACATGTCCCCTCATACAAATTCTGTTCCATGCTGATCTGGTTTTGTCTTGTGGCCTTTTTTTTTTATTTTTTATACTTTGTAGTTTTATCATAATTTTCTGACTATGAGATAAGGGCTACCAAAGTGACACTAAATATTCAGAATCTAGGTACATTGTATATTTATTGTAGCATAGGGTCATAGAATCATAGAATGGCTTGGGTTGGAAGCAACCTTAAAGATCATGCAGTTCCAACACCCCTGCTGTGGACAGGGACAGGTTTCACTAGACCAGATTACTCAGAGATCCATTCAACTTGGCCTTGAACTTTTCCAGGGATGGGACAGCCACAAATTCTCTGGGCAACCTATCCCAGTGTCTCACCACTCTCAAAGGAAGGAATTTTCTGTTAGTATCTGATCTAAGCCTACTCTCAGTTTGAAGCCATTCCCCCTTGTTCTATCACTACATATCCTTGTAAAAAGTCCGTCTCCATCTTTCTTGAGAGCTCCCCTCAGGTACTGAAGGCCACAACTGGGTCACCCTGAAGTCTTTTCCTCTCCAGACTGAACAATCCCAATTCTCTCAGCCTTTCCCCATACCAGAGGTGCTCCATCCCTCTGATCACCCTGGTGCATCCTCTGGGCTCTCTCCAACAACTCCAAGTCCTTCCTGTGCTGGGACCCCAGTGCTGGAGGCAGCTCTGCAGGTGGGGTCTCAGCAGAACAGGGCAGAACAGGGCAGAATCCCCTCCCTGCCCTGCTGCCCACGGGGCTTTGGATGCAGCCCAGGACACACTTGGCTTTCTGGGCTGGCAGTGTCCATGGCTGGCTCATGTCCAGCTCTCACCCACAGCACCCCCAAGTCCTTCTGGACAGGGCTGCTCTCCATCTGTTCATCCCCAGCCTGGGGTGGCACTGGGGGCTGCCCTGGCCCAGGAGCAGCACCAGAACTTGGTCTTGTTAAAACTTGTGAGACTCCCAGGGGTTGCTCCTTCAGCCTGTCCATTGCAATGTTTTTCACTTTCTTCTCTGTTCCTTTCTTGATAATTCCTCCATTGATTCTTGACTGCTGCTTGGCAATGAGCAGAACATTTCAAGGGAAATGTCCACAGAGACAGAAAATTCCTTTCCAGAATGGCAAAAGCTAATTTAGGAGGAGCAAGAACAGGATACAAGTGCTGAGCCTAGGGAAAACCCACTCTGCTAAGTGATAGTCTTTCATGGCTTGTAGTGGCCCAGAAAGACAAGGAATCTAATGGCTGGATTTGAGGCATAATCAATAAGTATTTCACATGCATTTCAGCACCCAAGAGATTGTACTTGAGGATGCACAGTATCACCAAAGGCTGTAAGGAGGACTGTGCAAGCCTCTGCATCCCTCTCTGACCGCCCAAACACCTACAGACGCCACCACAGAGACCCTCTGCTTTCCTCTAAATTTGAGTTTATGTCCACAACACTGCACAACACTGGGAGCAGGAATAAAAGCTGAAGATGGCTTCTTACTGTTCCTGCAGCTTCTTAGGTTATAAACCAGTCACTGGTTTCAGTTTTATGATGGGGCAAAGCCACAGACATGACTTCACCGGCTTCCTAAAGATGAATAACAAACACTCCTACGCATTTAATTCAGACTTGGAGTAAGCAGCTGCTTCTCTCACCAAAATGTGTCTGCACACAGTAGATTGAGCTGGTCCCAATGGAAAACAGAGATCCAATAAGAGGGGCAAGATGAAGAAAATACTGTATCAATGTGTATTATAGAAAACCGTCTCTCTAGATACACAGTAGCAATCTCTTACTCTGTTCCTAGATGTCTCCAATATTTATTTTCTTTCTAAAATTTTTTCCACAACTCACATAACTCTAGAAATATCTATCTTATTACAACAGCTTTTCTATTGAAAATGCATTTTCTCTAAAAATCTAAGTGATATGCAGGAATATTTTGTGCCTGCAGAAACTGGTATCTTTTTTTCATAGAAAAATAAAATAAAAGCAGTATTATGCTTAATTTCAGATATAATTAGAATGAGTCTTTCAGAAAAAAAAGTTGGTATTTTTTAATTCAACAATGCAATACACAACATTTCCCATGTCACATTTCCTCGTGGAAGACATAGCTCAGGCTACCTTTTTTTTTTTTTTTGTTCTTGTAAATCATGGCTTTATCTCCTATCACACAGGAAGGGCTATATTTGATACCCTTGATTTGTGGTATTGCTTAGTGAATTGGGAGACAGGGCCCAGCCAGGGAGATTAGCCTGTAGGAGAAGATGGGAATATCAGGCTCCCAAAATTACACAGTGCCTTTGGCTAGATCTCTGAACTATGACATGGCAATGATTTGCAATCCCAGCTCTTTTTACTTGCAGTGTGGCATCTTGGGAGAGGCATGGTACTTGCTATGTCTAAAAGGCAATGCAAATGTAATGGTAATTTTCAAGAATCAAGTCAGAGAAGCCACTGACTGCTGCTTCTAAAATTCTGACTTCTAATATGTTATTAAAAAATTGTATATTACTATTAGCACAATGTCTTAAACAATGTTGGACAACTGGACAGACCATCTTGGGCTGATACTTACTATGAAAGAGAGAACAAGACAGTCCAGGAAGGAGAGACTGTGCAGCCTGTCTACAAATTTTTACAGGACAATGGTGAGTATTCCACTTGCTGACCTCCCCACCTATTGGTGCAGAATAGTGTCCAGGTTTTTTTCATGTATCTGTTAGGTATAAATATAAAAGGACAATTTTCTCTCCACATTTTATCCTGAATTTTTGTTTTTTCACATGTCCTTAAATATAAGCAAATTCCATTCTCATTTAAATTCAGGTGGATTCTTACACACAGAAAGTCACTGACATACAGAAATAAAAAAGGACAAAACCTGCACATTGTGTTGCCAATATAGTAAAATTATTTTGACTTAGAGAAGCTCTGTATTCAGAGCAACAGCACCCGACTTTCCTGAACACTTTGTTTCAGTTCTGAAAGAAACAACATAGATTTCTCCCTTCCTGTATGATACAGATGAAGTGTAACAAGTGTGCTATTTTTCTTTTTTTGAGAATACATTGAGAATGTTTCTCAGAAGAGGTGAGTTTTCAAGATCCAGCCAGTTAGACTTGTGCAATGTTTTTAGATAGGCTGGGAGGATCTGGGTTTGTTTATGATTGCCTCTCCTTTCTTTTGCACCTGCAGAAAAATCTCTATATGGGAGAAAAATGTAGCATTTCTCCAGCATCAGCTGGAGGCAGGAGGAATGTACATGCACGTCCCCAGAAGAATCTTAACACTGTCCTGCAAAAAGCCACGGGAGAGGTCCCTCCTTCATGTCCTGAATTATTATTTTCATCAGTAGACTGTAATGTAGAAGCTTTTTGACATTCTGGGGTGTTGTATTAAGATGCTGATTCCTGTAACGTTTGCCAGCTACCCAACC
Source organism: Pardalotus punctatus (assembly GCA_013400915.1). Lineage (NCBI taxonomy): Eukaryota > Metazoa > Chordata > Aves > Passeriformes > Pardalotidae > Pardalotus > Pardalotus punctatus. The sequence goes on from VZTX01025800.1 coordinate 51,235, forward strand.
TCAGCGGAAATTTGAATAAAGTCAGTATATAAGAATTTGATCTCACGGTGCACATGATGACAACATTGGCATTCAGGTATTTGAGACAAGCTTTTACAGAGGAGAGAGACTCTATTTCTACCTACACTTACTTGTATTAGTGCCAAAAGATTTTTTCTCTCTGGGTGTTTCTCACATGGCAAAATGTTTCCTGAAAGCTGGATACACCTCATACAGGGATCTTGGATTTTCTCACATGCCTTTACCTTCACTGAAAAGTATTCCATTTCTGATCTGCTTCCTAGTCCATTCACTATAAAACTTCTTGATATATTGCATAGTTTTGATACTTCTTCCCCTGGATCATTTTCAGTTCCCCTCCTAGTTCTGAACTCATTAATGGTGTTGAAATGATTAGCTGGATACAGCTCATAGTCAGTTAACAGAAGATATAGCAAGCATCCCAATGTTTTCTGAAGGACAGAAACTTTTTTTTTTTTGTGAGATAAGCACAACTTATGGCTTATAAAAGTAATTTTCAAATTTTAACATTCCAGCCTTTTTCATATTCTGAAATGTACAAGTCTTAAAAAGATTCAGGCATACCAATGGAATGAATGTATTCAGTTCATTAAAAGGTCTTGACTGAAGCTACTCCCAAGGATGATGAAATGCATTGGAGTCATGTTGGGTTTTGTGTGACTGGCTCCCAAAGCTATCTTTGAAGGATATTGTGACTGCTGTGGAGAGTCAATGGATCCATAAATGTAGACCCCTTTGATGGCCTGTGGATTTCTTACAACCCAAACAAATCCCCTTTAGGCTACTGTGCACACCTCTTTCTGTGAAGAAGAAAATGCTCATGAGTACTTCTTTCTCTATAGGCTGATATAAGGAATACTATGTCTGGTGCTAATGAAATTGCAAGTAATATTGCATGCCAGCACCGATGTATATTTTTGTTATAGTCATATACAGTTGTTGTTGTTGTTGTTGTTGTTGTTGTTGTTGTTGTTTTGTTTTGTTTTGTTTTGTTTTTTCCTGAAAATACTTTCTCTGCTCAAATGGTCAAAACTCTGAGGCTGGTGAGAGAGGCAAAGAAATTTAGGAAGTTCATAGAAGGTGAAGGAGCTCAAATTACAGGTGCTTGACTTAACGCACTGTCTGCATTCCCTGAAGTTCCTGAACCTGCACTCAGCATGGGAGTTTGTGATATTTTAATGGCTCCTTTCCTCTCAGCATGTAGGAATGTGCTTGTGCATCAGACAGCTCAGACGAGGGGATTCTGCTTTTCGGTAGTCAGCAAAATTAATCCTTGACTAAAAGACAGTATTTCTAGAGCTGAAAATGAGGAGGCACTGCAAAGGAGATAAAACAATTAGTCAAATCAAGTAGATGTTAAGTTCTGTTAACACAAAATTCTAGCTTTCTTCTGATTAATGTAAACAGAGAAATCTCCGCCTCAATCTTGTCTGTCTGTTTCCCTCTTCAGTCTGCCTTCCAGTTTTGGAGTTTTATTTTGTGTGTGGTGTTTTTTTGTTTTGTTTTGTTTTGGGTTGCTTTTTGGGTTCTTTTTCATTTGTTTGTTTGTTTTTGTTTTTGTTTTTGTTTTTGATAATGTTTTTGTTTTGGTTTTGGTTTTGGTTTTTGTTATGTTTTTGTTATGTTTTTTGGTTTGGTTTTGTTTTATTTTGTTTTTGCTTTTAATTAAACTGTTGACAGAAATAACACTGTGGTGACACTAGGATCCTCCCCCTTCCCCATGCCCATGGTAAGGAAATGGGAAGCATGAGAGAAATCTATAAAAGAAAGAAAAATAAAAATCATAACCTTCTCCCTATCATGTGTATCAATTGTCTTTTAAAAATTATTTCTCACTAGTAAGACTGCACAAATCTTACTGCATTGGCAAATTCCTGTTCATCTATAGGTTCTCAAATAGCAGTTAAGGAAGAATGACACACAAAATTACATATGCCTTCTGTGGGCTTAAAGCAATATTTAGTTCTATCATACTATTCAAAGCTCTTAATCACGTTGCTCAACACAGACATTGTGGCACCATCAACATTCCATCAGCACCTTAGAGGAGCTTTCAGAGTCAGTAACATCATTGGAAGCAATTTTTGCCCTCGAACTACCAATGTCTCTATGAAACACACAACTTTACCTTACAGAAAGAATTCCTGAGGTGTAAGAAATCCGTTATTTGCAAGAAGAGTCTTGGAGGGATGGACCACAGAGATCCCAGGCAGCAAAAAGCTCCTTGTGTCTGTCACCTCCTAGTGATTGCATTTTGTTGAGCATCACACTGGCTTTTTGTGGCAGATGCAAAGTGTAAACATATGACCTGCCTTCACTAACCTGGTAAACTTTTTATTGACTGAAAATATCTGGCAGAAAGTTACAAACCATGATGGTGGCAAGCACTTTTTATTGTTCAGCTACAGCACCCAGATGCAATTTGTATGCTGAAGTACTGGGTTTGATTCAACATTTTACTACATTTGTCTTTCACCACCTCATCTCTGAAAGGGAGGCAGAGATGGCAGTGCAAGTGGAGTCCCAGAGGGGATGCACAGTGTGCTGTTTGCAGGTATGGGACACCCAGAGAGACTACTGCAACTAATGTTCAGCTTTGAGGAAGGAAATGAACTCAGCAACGTTGCTATGGCAGTGTCCTCTCCCTTTCCTTGGTAAAGTAACAACCCTCTGCAGACATAAAACATGACTTTTATACATGTTTAACACAAAATTTCTGTATTTCAAGACATAGCTGTAGAGTTCTGTGCCTTGTCATGGTGCTGTGGTAACAATGCACATTTTGCTGGCCTGTAGGACTCTGCTCTGACACTGTCACAAGTTCCACAGACCATATGTCCTGTGGATTGATTTCCATCTTGTGCACGCTTGACTGGGACTGTGGGAATTAAATGACCTCAGTTGTCTCTTCTATTCCTGTGATCGTAAGAGGCTGGTTCTACAAACCCTTATGTGCAGTTTCTGTTGCACTGTATACAAGCAATCTCTGGGATCAGTCTTCTGGGATACATTAATTGCCTTTGATCTGTATTATGCCTTTCCTAAGACATGTGCCTTCCTGCAGGTGCAGATCTCAGGTAGGGATAATTTACTTTCCTGTGAGTTGTTGATATAATGGTAGAAACTACTTGAAAGTCTGACCAGTGCCAAAGTTCACTGAGCTATAATGCTGGGCCAGGCAGCTGCTGCATGGCTTGTACCACCCTCCTCAAACTCTGAGATCATGCCAAAATTACTGCTATAGACAGGGAGTTTAGCAAAAAACCGCAAAACGTTTGGATAGCTATGAAATATAAAAAAAGAAAAAAAGAGAGAGAGAGAAACAGTGAGACAAAAAAGCAGTAAGTATTCCATTTAAAAACTAAAAGGAAAAGAGCAGTACTCTAAGCACCGAGACTTTCATCTGGCATATCTCTCATCCAGACTAAATTGTGGGCCTAATGTATGAGAGAAAAATAGAAAATTGCCACATGCGCACAGTCACATAATAAGCAAATGTTAATTGATGTGCTTTGTTTGTGATAGCTCCAGCGAGATTTGCAATGAGCAAGGCTTTTCTGTATGGGCAATTCCGCAGCATATGCTAGCACATCCAGGAAGAGTCATCATGTCTAAGTACTTTCTACCATCTGCTAGGAAAATGGAAATATTGAAAGATTTCTCTCAATTTACCCCAATGCATTTATGTACGTAGCTCTGATTTCAGCCCTATCTCTTTTGACCTATGAAACTAAATGCTATGCTCTTAACGCTTTTGTGGAGTTCTCTACTGCGAGTATTTTGCAGAGAAAAATACAGAAATGGATGCATTGATACTCAGTAATACACAACCATACACCGATACACAGAAAATACATTGTGCAGTTTCCTGCAGGTAAAAGATGAAAGGATTTCTGGTTGAGTCAACTCACCAATTCTTTGGCTTGTGTGCTCAAATTCACACTGTGCAATTCAAGGACAGTAATTATATTTTTTCACTGACATGGATTCATCAATCAGCTCAGTTTTTTAGCTTGCCCATCTTCCCCTCTTCAAGCCCTGAAATTAGACACTTCTGTTCTCACCTCTGCCTGTCCTGTTGCTTTTGTGGTCTAAAATGTATTCTTGATCCCAGGTCTTGCTTCAAGGATCCCGCAGCTAGTCCTTGATACCTCTGGTTACAATAGCTGGTCTGTTAAATGAGGATGATTGAAATTAACCCTATTCTGGGCAGTTCCAGAGACTTTTAACAGAATATGGGATGAATGCTGGTGGATAAGCAAAATTTCAGTGTCCTAATGTAAGAGTTTCAAGGTTCAAATCTGAGATAATGATTAAAAATATAAGAGTAAGGCTGCTGCCAGATTTCCTTCTAATCTAATTTACTTCTTCTTTGACCATCATATTATGCTGAATGAATTTTCTTTAAGAAGTCTTGTCTAGGGTCCCCACCTCAAAGAGAGCGTGTAATGGAAATTTTGACAGATAAACTGAGTCTCAGGCAAGGAGAAGCTCAGTATGGTAACCCTAAACCACACATAAGGAAATTTGTTAGCATGAAGAACATTTCAAGATGAACAGTTTTGTCTGTAGAAGTTGTCTTTGTGGAAATGCATGATTTAAGCTCAAAGAGGCCAGCATGACACTTAGCTCTTATGTTTAGTTTCAGTATAGGATTTCTATGGTACAGTGCTGAAGCCTGAAGCTCCTATTTTCGGACATCCAGCTGCAATAATGGAATCTAAAAATGACAGCTGGTTTCCAGAACCCCACAGAGTGGATAAATAGCACATGTGTAAAGTTAAAAAAAAAAAAAAAACACTACAAAGGAAGCCTTCATTATTTTCTTTGAGTCTAAAGTGGTTGAATTGAGATTGAGTCTAAAGTGAAAGATATGTGTGCAAACTCACCTCTCTCTAAATCTTAGAAAGCTGACCCGGGGCTGCACCTGCCTGAGGCAGAGCTTTTCAGTAGGTATAAACTGATGCCTCTTCACATGCCTGCTGTGGAAGCTGTGGTGTCGTCAACCCGTGATTTCACGACTTCCCGCCTGTGGCAGTCAGCTGGAATAAGAGAGTAACAAATTCTTCACCCGTTTCAATCAGAAGGCTGGAAATCCCACATTTTGTGAGCAATCATTATATTGCTAATTCCTGAATTAGGTCTCCTCGTGCTTTCATAAATCTATCTCAGGTCCTCTGTAAACATGAAGGCAAAACAACAAAAAAGTAAAGGAAAGGGAGGGCAGTTATGGTAATAGCATATTTCCCATTAACTGCAGAGACTAAGTTCCTAGGTATTTGTTTTGTGTCCAGAGGTACCTTGAGAACTCCAAGAAGAGTTATTTTCTATTAAAAATAAAGAAGTAAACATTTAACTGTATTTCTCACCTCTACTGCATAAGAAAAGTGGTGCACGCGCACGCGCACACACACACACACACACACACTCAACCTCCTCTTGATGAGAAAAACCAGATGAGAACTTAAATGCAAATTCTCAACACAGAAGTAATTATCTACAGCTGATATAAATGTTGGAAAAATGGGATTTATGATGGCAGTCCTGACACCGCTGTAATAATACAATGATGTTAGGAGAAAGCTTTTCTGAAAGAAACTAAAATGTTGAGTACCTGAAGAAAATTGTACAAATAAGTTGTACACTCATTAAATGAGTGTACACTTTCTTAATTGAGTTGATGTTCTTGCAAAACAATATTAATAAACACATCACAAAAATAAACAAGTCTGAATGATGCTAAGAATGATTGACATGCTTTCTTCCATCTGCTTATCATTTCAAGGATTGATTGGTAAATAAAATTAATTCTGACTGACTGATAAAGGGCTGCATAAAGATTTGTAATATTCAGTAAATAATTTGTCATTGCTATTTGAAAATAAAATTGACAGGATATGATATCCTATTTACTTCCAAGAAAGAGCAATTATGTTGTGTACAGAAAAAGTGACTGATTATAACATTACATGGCATTTTGAAGCTAACAGCTTCAATTAATGTATCCAAATTATGGCAAAGAAAAATATGCCTTGTGGGCATCTCACTTGATGTTTTAACTTAGAGGAGAAATGTAATTAAAAAATAGGCAAGGACATCCTCAGCAACTTGACATGAACAAGAAGGGAAACATGATGCCAGAGGGCTTGCATTTTTGTTATGAAAAAATACACTCAAACAAATAGGAAGAGAAAAGATCCTTCTCTTTTTGTCTTCCTCTCTCTCTCTGAAATACAGAGGGAGTTTGTATTTTGTCTCCTTTATGAAGCCACCATGCTCCTGAAATGAGGAATGATTTAGGTCTTTGGAGATAGGTCATGTTGCATGTGTTATGAATTTTTAGATGTTATTTGCGTATAGAAATTCAGCATTAGCAGTTCTGCCTGTGATATACTAATATGGACCAGTCGTGTACTCAAAAGGTCTTTCTTACCCACTTGTGCACAAAGCCTCCTGTTTTCATAGACCTGTCTGGAGAAGCCAAACTGGCTGCACTCACCACTACCAACCTACACATTTGAAGTCTTTAAATACCCATGGTAAAGACTAAGCACTTAGAGCACCTTACAAGGACCTTTTAAGATTAAAGAAAGTTAACATTTAGTCTCTTGGCTTAGAAGCAGAGCTCCTAATTATGAGGCAGCATTCAAAAGGACAACAACGTGAATTATTACCTTATATTCATGAGGTAAAATTTATATGAGGTGTTACTGATAAACGAGAATGCATTTTGTAACCATATTGATAGAAACACAGGCACTGACACAGAAGCAAAAGAGGGAGAGCAGAATTAAACCCTACATGATTTATTTATAGCCCCCTGTAAATGGATTGTGACCCGGATTGTTTTTGCCATGATCTCATTTCAGGCAGCTTATTATAGTATGTCTGAGTTCAGGGTTGTTTGGTTTTTTTTCCTTTTTCTTTTTGTTCAGAGGGTACACTTCAAACTCAAAAGCTTCATCAGCTCCTGAGACCCACCTCTATTACATGGGCTGGAGATTTGCCAGGGTGCCCTTCAGCTTGTTTGCCACCCACTGCTCTCAGCACAGCTGTACAAACACACCACACAATACAGCAGAGTGGAGAGGCAAAAGCTGCGCAATTCTCTCAGAAAAGGCTCTGCTCCTACCCATCCATACACTGTGCTCCCCTCCTGTCTGCAAAGACACAAAGATCATCTCATGGTGGTGGCACTTGCATTTAATAATGCCACAGAGAACCTTGATCCTGCGAATTCAATGCCTGAAAATGTTCAGCAAAATATGCTCCGAGGAAGATTAATCTGTCTGAATCATATCTAATCTTTCTGATGAAACACTTACATGCTTTGCATTTAGACAGCCTTGTCTCTGTGTTTTCTCAGTCCAGTGCATTATCTAGTTACGAGTAAGCTTTTAAATAAAGAAATGTCTTGCTTGAGATTAAAGTGCATTCTGAATATAATTTGAATCAGGTGCTCTAAGAGTTTTGTTTCTAGGAGGGTAACCAGCAATTAAAATAAAGTGAGATCATTCAGTACTGTGCAATGTGTTTAAATAAAGATTTTACAGGCTGAGCATGTAGTCCTTGCACACACAGAGGTAACTTCAAGGATTCCAGCAATAACAGTAAATAGACATTTTATCCCCAGAGGACTAGTAATAATGTTAACATTTCAGCCACAAAATAAAAATGTTCTGTACCCAAAATATTAGTCATATTATTTTCCCAGAGTGAATACAATTGAGGTACAATTCCATGTACATGACTGAAATCCCTGGTGTTACTTTGTTATGCAAAAACTTTTTAGAATTGACCATAAAAGTGTCAGAAAAGCCTTTTGCATCCAAAAAAACTTTCTCTTTCTCAATACAATGATAACTCAATCGCACTTCTAGGGACAATATGTGTACATGCTACTTGTTGGCCAAGAATAAAATTAATTGCTGAATCTCTGTGAATAACACCATGATTAAAGAAACTTGGGATGATAGATGCATAAAATGTACCTAGGTTGAAAGTACAATTAAAACACATGATGCTGTATGACAGTTTTGTCTGTAAAGAGAAGATTGCTCACAAAAGTCATGACGATCTTAGTGACAATGCAATTTTCAGTCACAAGGATTAGCTACTTTGTATGTTTTACTCACTTCCCTGTGTTGCAGTGTTTTTCTTATGTCTTGCAGTGTTCAGTGTACACTGTTAATTCACATTTCTAGTCTCTTGAAGATGAAAGGCACTAAGGAATTAAAATTATAATTAAGAAATCACTTTCATTTTGCAGATGTTTTCTTACTCTCAGCTTAAACATGGGCCAAGACGTGTGTCCACTGCTCCTTCTCTGTATCATCTTTTGATGGTCAATACCAAGTAAAAGACTTATTGACCTGAAATAATAGCTATAAAAATGATTTCTCATCAAACTAACATAGTAAAGATTATATTACAGTATGATCAGAGAATTTTTTCTTTCCTTGGTACTTCTTCAGTGAAACTAATCCTAAAATCAGAACTCTTTTCAGGGATGGTAAAATACTGTGTGAAGAGATAGCAGCGCATAAATATATTAAAGCTTCTGGCAATAGATAAGGCTGCTTCTTTCTTTCATGTGCATCAAGCCCATGAATTATCATATTGGATATGAGGCATGACTAGAGTCTGCTGCATAAATAAGGGAGAATGCAACCCAGAAACTCTCTCATACTCTCTGGAAAGTGGTACTGAACTGCCTTGACATCCAAAAATTAATGGTTTCTAACTCAGGAATAACCTGGGTTCTGGAAGGAGTATGCAGGTTCAGCAGCTAACTAACCTGGCAAGCAAGCGATTTCATGAAGACAGATTCCCAGACCCTTATAGATGAGATTTTCGTTATTCAATGAACATGTGAATTTCAAGTTCACAAATGTTCCATATGTAGTCTAATCATGGGTAATTGAAATTAGGACTGCCAGCCATAGCTCTCATCGCTCTCCCATTTCTCAATAATTTCATTTGACTAGAACTACCGGTCATCACAGCTGAACTCCAGCCTTATTTCATGTGGGTCTGACAGTCACAGCCCCCTAGAAGTGTTTGTAACATCTAAGGATCATTTTAACACATCAGCAGCTAAAGCATCTCACTTTCTTCTGACATCCTCTGACAGCAACACCTGGAACTGGAGTACTTGGGCAGCCACATGGAGATATCCATTTCACATTGCCAACATTGTCAGAGCAGTATGGAGAATCTGGAAGAGGTGAGGAAAGAGACACAAGCCAAGGAAGCTGTGATATTTTTGAGTCGTCTGAACATCCAGCACAAAATCTGCAGACAGTGAAGAGATGCTCCATCTAAGTACATAATCCCTCAACGTCCTTCCCCTCTGACCTCCTCTTTTTCTTTGCTGTGGTTGGGAAGACACCAGGAGGTATAGGAAATTAAAATTATCTTTTTCACTTGTCATCAGGAAATCTTTTGTTCTATTAAGGCTATTTGAACTTCATCTTGAGATACTGATACATCAAGAGAGCAAAGAACCTGGCTCTCATTAGGAGCACATAAGAGATGGGTGTAAACATGAAGGCATTTTTACTGGATTCAACTTTGTAAGGGATTAAAATTTTGTCCCAGATTCAGCATCATAGCTCTCATCTATCCAAAAGGGTAAAACACACATGTTTCTCCTTGTTACAGTGCTACTCACAGTTAGATTTTTCTTATACATTGTTCTTAGAATAATCCTCATGGAGAACTTTAACTAAGGCATGTATACACAGCAGAAATTACAAACCAAGGGCAAATACCTTTCTAAACACTATTCAGTCAAGGCAGTTACAGAAAGAGCCCTAAATTTAATTTTTTTTTTATAAATTTTTTAACTACAATGTATAAACAACACATTTTTGGTGGATCTGCCCAGTGATTTTGTGAAATTTAATCATGGAGCAAGTCCTTGCTCAGTGCCTGACCTATATCCTGACAGCTTAGCAGAGATTGCATTTGCCAGGCTGTGAGCACAGTACATGCTATTTGCTTCGGCATACTTTTCATTGAATTTCATTGAATTTTGTGGTAAGAAATATGTCTTGCTTAATAAATAAGGATTCTGTTGTATTCTGTTGACTTCTTATTTATTTTTCTTATTGATGTATATGCACTAATAATTTCTGAACAAATAAATATACTGAACTGCTGCTTTAAGACTAAATTTTAGTGTAAAGCAGTTTATTTAATTTGATTTTTAGCTTATAGTGCAATCCTACTTTAGTTCTTCAAAGCAGTGATATCTGGATCTTGGTATTCTGTTAGGCATCATACAACAACTGAAAAGCAGCTTCTTCTGCTCTCTCCCTACCAAGTTCTCCCTACTGAGTTTTCCCTAGAGATCTGTGACCTCTTCTGCCATGTAGTAGGAATATTCCCATTTCTGGAGTATTTCCATCTGTGCCTCTAATTTCCCCTGGAACCTCTGAGAGGGGACTTGCTCCAATGTCTGCTGTTGGTTCTGGTAGCACCTGGTGGTTTTTCACTGCATCTCCAGCAACAGCTGAGAGAAAAGAGAAGAGAAGAGAAGAGAAGAGACAAAAGGAAAGACCCCTTTGGTCATATGTTAAATACTATTTGCATTTTTAAAAATCTTGAATAAATAAAATCCTGGAGCCAGATGGGTAGTGTATTTTCCTCTCCCACACATATAGCTATTTCTGCACCGAATAATACGCACGTGAGTCTGCAAGAGGTTCTGCTGACACGGTAATATATATGGATTTGTCAACTTTTTTCTCTCAACCACATTACAAAACAAAGAGGCTAGTAAAAAACCCAGACAAACAAACAAGAGGAAAAGATAGTTTATTTTAATAATTTTACATCCTAGCCAAACAAAAAACTGTTTGACTTGTTTTTGTTGTGTTCTGTAGCATGTTGTTTTGCTCCTTAAAGTATTCTGCAAGAATGAGAAAAAGAAAACTAAACTAAAGCAAGGAACTCCACAGCCCTTTGGCTTGATAGATCCTGATGTCACAAAGAAGTAAAAATTGCTATCAGTTCCTTTTCAGCCGTGAGCTACATACCTGCAGAGCAGAGCTAACCCTCAGGTAGGGCCCATTGTCCTGCAGTGTCTCCAACACAGAAAGAAACAAGCAATGGTTTCTTTCCAGACTTTCAACACCTCACGCTCTGGCAGCAGAATGAACCCAATCCTGCAACCAGGTCAGAAAAAAATCTAGCAATATGGACTAATAGCTAATTTTCTGCAATTAATTTTGGGTCTTAAAAACTGAACAAGTAAGAGGAAAGGATGAAGTACTGGGATCCATTTCTTTAGATGATATGTCTTTCTATGTGACATTTCTTTAGCGAGCTTACCTCACTTTCCTGACATCCCAGTGACTAATAGGTAATTTGTTTAATTGGATGACTGTGCTCAGAATATTTTTCTTTGACAGAGATAATATGCACTTAGTTCTGTCTGGCAGATACTACAACAGTCTTTGATCCTGCTGGTTTTTAAGTCACTAGTGAAATGTCTGTTGACTTCTGGGCAGAGGATCTGTACATGGTGCAGTAGATTTTCCATTAATTTCTTCACTATCTGTTTTACTTCAACAGCTTTTCCTCCTCACTTTTTGCCAAATTGCCTTTGTCTGGCCACTAAGCTGTGGTAAAGCAACACAATACCTGACTCTAAACTGTGATCTCACTGAAATACACATGAAGACCTTCCTCAGTGGAACTGTGTTGTAATTTGCAATCCCCCTCCATTACACCACTCAGAAATTGTACCTTTTGCTTTTTCAAAGTTCTTTCCCTACATTTCTTCAACTTCACTTCCCCCTCGCCTACAATCCCTTCTTAAAAGCACAGAACTGCTTCAAATGGAAACTATATATCTTTAATTAACTGCCATATTCATTTATCTTCTGAGTAGCTTCCTCATTCCTCTCCAGCTGCACTACTGCAATTTTAAGATTAGTAATTGTAAAACATCCATCACATGCAAAGTGAAATGTCCCTAACTGTTAACAGTGGCCACAGCCTGTTCATTTTTCTGAGTGAAGAACCAAAGCCAGTGTGCCAAGAGAAACAAAGAGAAGATGTGTTTCTCTCCCCTATGATTTCAGTGGCCTGAGTAGCAATATGCTGTTTATAGTCTTATTTTCATGCTGGGATGGGCAGGGCAGGTCCTCTCCATCCAGGACCTGCCCCAGCACTTCCTGTCCTGCCTGCCCCTGGAGGCCCCACTTTTCCTGGAACATCTGCCTCACAGTGTAACCTGACAATATCCAAGCTGACATTTGTGCTTGCTCTTTCTTCAGTTTCAAGTATAACAGTCTAAAATCATTCATCCAGTTAAATAAATTGTGCATTGGGCATTTTTGCAGCAACGATACAAAAGCAGAGTCAGCAAAGGCATTTCACAGGGCAAAGTATGTCACCGGAAGTACTGAATTTTTTTCCAGCATCTCATCCTCCCTTTTCTCTCTCTTCTGTCTTTCCTTTGGCTCTTGCAATTCAAAATCATCTTTGTTCTAGATAAATCACTGTGGAAACTACTAGAAAAGCAACATTACTTTAATGTTGTAAGTGCTGGAAGAAAACAGTAATACAGTTTCCATTTCTTCACATGCCAGTAAATATGTTTTAGATCTATTATGACACTTAAGTGAACAGAGGCCACGCTCACTGTACCTGAGTCCATCATCCCGACTGTCTGCTGATCTGCTGGTGATGGGCAACCAAGACACTTTACCGAAATGACTCAGCCAGAAGAAGCTGGAGTCCATTCACCCAAAGAAGTATAAAGGACCATTTCAAGACTCATGATTGAGTGTGTCATTACAGTAACATACAATGAATAAGGAGTCTTTCTGTGCAAAAAAGCAATTATTTAATTAATTACAAGGGATTTATTATATGTAACCTTCATCCAGAACATATTAGTGGAAGTTTTACAAATATTGCAGGTAACAGCTATACTAGGCACAACTCAGGACAGCAGAAATTCAACACTGTCACTCTGGTAGGGAAGTTTGTCATTCAGCTTTCTGATTTCAAGCATGCAGGTGTGACCTTACCTTGGCACACATCCTTCCCATCATAAGATGCCACTGAGCTCCCTGGCTGCGCAAGTGAAGCACAGCCATAAAAAGCACCTTTTATACTTGCTAATGATTTTAATTTAGTTGTCAAGAGACTAGATTATGGTGTTCTTCACCATGAGTCTTTCTGTACAGATACAGCCAGCTGCTTCAGCTACTCAGCAGCTACTCAGCCTGATGTAGGTTCCAAAGCCTGGACCTTTACATGTTTGCCAAGCACCAAAGGCACATTTGTTCTGCAACGTTGTTGAAGTGAGTGATGGGAAAGCCTTGCTAGAGCAGAGCTAGTCAAAAAAGTTTAGCTACTGCCATTGCTGCTTTTACTTCATACTCAAAAAGGTTGCTTCCCTTTGGTCTGGCATTATAATGAATTATTCTAATCAGCAGACTATTCATTTTACTTAAAGCAGTTATATTTTAACAGAGGCAGTTATTTTAACTAGTGTGGGAGAGCTATATTAAAGCACATAATGTAAAAAGAAATGGCATTATAAATGTAAAGAGCAGTTAGTAAAGAGCAACAGAATATGAGATATGGATAAAATGCACAGAAGGAGCAAATAATGCAAACTGTGCCAAGTAAGGTTCAAACTTTGTCCTCATTTTTATAACCATAATGGGGTAGCTCAGTGTGTGGAAGGAGATTTTTATGGTTCCTGCTCTAGATCTTACAAAATTGGATCACATTTTTCTGCTAGTGCTTTTTATAGTTGCAGTACAGAATAAAGTATCACAATAAAGGTTCAGGTTAAACCTCCTGCATTGGTTTTGGAGAATGCATATATATAATTATTACATAGTTGGTTGTACCACAGTTTTGAAAATAATAGCTTAGTAAAAGACATTTCCTTTTTCTTCCAGCCAGGTACACATCTGCTATGTTCTTTTACGGTTTCTCTTCTACTTACTTTGCTCTTGTGAGGCAAAAAGAGACTACAGAGCATAACGTCAAAAAAAAAGCATTTTCTTCCCAGGAGAACTCTTGAACATTCAGAGGGTAAACAAAAGCATTGCCAAAGACATATTTCGTTGTGCTACAGGGTTGTGTTTTCTATTAAGGCAACTTTGGGACTGCAGTCAATGAGAGTAAAGTGACAAAAGGTGTAGCACTGCTGAGTCAGGAAGGATCACTCTTTTTAAGAAACTATTACTGGATCACAGCAGTTCCAGGAGACAATATTCTAACTTTATATATGGCGTGTTTCCATGGCTTCTGGCTCACTGGAGTCATTAAGCTGCTGTAGCACATTTCACAGGAGACTGGTCATCATCCCTGCTGTCTTGATCTAAATCCAGAAGGCAGCCAGAGAACACAGGGCAGGGGGACAGTGTTGTGGGTATTTGCTCTATGCTGCCTGGTCAGGAGGAGGAAGTGGGATCTTCTAGAGGCAGTTTGAAGCATCCTTACAGTTGCAGATATTGGTCCTTAGGGGAGAAATTTAACTACCCTGACCTCTACTGGAGAAGCAACACTGTAAGGCACAAACAGACCAGGAGTTCCCCGGAAAGCACTAATGACAACTTCCTGACACATGTAGTGGAGAGTCCCACAAAGAATGGAGTGCTGTTTGACCTTAGACTAACACAGCAGGAAGGACTTTTGGAGGTATGAAAGCTGGGGGCAGCCTTGGTTGCAGTGACCATGAGATTGTGGAGCTCAGCATCAGGCAAGGAGGAAAGAGGACAGCAAGTAAGATTATAACATTGATTTCAGGAGTGTTAAATGGGGATCTTCTTAGAAGAATCCCATGGGAGCAGGCCTGGCATGGAAGAGTCCAAGAAAGGTGGATGATATTCAAGGATCACTTCCTCCAGGGAAAGAACAACATACACTTCTGAACAAAAAATAGGGGTAAGAGGGCAAGAGTCCTGCTTGGATGAACAAGTCCTGTCATTACTCAAGCATAAGCAGGAAATGCTGAGGAGATGGAAGCTACAGAACAAGTAACACAGTTTGTGACACTAATTATTAAGGAGTCCCAATGATGAAGCATGAGATTCAGGATTGCTTCAGGCTCTGGAACATCTAGTGAGTAAGAATTCTTCACTCTTCTAGTTTCCAAGTTGAACTTCTCTAAAACAACAGCGAAAAGAACCTCAAACAAACAACAACAGAATCTCTCTCCCTGCCCCAAAAATCCCCCAAACCACAAAACTCCCACCAAATCAAACATCCAACAAAAAGCCACACAAACAAACCCCCCAAAAAACAAACCCAGAAACCCCAGAAAGTCTCAGTGCTGTAGTGCTATCTATCTGATTCACCTGCAGGCTTCAAAACTGTTTCAAATCCCTTTCCACACTCACAAACTCTCCAAACTATTGCATCTATTTCCCCTCTGAGGGAAAGGCTAAAGCCACACACCTCAGCAGTGTTAGCTACCACATGGATTTCTGTTCATAAACCTGACAGTGCTTGGGGGATAACAGGCTGTACACAACAGCTGCAACCTGACTCTCCCCATCTGTCTTAATGATTCCCTACCCTGGACCTGTCAGGACCCAACTGCACAGCATCTGTTCTGGGCTCCCAAAAAGGAGCAAGCAGAACCTTCTTCCAAGTGGCCTTTCTTCTTAAAGGACATCACCAGGCATTCCTGTTATTTCTTCCCTTTCCTCCAAGGCACCCATAGTTTTACATTTAATACAAAATAAAGCTGATTTTTTCATCACATGAGGCTTTCATGCAGTGATGGGCAATGACACAAACAAAGCTCCTGGATGATCTCATGTGGGGGTGGGTGTGCAGCATGGGGTGCCTGTGGAGGATGACTGAAATGGGGATGAAGGGACCTTTGCTGCTAAAACTCTGCCTTCCACCTCTTATGTGATTATGCTGTCTCCTGTGAGCTCTTCTCCCTGTTGGAAAACCGCAGTTTTCCACCTGGGAAAACCACAGTCATCCTCCCCTCCAAGCTCATAAAGCTCTCTCTCAACTTGCTCATTTTCACAAAGGCCTGAACAGAAATAAGTTGTTTCTCAAGGACCATCAAGGTCAAAGCTAGACTCTTTCTCTAGGCAGCTTTTCCCTCCACATGGCACAGACCAAACACACATAATACTATAACATAGTCATTTATCTTCAAGGCTGGCAACTTCACTTATTTCTAAGTTGTGTGAGCAACCCCTGTAATAAAATCAGCTGCAGGTGTGAAATCCCAGGCGAACAATCACACACATTTCTCCTACTCAATTAAAAAAACCCTACAGAAAGAGGAGATTTGTTGGTTTTTAAGATTATATGATTTACACACATGAAGTCTAACCTTCTTGTCTCTTCATCACACTGTTTTAAGGAAAAAAATCAATATTGTACAACACTTCCAAGATTTTATAGGTTTGTTGCGGAAGCAGTGCCTACAACTTCCTTGGTTACTGTGAAACAGCAATTTCATTTTACAGAGCTAATCTTGCTATTCTTGCATCTTCTATCATTTATGTATAAACAAAGCTGGTTGAGAGTGAGAAATTTGTGGGACTGTCTTGTGGCATTCTTAAAAGCGGCTACTGTTAGCGCAGTTGCAAATAAAATTTTTTTGTGGTACTATATTAATTTTTAAGACAAAAGAAATCTATTGACAGATGCAAGAGACTGCATGGGTCTAAAAACAGACTTTGTTTCTACTGTCCAGAATATGTAGGACTAATTTTTTTAAATGTTAAACCCCCATGAATATATACCAAAAGCAAAAAGAAAGTATGACAAATGTGAACAAGAAATTCCATCTGGTTTTTAATATTTATGCTAGACATTATGAAAAACTAGAAAACAGTCATGAGAAAACATGTTTAATTTATAGTGAATAAATGGTAAAAGTAATTTAACCTAAATAAATCATGACAATATTGGGTACTTCTGCAATTATTATCATGAATGTGCTTTTGAATATTCACCTAGGGATTATTTCCTTCTGGCTGAAGTATGTATATCTTGGGATGATTTTGCACCCTTTCAGCCTTACGTGGAGGAACACCAGGATCAGGTTCTCCTTTCCTTCCAGGAACTGAATTTGCACAGCTAGATAGTCACCTAAAGCAATCTTCTATAGAAATGACTTTGTGCATGGTGTCTGCTTGGAAATACCTTCAAAATACTTCTGTTAAATGCATTCTGTGAATCTGAACCCACCATGGTTTTTTAAATAATCACATCAATATCACAAAATTATTACATGTATTTTGACTTACATAAAGGAGTCAAAACTATAGCTGTTTCTAAAATCACCAACACAGCAATTGAATTATTTCAAACAGGAAACATCATCAGCACTGTCTGAATACAAATAAATTATTTAAGAAAGAAAAGCTAAAAAAACCCAATATACCAAAACATCTATTCTTTTAAAAGCTGCAATAATATCTGTAATTGAAATATCCACGGAGATGTGTCGCAAAATGAATGTGACTTGAATTCTCCAAAGAATATTTGCAGTTTCTTAGCAATTAATTTAGCAGTTATTGTTTTATATGATTCAGAACTAATGCAAATCTCCTAATAATGCAGCAAATCTGACATTTTGCCAGTGTTCAGTTTTTCACCATTTTAGACATTTTAATTTCCATAGAAGATTATAAATAATTATATCCACTGGAAACTCTAATACATGATCCATTTCAAGAGTGAAATGGAGATATGGTGTCACACATTATTTGAGTATTTACACTTATCTTTATCTCAATAGGAGATTTTGATTACTATGTGATTATTGTAGTTCAAATAAGTGCTTCATGGAAGGAGGCAGGCAGTTGAATGTCTAATGGCAAATAAATTCAGATTATTCTCAAACATGTACATCTGAGAGCAGCTGTAGGTGTTTTTGCTTTAAACTACAAATATAACTATACCTGAAGCAGTGAAGCACCAAGAACGATTCTTAGGACTGGACATTCAGTAATTAGGAGAGGGTATGAGTATGAACTGAAAACTTGCTACATTTTTTATGCCTGTTATTTTATACTTTGTGACAACTGAAGCATATATTTATAAATAATGAGACCACAGAATTATACAGAGAAATAATCAACTGTGTAAACATTGGGAAATAGATCATAAGTGACCAATGTGGATCCTGCAACAGCTATGAATATTTTCAGTACAATGTTAGGCAGTAGGAGCTGGACCCAGTAAAGGAAAAAGATCAGAAGCTTTGCCATCTTTACAGGGAATTTTGTGCATTAAGAACTAAACCACAGAATTTAAAACTAGGGAATGCTCACAAAAAAACATGCAACTGTACAGCATGCACACAACAAGCATAATGACAAATTAAGCAAAATCATTTGGGACAAACCCCACATATGTATTGACAAATCATCCTCCTGAATAGTGAGAGTAGGAAACAGAATAGAAAAGAAAGCCTTGTTTATTCAAACTATTTATTCCTTACAAGGAATTTACTCCGCAAAATGAGTTCAGTTTATAATTGTTCTAAGTAAACGTTTCGTAAATGAGAAAGTATATAGAGTCAAACTTATAGCAGATCAGAGAGCAGAACTCAGAAATCTTCAGGCCTCTGTCATCACATATTTTATCTATCTGAATGCTCTTCTAATTTTAGTATGCAATATCCATTGATCATGAACAATTATATATTTTTACAAGATAAGAAATTGCATCAGGCATAAGATATCTTAGAGTCAAATTTCCAGTGAAAAATATACCTACATTTTGTCTTACTTTAAAAAGATGGATAGGTTTTAAAAAACTTTAAAAATCATTTGTTACTTTTCTGCAGTATTCCTTGAGGCATATGAGAACTCAGAGGAAATACAAAGTCACCAAGGCTTCCCAAGTAGTTTTGCAACAGACTGATTCAAAACTTTACACATAATCAACTACTCCCCCTTCTGCCTATCTTATTCAAAGCAATATGATTTGATGAAATATTAGAGATATGAGAATATATGAGGAACATATTTTAGGGGAGTTAGGCAAAGAGTTATCCCCTCAAAAGTCAGTAAAATAATGCAAATCCAGGACTCCCAAATATCTACCATGCTTTGGAGTGAAAGGTAAGTCACACAGAAAAGCTGCATTAGTTGGGAAAGAGATGGAAAATGGGATATTCGGCTACACAGGATGCAACAAGAGCTTGTCTGAGTGCTTTTGCAGGGTGGAATTCCTGCTGGGGCAGTCAGTAGATATTGGACCAAAGGCTGTGTCTGAAAAACAGGCATGATTTGAGCTAAATTACAGTTGTAAGGCCTGGAGCAGGGTCTTCTGCCTCCATGTGTTTCAGGACTGAAGTACATATGGAAGAGAAAAAGTAAGACACATGAATGTCCTCCTGACATGCCCGAAGGGGCATATTGAAATAAGAAAAAGGAATGACCTCTCCCATTTCTACACACCAGCTAGTGCA
This sequence comes from Pardalotus punctatus, assembly GCA_013400915.1. Classification (NCBI taxonomy): domain Eukaryota; kingdom Metazoa; phylum Chordata; class Aves; order Passeriformes; family Pardalotidae; genus Pardalotus; species Pardalotus punctatus. Next base: position 70,688 of record VZTX01025800.1, read on the forward strand.
AGTGTGAAGCTTACCAGCACTCCAGGTGTAAAACTTGATAATGAACAATGCCACCCCAAACACTTGTTTCTAGGCAGAGGGCCTCCACCTGCCCTGCCAAAGTCTTTCCCCTGGTAATACAGATCAGAGCTTTAGAAGAAAGAAAACCCATGAAAACAGAATTTTCAAGCCAGTGTTATATATTTAGGTGGAGGTGACTGTAAGGTCTAGGAGCTGAGGATATGTATTGAAGTCCTGCCTGTAGTATCTGATGTACAGAATGAAAACAACCACTTCATGAAATAATGTGTTAGTAACTGCAGGGTAACAGATTGCAAGAACATATTAAAGAGCTGTTTAAAAAGAAACCATATGAGAATAGTCAAGTATAAAATATGTTAGAATTGACAAAGATCGAGCATTTGTGGAGAAAGAAAATTGGTTAAAGATATTTTAACATTTTCTATAGGCCACCATAAAAAAGATTGCTTTTTTATTCTTATCTTTTTGCTACAAACTCATAAGGACTCTGAAGGTACAGAGTAGAGTCTGTCATTGTATGTATGCATCTCTTTCTTTCTCTCTCTCCCTCTCTACATAAGCATGTGTGTGTGCAATCACAAGCATCAAACTAAATACTTAAACATGCAATGATAAAATATGTGCAGCTATTTACATAAGCACCACAGCCTGCATAATTCCAACACAAGTTTAGTTGGTTCATGTTTGGGAAGTTGAAGCATCCACAAAGCAGGGTGAGTTTCAAACTGGAGTAGTTACAGTGAAATTCTTTTTTTACTGCTGAAGGTACAGACCTTTTTAGTTCATTGTGAGTTATACCTTGTCAATTTGCCATTGTTCATGACAAAAATAGAAACATAGCTTTATACAGCATAGACTCCAATTCTCTCCTCTTGCTGCCTTGGATTAGGAGATTACATGTGTGCATCCATCTATTTTTGAAGTCCAGTTTTCTCTGTGGATGAAACACCCTTCCCTCCTCATCCAAAAACCTTATTAATACCTAAGCCACCCATCAACTCCAGTGTTGAAATTTCAGCACCCCAAAGGTGTGTTGAACTCACACACTGTAAATTGCTGATTTTTCCCCACACAGAATACAGTGCATGACCTCTTTATTCTCACGTCACTGCCTGTAAAATGGGAAGATATATAAATTTTTGACCGTTCTTGAACTAATGCATTCTTATCATGTTGAAAAGGGAATGCAAAATTTCTTTTGCTACCAAGACTTTTAAAAATATACCAGTAAGGGAACTTTCCTTGAAGAATGAAAGAAGGGACCTTACATTCATATTGATTTTTTCTAAAATACAGATTGTGAATTTTACTTGGCTAACGTAAAATAAGATACGTTTGCATAAACTTGTGTATGACTGTCAGATAGAAGTGAATATTTGTGGTGCTGACTTTGATTGCCTATACTGTTAAATTGTGTGTCTGTCCTCTGTAAGATAATATTTTTCAAAAAATAACTGCAAAGTAAATTTATCTTCTTCCTTCAGAATGTGCTTTAAAATCTTCCTTTGTTGCAGTGCCTACAAGAAGCTTGACAACAGTTGTTAGGATGCTGATGATCTGAGACTACCAACTGTCAGGCTGACTGGTGTTGTCAAAATGTTCCTCATTCCATCAGTCTGTCTTTTTCCATCTGTTGCATCTCACTTCCTATAGCACTCCCTAAGAGTAGGGACAGATTCTGTATTTTCCGATATACAGCATGGAGGACAATGAAAGCTACTAAAGAAAAACAGGAAAAGAAGGAAAAAAGGATATTGTCAGATAAAATCCAAGAAATCTTTGTGGGATAAAATAAAGAAATCCACAAGTCAACAGAGAGGCAGGGATATATTCATTCTTCATATAGCAGAGAAAAATAACCACCTGGCTGTTTTTTGGGGTTTTTTTGTGAAGCATTTAGTACAGTTACATAAAGAGAAACCTCTTTTTATATCACCTATTTGAGGGTGTTTGAGGCCAGCATGACTCCTGGCAATTATTCATCAAGAGAGAAGGGTGACCAAGCCACTGACTGGGACAAGTGACTATTAATCTCCTAGGAAGAAAGCCCTGACAAGCAAAGTGCTGCACCTTAACTGCCTTGTTTGCAATCTCTGGTACAGGAGTGGGAGGCTGAAGCTGACATTCTGGTGCAGAAACATTGCTTGTATTTGCAATGCAGAAACACATTTCATGTGATGCTGAAGGATCCATCCTTATTAGATCTTCCTTCTCACCAAGGGGAAATGGATAAGTGACATGTGACTGAAATAATATTGCTTCCGCAAATAACTTAGCAACAGCCCTCTGTGAAAACATTTTACCTCCTCTGATCCAAGTCCATGCTGCAGGCAGCTCAGTTCAGATCCTGGCACTGTTGAGGCCAGACTGCCAGTCTTTCTGAAGGCAAAAGAGCAACATGTGCAGAAACATGAAAGTTTTCCTACCGACCTTCCTGCAAAGCAAAAAGCATCCTAGCATTGCCCCTTGGCTCTGAAATCCATTGTAACTTGAGCAGTTACTTATTAAACCCATCAAATAAAGCTGGAAATGAGGAACATATTTGCGTAGTCCATCATATTCCATTAATGTGAACAATATTTAAAAATTACCTTAATAACAATTTGTTAAAGCTTTTGTTAAGATCTAAACCCTACCTTCAAAGTTTTGATTTTTAAATTTTACTTATCTGAAACCATTTATTAATGGGCACATGATATTGACTTTGTTTCTCAGCTTGTTTCAGTGCTACAAGTACTGTAAGGAACCTTTTTGGATTAGTGTTCCTTTAGATGTCAATTCACATCTGTTTTTTAAAGAATAGGGCTGCTTTTTATTTCTAGACAAAAGAGGGTGATTTTTCTGTTGTTAGACAACTGATGTGAAGCAGCTACTTCCTGACTGGCTAACTGGATTTTTTGTCTATGAATCATTATGGCAGAAATAGAGGAACATCTTTTTAGCAGCAGAGCAACATGTATGTGTTTGTGCTTTCATTTAGATGTGAGAAATGAGAAATACAAGGTGCCTTGTAGACATCTGAAACAGTGGCAGTGAGGCCAGTGTTTGAGGCAGTATAAATTACAAATTATTGGTCAGTGGGGTCTGACCCTCTGCCTCTCAAGCTGTAGGCAGACCTGGCTACTGTGAGAATAATTCACAAGCAAGATTCCCATCCTACTTTGCCATAATATTTGATATTTTAGGACTCTACAACACTCAGAAAGATACTTATAAACTTCTCAAGGTAAATTAAATTCTGTCGTGGATAAACCCCAGAAGCAAAGCCCCATGCACCCTTCACTCACTCCCCCACCAGCAGGATCAGGGAGAAATAAAAAGAATGAGAGCTACAAAGCTTGTGAGTCGAGATGCAGACAATTTAATAAGGAAAGAAAAAGCCACACACACAAGCAAAGAAAAACAAGGAATGAATTCCCTACTTCCCATGGATGGGCAGGAGCTCAGCCATCCCCAGCAGAGCAGGGCCCCATCACACTAATGGTGACTTGGGAGGACAAACCCCATCAGTTCAAATATCCACTTCTTTCTTCTTCTTCTTCTCCCCTCTTTATGCACTGACCATGATGTCACATGGTCTGGAGTATCCCTTTGGTCAGTTGGTGTCATCTGTCCCAGCTGTGTCCCCTCCCAGCCTCCCACACACTCCCAGCCTCCTCACCAGTGTTGCCATGTGAAAAGCAGAAAAGGCCCAGGCTCTGTGCAATCTCTGCTCAGCAATAACAAAAACATCTTTGTAATATAAATTCTGTCTTCAGCACAAATCCAAAACATGGCCCTGTATCTGCCCCACAAATAAAATTAAATTTACCCCAGCTAAAACCAGTACAAATTGTTAATCCCCAACCCATTTCCCCTATAAATAGTATTTTCAAGTATCTATATAATTATGGGGTTTGACTCCTGAATTTTCAAGAATACATAACCTGACTAAAGCGTCAAATAAAGATGCAATTTTATGGTAAAATATAGCTAAATTTGCAAAGCTAATAAATGAATTTCTGCACAGTTATTACTACGTCAAAACACTTGATTTGATTTTTTGATGAAAGACCATTTAATTTTCATAGTTTTGGGAACCAGCTATTTAACTCTGTCTGTTTTGAAAGATTGTGTACTTATATTAATTTAATTTATATCATAAGTCAAGCAAAGAGGGTAGAAGACCAGTTTGACTGAGCAGGGAGTTCCTTGTGGGACCTGAGGAAAAAGAAATTATATGATCTCTGGAAGTGAGGTCAGGCTTCATGGAAAGATGACAGAGCTGTTGTTCTTATAGGCATTCTCAACTTGAAGAAAATTATGGCAGTTACCAAAACAAAAACGTCAGCAGAAGTAATTTCTGAAATTAAGAAATAACACCTCAACTCTTTAATAGTTTAAAATGAAGTTTTTATGGGTGGGATCCAGCTGTAATAACTCATTGATGAGAAGGCTGAGGAAATAATATTTATAAGGTTATCCAGAGAAAACCAGGAAACATCCAAAATAACCATTCATAAACAGCTTAAACACTGATTTACAGAGAGTGCAAATAATTCTTTTATAGACATAACATCAGAAGAAAACCAAAACAAATGCTCTTAGAAAAATTACTTATGTGTAAGGAAAGAAATTAAACAACCAGCTGGAAATGCAAGAACTATATTACATGTACCACAGTATAAAGTTTTTCCCAATTACTTCATCAAAAATTTTTAGATATCTACAAAGACACTAATTATATGTGAATGGGATATTTTAACTCCCAAAGACTCAAAAACCAGACCAGATTATCTTTTGCATTACATCTCCTTTACAGCATCTAGGTGGGTAAAAGTGGCCACAAAATCAACTTCTAGAACTACCCTGAAACAGAAGAATATTTGCAATGGCATGAAGGCATTCTGAGGGCTTCTTGTCACCTTGGTACACGGAACATATTTTGTGAAGGAAGGAATATGTGGTATCTTGCTGCAAGAGACAGCCTCAGACCATCAGCTGCAAAAGTGACCTTCTCTTACTGCTGCAAGTGACTAAATACATTTTGCTAGTTTCTCAAGAAGACAAAAGTCTTTACTGCACATTTGTAGATTAAAAACATATGGGTATTTCAGGTGAATGCCTTTGGCTGGAGTTAGATAGAAATAAGAGGAAAAAGAATAAAAGGGAAAAAACAAATCTTAGTAATAATGCTTTACTATAAGATCAGAATAAATTAAAAACCTGTCTATATGTGGAAAGAGCACATAATAATTCATGAAGGGACATTACAAGGTACTGCTATAACACTTTGGCTTCCCTAGAGGTACAGGAAGGGCATTATCACAATACTTTCCTCAGACAAAGCATAAAGTCTGATTCAAATATTTTTGCATACTAAGTCTCACTCCAAAAATCTTTCTTCTGCAACCAGCTGGGCTTGATTGAGGGCTGCTGGATAGTTTGGAATCAGAAAAAGCTGACAGGGCCACAAACAGAGGTGGAAGACAATATTCACATTGAAAATATTGATACTTACACTATACTATTCAACATGCCTTCATGATTTTGCCCTGCTCACTGAAAGGATGTTTCTGAAAAGAGTAGTGAAGCTCTGTTTTCAAACTTCTATGAACCATAAGTACGGAGGTATTTAGAAGAATTCCCCAATTACAGTACAAAAGTCTGATCAAGAAGCAACAGGTTAATTATTACAATTCACTAGTATTTCATTAGAAAACAAAGAAATCAGAACAGTATCACAAAGATTTATAAGGGAAATTAACAAGACAGGCTGGCAACACTTGCTTTTTATAGAAGTTTTAAAGATATTATTATTTCAAATATAATGCCCATGTAGGACACAATAACAATGTCAGAACATTTAGGATGCTTCACTTTACCTGTATTTAAAAATTACACCATTATTCATTATGATGGGAGAGCTTGATTTTGGCAATAAATCAACATTATTGCAGTGAGTCTGTTTAAGCTTGTTAGCTGAGTGAACATTAAATTCACTCCAATTGTTGCTTTGGCTTCCTGTGTGAAGTTAGAGTGGTTTGACATTGGAGAACTGACCCACTGAACCACAAGATGTTGCTTGTAGATATGGTCCATACCTTAGACTCCTGTTGGGCAGCTGGAGGATACACTATGCCAGTTGGCTCAAAATATTGCAGCAGCACCAGTGCACTCAGGTTCTGTATCAAACCCTTTTGAGGCAGTATCTTCACTTCCCCTATTTAAGGTGTGAGAGTGTGTAACCACAAAGTAAAAGAAAAGTCTCATTTTCAAATGTCAACTCTTCAGTATTCCTCAGACACCTTGTTGCTGCAGCATTTTAGTGTTAGAGGGCTGGTGGTAAACTGGTAGAACTGTTGTTTTCATGAGAGCCATCCCTTGGTGTGTAAGACATAATTGTTTTTCCTTCTTAACATTTGACAGCCCCAAGAAAAGGTTTCAGAATGATTGAATTCAGGTTATGTTGTCTGTCCCATGGAAACAGGAAAGAATTATCTGATATATAAATCAACATCTACTTTCACTATACTTTTTTTTAAGCCAGAATTTATATAAACCTTTTAAATTATGGGTCACTATGCCCTGAATTGGTCTGAGACCATATCCATCTTACACTAATTTTGGTGTACCTAGTGAGCAGCTGGGCTAACTACCACTTCTGCTTCTGATACTACAAAATTCCAGCAGAATACAAGGAATGTGGATAATTTCTTTAAATTAGGTTGTGTTACATTACACAGAATGACATTCGGAAGGAGGTGATGTAGAGCCAAGGAGAGGGAAGTGTAACAAATCATCTGGTCATAGATGGTACCGACTTGCAGCAATGCTAAATTTGTGTCCCAGATAATTGGGTGCCAGGTTTAATTTTATATTCCTTCCAAAAAATTGCAGCTTTTTTATCTGGAGTAAAAGGGTTAGACTGGCAAGGTTAGAAAAAAATTTTAATAAAGAACAGACAAAAAACCCCAAACAACAAAATAACTAACCCTCATCCCAAAACAACCAAAAAACCTACACAAAAACCCACCAGAAACCCCCCCAAACCAACCAACCAAAAAAAACCCCCAAAACCCACCAAAACCTGAACTAAAAACCCCACTAAAACCCAAAACCATTTCAGAATTCTTGCTTCCCTTTCATGACATTGTAACATGACCAATATACTAAAAATAGAATTGATCCTCCACTATAAAGAAAATTCTATTTTTCTGACCTAGAGCTTTAGGTTTTTTCATCTAAATAATAGAATCTCAGTCTGTACCAAGCATCAGTCACATGTTTTCCTAGAGTGCCGTGGAAATTCTTGGCTTTTTCAGGTTGGAAATTATTTAGAGGCCAAGAACAGCAGGAAAAGGGAGAAAAAAAAATCTTTCTGCATGAAAGACACTAAGATGGCACTAGTGAAATTAATAAGAAACAGTATGTGGTTTTTTTGTCCGTCAGTTAAGTAAAGGTTTATTATTTCACTTTTATTCTTATCAGATAAGTGATACTTTTTAATTTACAAAGACACATTTTGGAGATAGCCCATTGAGCCTTTAAAATGTAGATTAATCATCATTGACATGACAGAGACAGTCAATAAATAGAGATTTTTAATACTTTGAACTTTCAAAACAGACCCCTTCACAAAGAAGCAAGTAAACAAGGTGAAGGATGTATCTTTAACTAAAAATACTTTAAAGGCTATATAGCTTTATAGCTTAGATTTCTCACATCCTTTAAGCAGTACTCACACAGAAAGTCAGGATGTAGGAAATAGTCCAACTTTCCCAAAGTGAAGGTGGTAATTTTGTTCATTCACTTTGTTCATTTTTACTACAATTTTCCATGTCCTACTTTTCTATAGCGCAACACACATCTCATAATATGGACTATGGTGTTCACCCTTCATTGTCTGCTTTCCCTTAGGCAGCCTAGTACTAGGCTGGATTTTTGCAGCTACCTTTTAAATGGGAGAATTAATCTTAATATCTATAAATAAGTTATCTGCATCTGACCAAATGAACGAGTAAAACACAAGTAGTGCTTCTGTTGTACATCTACTTTCAGATCAACTAATAGCCCTGGCAGAGAGTCAAGGTTTTTTCCTTGGATGGACAATTAGTTCAAACAAATTGCAAGTTAATAGAAAGGCACTCCAAGGCTTTAGCATTCATCATCTTTCTATGCACTTGGTGTAGTGATGTCAGTAAAAACATGTTCACCCATCAACAGGCAACCAATTTTGTATCAGATTTTTGTGTGGAAAGTTACCTTTTGAGGAACAGAGAGGAAATAGATTTAAAAATAGTGAAAATTCTGTACAGAAGAGAGTTACTGCTGGAACAATTCCTGTTTAACATCACTGAGCATTTAAAATCTGTCACAAAGTTCACTGTTGCACTTAACTCACATGACTTTGTCATAAGATCTGGTCAAAGATGAGGATTCAAAAGAAAACAACTCTTTCATTGTCTGGAAAACTTCTGACTGTCTAGATTGAAGTTTTATGACAACTTTTAAGCCAAGAAAAAAGCCTCCTTTATTTCAGACATTTTTCTTTCAGCTGTCTAAAAGAAAAGACTATGTTAATAGCTGATCTACCAGCATTGACTGCCTAGATACACACTTTCTGTGAGAGTTTGCAATCTCTTGAGGGTAATTTATACAGAAGGCTTGCCAGAAATCCTTATGACTATCTTCTTTGTATTTACATCTTTATGAGTTATTATTCTTGTATCTTTGCTCCCTCTAGCAGTCAAGTGATACACCATACAGATGTTTAAGCACCACCTGTCTTTCTAGGTTCAGTGTTCATTATTTACTGCAGGCTTCCAAAGTACAAAGCAACATAGGCATAATTACAGAAAAATATCTATTAAATGTCAAACTTCTTTGACAGCTACAATAAAAAATAAGATAAATATGTTTAGGTTGTGTGAGAAAGAGAAGAAAGCATTTTTATTGACATAGGAAATGTTGAAAGAGTGGAAATGGTAGGGTCAGTATTCATACTTGCCACCTTCCTTCTCATTCTGTCTTTTTTATGCTTCTTTATTCCTTTGATCAACCTCTCATATCTGTTTATCTATGTATAATCACACTATATACCTTCAAATGCTATTGCAACCACACATTTGCCTGGGGGGAACCACAAGGGACTGTGTCATGGTTTAGGCATGGTATTCCCAAAATCAGCACACCCACTAAAACAACACCACTTGCTCACTTCCTCCTTCTGCAACTGGAAGCACAAAAGGCAAAGACAAGGTTGAGATAAGAGCCATTTACTGGAAACAGCAGTGAGATAAGAAAACAGTAACAGAAAAAATATTAACAACAAAAGGTGTAAGACATAGACACTATTCACATGGAAAACTCCTGACTATAAACAAATACCACACAGCTTTGTACACTATGTTTTTCCCAGCCAGAAGGAACACTCTTCTTTGAAAGTGAGCAAGAGTCCCTGGGTTTGTCTTTGCTTGAGGCAGGACTAATCCAAACTGTCTTCCCTAACACATTTCTCAGATGCACCACAGGGACTTTATCCCCTTCTATGGTACATGAAGGTTTAGATTGGGAAGGGTCAGCTCAATTGATGTTAACTAATAAGGTGGCGTTTGCTAAATGCATATCCCAATGTTAGAAGGTCCCACCATCCATTGCTTTCAATGTGGTTTTCAACACTTTATTGTATTTCAATAATCCATTCAATTTTCCCAGAGGGTGCCACATAAATATGACACCCTATATCATATTTAATCCTGCGCTTTCTGGTCCAGGTGTCTATGTCATTCTTGAAATGAGTCCTGTTGTCTGACTCCATTCTCTCAGGGGTGCCATGTCTCCTCAGGACTTGCTTTTCAAGGCCCAGGATGACATTGCAGGCAGTGCTGTGAGGCACAGGGTATGTCTCCAGTCATCCACTGTCAGCACAGAGCACTTTCCTTGGCAGGTGTACAGGGTGTGATGGAATCAATCTGCCAGGACTCCCCATATTTATGTTTAGAGCATCATCCCCTGCACAACAGAGGCTTTACCCCCTTGGACTGCTTGATTGCAGCGCATACTTCACAGTTATGGTTAAGCCCACTCCTTGATCATGAGCCCATCAAATGTTGTATCTCTTCCTTGATGACTTCTTCCCTCATGGGCTCACTGAGTGAGAAATAATATACCCTTACGCTGCCAGTCCAGTTCCACCTGAGACACATTAATCTTTGCAGATTGACCTACCTGTCCATTGCTGCATATTCTTCAGTAGCCCTGTTCTTGGGGACATGTGCATCTACATGAGATACCTTCGCAGCCAGATTCTCTACCCAAGCAGTTTTCTTGCCACAATTCAGCAGCCCAGGTGGGTTTCCCTCTGCACTGCCAATTGGCCTTCTTCCATCATTCCAGCCACCCCCACAGCATGTTTCACATCATGTACGAGTCACTGTCGAGGTAGAGTGCTGCCATTTCTCTCATTCAGCTATATCCAAAACCAGCTGGACAGCTTTCAGCTCTGCAGCCTGACTCTGTCCACGTTTTCCCTTGGTAGGTTTTGTGACTTGCTGTGTGGGACTCTGAGACGGTTCAATAATGGGATATCACACACAGATCAATATGATCAAGTGACTCCGATTTCATTACTGCAGCAGCCTACATTTATATCTCAGTACTCCAAGCATACGCCTTACAGTGATACATGATTGGTTATGGTTCTCATATCATGCGTGTGGCAAGTACATTTTATTGGCTAAAAGTGTTAGTACATGAGCCTTGCATCTGTTCCCTCACAGTTAGCGCATCCCATTCTTGAACAAACTTCTGCTAAACAAGCCCCAAGGTTATGCTGATCTTCAGCTAATTTGTATCAAAAGCTGGGTTGGGCATATCCAAATGTCCTTGCTTTTGCCAGAATTCTTCAACAGGACTCCACATGGCAGCTTTCCATTTTTTATGTAAACCTTACAATACGGCAGGAAATGTCAGTGAAGAGAGAGTACTGTTTTTCATTTTCTGGTAGCTGGTTATATGGTGGGGCTCCTCAGCACTTGTCACCTTTTCCTCCTCTGATGATGATAATATGAATTTTTCACCTTCAGGCAAGTTTGTGGTGTCTTCCAAGATCCCTGGATGATTGGGATTTCCTATCCAGGATCCACTCTGTGTGGTCTGAGTGTTCCACTTACTCTGGGTGGTGTCAGTGGCAGGGATGCGTGGAGGGCACATTCCCTTTGCACATCCAGCCCAGCAGTGGCAGTTGGGGTGTCAGAAGGAGCTGAGCTTTGGTGCCAATCACTTCTGA
>VZTX01025803.1:0-44098 GCA_013400915.1 Pardalotus punctatus
TGGGCGGGGCTGGGGAGCTCCCGGGCGGGATGCGAGCGGTGCCCCGGCGGGGAGTGGAGCCCGAGCTTCCCATCCCGCGAAGGAAACCGCTTTTCCGAGAGATTCCGTGCGCCCAAGCCCGCGGGCGCTGCGCCGACGGTCTGTAAATGCCAGGGATTTAAAGAGTGCGCGGTGCCCCGCAGCTGCTGCTCCGCGTATTCCTAACAATGGGAATTGTTCACGTCTGAGTAACGCAGTGGGGCGGCTGGGGATTTTTTTGTTGATTTCGGGAACAGGAAGGCCGTAATCTGCATTCCTGGTGGGGGAGTCTGTGTGGCATTCCCAACAGCTTGGTGCTTTTCCAGGCTAAGTTCTCTGATAAGCGGGACTTACCAGTGCCTGTGGAAACAACAATTTTATTTAGCGTTCCTTGGGAATGTGGCCAGGTTTCCCTGTTAAGTTAGAGTAAGTGGCTTTAACTATTGGCGTGTAAATGGTTTCTGTTCGGTTTATTTGTTTATTTCTAAATGGGGATATGAAATTGAAGTTTTATTTATTTATGGGTCATTTTGCCAAACCCGAAAATGGTCTGATTGAGTACTTTATACAAAATTCCCTTTGCTGAACAAGCGTTTTAGAGATGAGAAGAAAACCTTTTAAGTTTAATGCCTGTATTTTGTTGCATAACTGAGCAGTCTGCAAAGACTAAGCAAATTATGTACTCCTTGCTCAAGTTTGGCTCTGTCAGAATTCAGTTGGGATTTTGACTGCCCAGCATTTAAAACATACCATTATCAAATCCATTGCTTAATTTTCCAACTCTATTGAATTAGGCTGCTTTCTCTTCCCTTCTTTTCCTAGCATAGCTTTATCTAAAATAAGAGAGCTTGCCTCATTATTTTAGGTGAATCTACAAGATAGGATCAGTCTTAGAACCCAGTGTCTCAAAGTTACTTACCCACAAAAGCAGGGTTCATATTTTGATTGGCACTACTCTTTGGAGATGCTGTGCTTCTCCCCTGAAGCGGATATTAGTCTTGTTTGAAGTAAGCTAAAACTGAGGCCTGAGTGCACAGATTGCTAATGCCTACTGAAAATCGATGGGAGATAGGCCCCAAAAGCAATTAAGCAGCTTTGAAAATCAATCCACAGTTGAAGTTGTCCAAGGACAAGGATTAGATCTTTGTCAGAGCTGAAGTCTTTGTGGGGAAGGTCCTGGCACAGTGTCAAGTTCATGGCTCTTTGTTCTACATCTTTTCCAGTCTGAATTCATATAAAAACTTGTGTGTGATTTGCTTAAACTCTACTTGCTTGTTATTTCTTCCAGCGTTTGTTATTTTTTTTTTCATAAGTGTGATCATAATGTTGAAGTAAATAATTTGAAATAGAACATGGTTGGTAATAACTGGTGCAGCCAGAATCCACATGCAATTTGTCTGTACAAATTGCCCAAAATAGGTTTTAGATTACTGGGTGTTTAAAAAGGTCTCTTTGCCCCCCTGTTGATTTACTGTGCTCTAAGTGTTTGGTCGTCAGTATTGTAGGGCAATACCATGCTTTCAGCTTGTTTCTTTATCCAGGGTTTCAGCAAAGCTTTCAGACCCACCCTTTTTTGCACATTTTTAGGCATAAAATGGCAATGTTTTGATCTTGTAAGCACTGTGGAACAAGCTCAGGCTCCTTAGTGGAAGGACCAATTTGTTCTGAGTAATTGCAACAGGTAAATGAAACAGTTTGGGGTAATAATTGTGGAATGGTAATACTCCCAGAAATTCTTGTTGCCTCGGTAATAGTTTGTCAAGTAATTTGTCAGTGGAAAAGCAGAAAAGCAGGGCTGGGGATGATAGGTGAAGTACAACTTATAGCTCTAGGCACAGTAAATTGATTATCTTACATATTCCTATGCGCATTTCTTGCATTATAGTTGGAGTATTCAAATGTTGTGGCCAGATGAGCAGAGGTAAAGCCTTACCTTTGTGGTAGAGTGTACACTACTTAATTGAGCCTGCAAGAGTATTTTCTTCATGCCATGCACAATCCCAGAACCAGGGCAGTCTTCTTTAAAGAAGTGCAAGTTCCAAATGTGGCAAATAGATCTCTAATTACTGTGTAAGTCCCTGAAGAAAAGTCACTTGGAAAGTAGAGCATCTTGCTTCTCTCTGAAGAGCTTTGGTCTGCTTGTAATTAATGTCGAAAATACTTTTTTCCCTTCTGAATACTACTGCTGGAAAAAGTCCTGGATTCTTCCTCTGAACACATTATTTTTAATTAAAAGCATCATTGTGTGTGTAAATGAGTATTTACATAAATAGTAAAGCACAAAACATCTACTTCTAAAGTGGCATTTGCTTTAATATATTGATCATGCTAGACATAGCAGGATGGCTGACAGAGATTTGAATATGCCATGTGGTTTATGGTTGGCTTTTAAAAGCAGTGTTCTCAGATTTTATGTATATATTTAAGCACATTGTTATTGATTAAATGCTTTCTGATTGGCAGGGCAAGGAATTTTTTTGTGGGAATTGTGGTAGCCATGCTTTGTTGTTGCTCTTTTCGATAGTGTGTTTGCCAGAATGAAGAAATGATCTGTGCTCATGTTTGTGGAGGGATCCTGCTGGATTAAAGAACAGGAGCTGTTCACTAGGTTTCCTCTCTGGAAAGTGAGCTGTTATCCAACATTTTTCCAGCTTTTTTTTTTAAACATCTCTGTGGGAGATTATTAGGTGTAATCCATGGGACAAGAAAGGGCGGAGCAAACTTGGGTTTTGTTGTTCTTTCTCTGTCTCAAGCAATTCTTCTCACATTTGTTGCACCTAGCAGTCAAATTTTGTTCATTTCGTGAATTCTGTAGTGAAGACACGTAACTATCGCTCTCCCAGTTGGTTCTGTGTCTGTAGCCTGGGTGTGCTTTGCTGTCTGATAGAAGTCAAGTCTTCCTCTCAGGTAAAAGACCATGTATGATGAATCAACACCCAAGCTCTGCTGAAGGACCTAGTCATCTTGGGTGCTTCATCAAGAGTGTTAATTGCTCTCATCTGGTGGGTACAGGCAGTGCACTTTTCTAGATGAAGGCCATGGATCCAAAGAGAACTTAAATATTGTTATTAAGAGAGAGATAAAGTAGCAAGAATTGTTCTCATTACATGTTTACTCTGGCACATCCTTTTGGTGTTGCAGTTATTTGACAGAAAATGATGACTACCATCTGTTCCCCTCCCCTGGCATCATTCAAAGTTCCTTTCCTCATTGGGAATGAAGTCTTTGTAGAGAGATAACAAGTTTCGATCTCTTCCTGTTTCCATAGTCACAATTAATATACTTTTCGCCTTCTACACTTACAGCTCTGGGCAAAATGAATTTATTATCTTATATTTGATTTTGCATATTTCTTGTATTATACTTGGAGTATTCAGGTTTTGTGACCAGGGAGTCAGGTGTCCTAGAAAAAAAACTTAAATCTGGAATAATAGACGAAGTAAGGAGTCTCATCATAGAGGTAAGAGGGAGTCAGACATCATGGAGGAAGGAGGACTTGCAGCATCACAGAAAAAGGAGGAAATGTGGAAAAGTTGGACATCACAGAGGACTGAGGTCATCATAGAGAAAGAAGCAATCTGGCATCATAGAAGAGAGCAGGAAATTTGCCATAGAGGAAGGAGGAAGTGGTGTAGAGGTAAGAGGGATGGTGGCATCATGAAGAGAGTCTAGCATCCAAGAGGAAGAAGACAGTATGGCATCCCTGAGGAAGGAGGGAAGGAGTCTGTCATCACAGAGGTAAGAGTGAGTCTGACATTGTGGAAGACGGACAGAGTGTGGCATCAGAGAGGTGAGAGGGAGTCTGATACCTGAGAGGATGGAGGTCATCTCCCATCACAGAGGAAGGAGGGAGTTTGGCACCCTAGAGCTTGGAGGGGGTCTCACATCATAGGGGAAGGAGCATGTTTTCATTCAAGCTGCCCTTACGACTTGGAGTCATGATCCTACTTTAAATTCACAAGGTGCACCTTGTCTGTCTTGAAGTTTGCCAGAAAATTCCTCTGGCAGTCTTTATATTCATTGTTTCCATCTCCACACCTTCTTTTAACTGAAGGCCTGTCATGTACTTTGTTCTTGCATACCTCAAACTACTTGCACTCCTTTTTTCCCCTCTAAAGCACCACATATACGTCAATTCTGCATGTTTTAATAATTAAAGGTTTCAGTAACACAGTTTTCTAACAGTGCTAATACAAAAAGCTTGTAAATCTGCTAGTCGAAAAGATCTTTCCCTCCCTGATTCCAAGGAAGAATCTTAAGAGACTTAGACTAATGGAAAATCCTACAGAAAATAGAAGGGGACGTGCTGTGCTGTACCAACAAGGAGTTTGGGATGAAAACAAGTCTTATCTGGAGATCAGGGTGAGCAAAACATTGGCAATAATACCATTGCAGGGAAGGAGGGTAACCTTTTACTCTTCAGTAGTGGAGGATTTGGTGAAGCTAAAAATAGAGCCCTAATTTGCCTTAGGGCCTGAAGAACAATTACCTCGATCTCATGTCCTTATCTGTAATATTTCACTCTTTTGGTTCATTTCCATCTCCTCTGTAAATTGCAGATACTGGCAGAGGATGAGGAGGTTAACCTTGTTATTGCTAGAAACTCTAGTGGAAGGCAAAACAGAACCATGTGCTGTTCATAATTTCATTTCAGACACCAGGAATGAAATGTTGAAGTAAAGCTCAAGATGTTGTTTGGACGCTGTTGGACTGTGTCATTTAGTTGGCTGGATAGTGGCTAAGAACTGTTTTAAAAAACTTGTTCCTGGCATGGTATCCTTCCTTTTTTAACTGTAAGATGGGATTTGGGAGAGCACTGAGAGCACTTTCAGCTGTGTTCACCCTCTATTGTATGCCAGGCTATTGTCACTTTGCTGCACCCATGTGAAAAACATGTTCTTGCTGGGATTTGAGGGTCATTAAATAGAGTAAAGGCTGGATAGGATAAATAAGGTAAAATCTTTGCATGGCCTAACCTTAATGCATTATTATGGTAGTTTGAGCAGTTCTTTCACCCTTAATTATCATGACTGAACAGTGCTGACTTGTGAATCCTTTTGTGGCTTCTCTGTCTGCAGAGTCTTAAACAGAAATTATTGTAGATGGAAAGTGCATCTCCTTTCTCCTGAATCATGCACACAGTCATTAGATCACAATAATGGGCATAATACAGATCCCAGGTTGGATTCTGTCAGTTTGAGTTTATGTAGCCCAAAGGTTTTTTTTAGACTCTTGAGAGGGAGTGGGTTTGTTCAAACATAATAGAAGCAAAATAAGGAAAATAAAGATAAACAAATAATGTTTTTAAGCAGCACAGAAGAATGTGTGGGGCATGGCTTTGAAAGAGCAAGTAATGTTGCTTAAATATGTGCTCTTGTAAATTGAGTTTCTTCCTCTTAAGAATGTGGCGTACAGTATTTTAAATAATGATTGTGATATGAGCTTTCACTGGCTAGTGGTTACATAAAAATGCTGCCCCTGGGTGAGGCAAAGTGGGTAACAGAGAACTTAGTCCTATACAGCTTTTCTTTCATGCTTAGCTAGACTTGGGTTTCAGTGCCTGTGGGCTTCCAGTGTAGTACTGGAGAGTTAACAGTTGATTGTAATTGTAGGAAAAATGAGTGGGAATGAGTTGTGTAAAGTGCTCAACTAGTGCCCTGGAATAACGTGCCTCGAGGACTAAGTGCTGTAAGGCCAGGTTCTGGGTGATGCATATGGGTACACCCAGAGTTTGAACTGGCCCTGTTGATTGTCCCTGTTGTCCAAGGGACAAAGCAGGTGAAGAGGTGTGTTGGAGCAGTGCCTCAGTGCCACAGGCATGGGGTGTTCCTCAGCAGTGTACCCCCAACCCTGTCCTGGGAGCAGCATGTCCTGCTCCTGGGAGAGGCCTCAGAGAGTGGCTCCCCCTACTTTGGGGCCATGACTTCGCTCCTTGCTTGTAGCCTTCTAATTAGGTTCCTTCTGTACTGGCTAATTTCTGATTGTGAACAGTCTAGAAAAAAAACCTGTAAAATAGGATGATATCATCTCTTCCTGCTGTTTTGGAGATAGTATTGTGTGCCACCTCCCCATGGCAATAAAAAATGTAAATGCTAAATTTCTTATCGAGACAAGCCAGAAACTCTGTTGGATTTGTATTTCCTGTCTTGGATTTGCTTTCCTGTGTAGAACGTTTTATTTCATCCGATGCCTGCCTCTCCTCCTCCCCTACGATGTTAATGTATCATTTCATGCTCACCTGGGAGATGTTATCACTTGTATGCAAAGCAATTTCTGTGTTGCTAAGCTATTTTCAAGCTTGTCATAATGCTCCGTAAACTACAGGAATAGGAAGATTTTCTTCTACAAGTGCCTTGACTCGATGGTTTTATGTCTGTTTCTGGTGCTGTATAATGACAAAAATGTGATGCTGGTGATGGTAGGACATTGACTGAGGGTGAAACTGTGGGGATTGTGCCGTTTTTTAATCCCTTTTAGGCTGTGGCAGTGTCGGGGACCCTGTTACAGGTGCCATGAGTTTAAGTCCTTCAGGGGGATTATTTTTCCTTCAGATGTCTTGGGAGGAGTAACCTGCAATTGCTGCTCTTTGGGCAAACCGATGTGTAAACAAAAACACTGCAGCAGAGAGGTGCCTTTTTGGTAAAGCCTGATGTGGGGCTTTATGTAAGAGAACAAAAATAAACTGAAAAATCACTTCTAAATTGAGCTGTTACTTCTCCTGCAGGGTAATTATTAATCAATAAACCTTGTATCTCACAGAGCGTGCTAAGTGCTCTGAGCTCCCTCACAGTGTGCTGGTAAGCCAGTCTTGGAGAGAAAATGTTATTAACCCTAAGCCATGATTAACTGTGGCATGTGTCTGAGTGCAGCACAGTCTCACAGCTCTTGCTTCACCCATGCAGCAGCAGCAGTTCTGCCCTGGCAGGGTTTAGTAGCACCCTCAGAGCTGTGCGTGTTGTGCATCATTCACAGCAGCTGGGTTGTGTTTGGGCCAGAATGGGTTTTCAGCATTAAGCTGAAGGTCTGCACAGTTGCTTATTTTTCCAAGAACATATTTCAGATGGATTCTAATGCTGTGAGGCAAAGAAGGATGGTTACTTGGAGCAGGGGATGGGGATTTTACCATTAAGCTGTTTCATAGATGACCTCTGTGAAAATAAAGAGCACTGTTCTCTGGGGCATCTCTTCCTGGGTACTGATGAAGACAAAGCATGAGACAGGACATAGCTTTGATGTAAATAATAATTGCTCTGTTCCTGTGGAGCTCTCAGCTCTGCTGTTAATGCACAGACAGAGGACAGTGCAAATCAAATTGCAAAAAGGTGCTAGAAACCAAGAGTGTTTTCAGTAGGGAGCAGTGGGACACTGTAAGGAAGTTTTAGGGTTTTCTTGCAAATGTATTTCTTGAGATGTGCTTGGCCTTCTTCAAGAGGAACTTGTTTTGGGGCCATTTACTGGGCCCATTGCATTTCAACATTTTTCTTTCAAAACATGTTTTTAAAGCAGCAAACCAAAAGCATTTTTCCTTGAACTCTTTAGGATAAAAGTACTGTCTAGGGTATTTAGTGTTGTCTGTAAACAATATCCACCCTGGGGTACAGCAAAATCTCGGAGCCTAAGGACCGTGGAATAGATGGAAATATTTCCTTCTAAGGTCTTGCCTTTGGTCACATAAAAAGAGGAAAATCCAAACCAAAACATGAACTGCCTCTGAACACTCGTTTATAAAGGCAACATGCCAGTGTGGTTGCATCAAGAGACTTCAGACAATAAAACCGCTGGCACTTTGTTGTCAACATCTCTGAAAACTGAGGGTAGAAAAGGGTTATTGTACCTGTTTCCCGTTCCACATTCGTGGTGCTGTATTGCTGCATCGTGGAACAAGTGTTAAGGAGCTGATAACTTCCCTTTCACCACAGATCTCAGTAGTGATTAGCGGAGGAAATTCTGGTGCCGACGCATCTCGACTGAGGCTGCTTTGTGCTGCTCAAACAACACACGAGTTCTAGAGAACGAGCCTGAATAGTGAGCTTGGGAAATCAGTGCTCTAAGCGGTCTCCTCCGGGCCCGGGCTGGAGCTGTTGGTTGGAACGCGCTGCATTCCAGCAGCTCATCCCTCCCAACGCGATCCCGTGAGCGCGCTGTGAGCTGGTGCCGGTCAGAATCCTGCTGACGCACTTGGCCCTTCCCTTCCCGGGCACTCACAGGAAAATGTAACGCAGTTGGAGCTCTGGGTCCCCGTGTTCATTACGATCAGGAATTTTACAGGCACTTTCAAGGGAACTGGGAGAGATTGGCTACACAGAGTCTCTCTGTTAGCAAAAAATAACCCAGCCGATATCAGAGGCGGCTTCTTCCAAGTCAAGATGGCATCTCATGCAAATCAATTTGTCACCAGCCCCAATTGTCTGCAACAGAAGACAGGATCCTTGTGAGACCTGAAGCTGATTTTGGCACTTATTACTGGATTGTAAACAAGCTCATCCTCAAGTCTGTTTGGAATTTGTTGCAAAAATGGGTGTCTGTGCACACAGCGAGTTCTTTCCACACGCGGTCCAGGGCAAACACAAAACACACACATTTGCACACAATCCCTCCCTTGTCTTCTGCTGCCAAAACTCTGCTTTCTCAAGTGTCCTTGAGAGGAGATGGGTGGAGCAGAAACGGTTTTGTAGCTCTGGGTACTCAGTGCCTTAGGACATGAGGGTTTCTTGCTGAGGAAGGCGCTGCGGGTGTGTTCGGGGCAGAGCAGCTCCGTGCCGGCAGCTGTGCCCCGTGCCTGCGCTGGCACGGGCTGGGCTGCTGGTGCAGCAGGAGCCGGGAGAAAGAGTCTCTGTTTTTGTAGGTAGCCCCGGCCATTCTGCCTCAACAACGGGGCTGGAGCTGACAGCAGCGTTTCTGTTTGTCGTGGGGCTTTCTAAACAGATTGAAGTTGGCCAAGAGTTTGGATTTTGCTGTGTGGTGTTTACATACTTATGGTGGTGAAGCTTTCGAGTCTAGACACGGCCTGAGTTGTGTTGTGATTTCAGGAAGTTCTGTGTTTTTCTCCGTGAAGGCTTAGGAGCAGAAATGTTATAAAATGCTGTGGTAGGTATCATTTCTATGTAAAGTGCTTTGAGGTTTCTAGAAGCCCCTCCAGTTCTGCTTTGCAGTAAAATTTAATTGTGCTCAGGATGCTCCTAAACTGCATTGGTTTGTGTGCTGAGGCAAGCTGAAATTGGATAAACTTTTTAATTCTGGGGTAAGTTATGGCCTGGGTACTGTAAAGGTGAGAAAAGAGTGTTGTCTTGGGCTCAAGGTAACATTGTGAAGAAAAACAAGCAGTGGAAAATATGGAAGCACCAGTGAAACAAATAAATCACGTTTTTTCAGTGCCTATCATTTCTAATAGCTCCAGCCTCTGAGGATTTCAGGCACTTTCAAGGCTGTAGCACTTACATGTGTGAATTTTTTTTTTTTTTAATTTTGTTTTTTTTTTAGCTTGTTCGATCTGCACAGTGCCTGGCTCTGTACAGATATCTTACTGGGTGCTTATCTTGACTTATTTATTTATTTAATTAATTATTTATTGGCAGCCATTAGAAAATTAAACTCAAGAAGTAGACTAAAGTGTGTCCTGTCACATAAAGGCACTTAAATCATTTCATTCAGTTTAATTCCTGCTCTAATCCTGTGAATTCCCATTAACTTGTGTTAAAATTCCTGTTTTGATCCAGGAGTAAATTTGGTGCATTCTGATGACTCTTTGAGCCATTCCAGAGCATCAAATTACTCTGCAGCAGCAAAACCAACAAAACCTTCTGGCTCTAGAGGGAATGAAGACGTTCTGGGTCATAAACAATCCTTGCCCTACAGAAGTTTTGAAATACTTCATGTCTTAGCAATTCCCCAGCAAATGAATGTTTGAAGCACAACATTCTTTAAAATTATCCTTTAAAATGATGACAGTACTGTTCCCAAACCACCTTACAAATGTTTCTTATACTTAAAGGCATGATTGAAAACATTAATTATTAAAGAGTCTAAGTGTTTTTTGCTACTTGCTGCACGAAACAGTCAAATATATTCAAAATGGACTTTTTTTTTGTTGGTTTGTTTTGTTTTTTTGTTGGTGTTGTTTTTTTTTTGTTAAGGTGGTCTGTTTGACTAAAGCACAGCAGCCCTACAGCTGGGTTATGCAGATGTGCTGTGAAATCAGGTTATTCTTCACCTTGACAGAATTCTATCACTTGGGAATGTGATCATATTTAGAGCCAGGAGAGCATGCACAAGGTCTTGTTTTCTCTTTAAAACAGTTCACAGGGAGAAGGAAAGGGAAGCTCTGCCTACCCTTTGCACTGCTGTTCAAGGGTTACGCAAATATATCCCTGCTCCACTTCCTGGCTGACCGGGAGGTACAAGGTGGCTGCCCTCACGCTTTTCACTTTTTGTTCCGTATATATGTCTTGTTTTTCTTTCCCTCTAAATCTACAGCAGTAAATGTGTAAGCCTTGCTGAAAAGATGCTCTGCTTTGGGATTTGTGGAGAATCTAGAGCTTCAGAGGAAGAGAAAGAATTATATAATTATAAAATTATATTTATGTTATGTTTATATTATAATGACTATTTAATTGCCACATGTTCTCGTTACATGCTTTGAGTTCTGTTTTTATTATGTGTCTTTTATTTAAAACAATTATTCCTTGTATGAGTAGGTTAAAACATTCTATTTCAGAAATTTTACAGAAGTATCCATATCACATGAGTGCCAGAACATCCTGTAGCTGGAATCCTGTCTAAAAACAGAAAACCTCTGTAGTCTTTATAAAGAACGTGTGTCTCTCTGAGCTGATTTGGCTTACCAGAATTCTGTTTTTCTCTTGTAGGCATTATGCTGCTCGAGGTGTTACTGGTCCTGGGGACACTGCTCATCTACTTCTTATTTTCCAAGAAGAAAGAAGAGACACTGCCCTTCAAAGATGGGTGGTGGGGCAAAGGACAAAAGCCTGTGACTAAAGAAGACACAAGTATTCGGCCATTTAAGGTGGAAACTACAGAAGAAGAGCTGAGTGTAAGCAAATCTCTGTACTGGGGGGAGAGAAGGAAGAAATAACCAAATAAATGCAGAACTTGTTTGGAAGTAATTTTTAAGTTGAACCAACAGAGTGAGCAGTGATGTCCAGGTCTTGGGGGAAGGGATTTTTCAGCATTTCAGAAGATAGGTATGAATAAGCAGATCTCACTGTATAATTTTGTTCTCAGCTGGCTCTTGCAAGATTTTTGGTAAATAAACCTACCCTGCAAAGCCTAATAAACATAAAAATCACATTACAGATTACTCAACTCTGTCTTTCTGTTTGTGCATTTTCCTCAGTTTGTGTAGACCAGAATAAGAACAATGTCTTTTTTCCCCCCCTTTCTTTCCAAAGCAATTACAAATACCTCATTTTCTTGACTGCTTTATGTTTGCAGCTGTGTTGGATGCTGATTCTTCTGTAATTAATAGTCTACTTTGGTCAACACTAAATTACTGTGGTAATTACAGTAAACACATACGCTGCAGAATTTGTTGGATAGAAAGATTTTGATTGTGTATGTTTAAGCCAGGGATTGAACGATTTCATAGATCTGTGTGGAGTCATGGTTCAAACAATACTCATGGGATTGCTCATATTATTAATTTATAATAGATGCCTAATTTCTCAGCAAGGCCTGGGTTTTTTAACACTTTGCTTACCCTTCTTAGTAATGTCAATGGACATTGATTTCCATTATGTTTTCCCCTTATACTGCAGACACTAGGCTGGATAATTTCTAACTTTAAAATGCTTTTGAAACATGCAGTTCTGTATTATGACAGCTGTTGCAACATAATCCATGGGTAGAAGATTCTGATTTTAAATATAAACTAGGACTTAGAGTTATGCTAGCATGCATTACTGAAACACTTTATTAAAAGATGTTGAGCATGAGCACAAAGCATGTGTATAAAGACATGTTAAAAGACATCATTTAAAAATCCCTGTTTTCTGTACATGTAATAAATGCCAACAGAGTGGGAGCTATTTCTGTGACTCTATTAGAAAATGCTGTTCAGGTTTAAATCTCATGGAAGTTTGAGCAGGATTAGATTCCCAGACCTGTCTTTCACCCTCAACCATGCTGTGGTTCTGTTTGCAGTAGGGAGGGGCTCTTGGCTGTCCTTCCCTGCTGAGTGATTTTGGAGTGATTTTGCAGTATCATCAGCATGCCCTGTAACCCTGAAGGGCAGGGGCAAGGTGACTGTCATTGTTACTCTAGATTGGCCCACCTCCATTTCCGTCTAATTTCACCAACTTCCTATCTGCAAAATCCTTCTGAGTATTTCCCAGTGACGACATCCCACCCCTGGGTTTGGGAAATAAAGTGAAAGGTTTGGGCCAGATCCACGCACTGATTGTGAGGAAAGTACCCTGGAAAGGCAGCAAGACTTGCCCTGTGAAGCCACAGTCGTGCTAGCAGAGAATCTTGCCCTCTGAGGCTCTCAGCCTGGCAGACAGGTTAGGCAGCCCCGCAGAACAAAGACTGAGAACAGCTGGGAATGGAAGAGGAAGGAGGCCATCTGGAGGAGGGAAAGAATTGGAACAGCTGATGGAGCGTCAGCAAAAGGCACAGGTGTCTAATGAGGGATGTTACTTCCATTGTTCTCGTTTCACTTGGGAATAACTAGAAACCATACACAGTAGAGCTCAAGACAGCAGGCACAAGTGCTCTTAATGTCTCTTCTTTCTTTTTCCCTGTAGGACTTATTTAGGAGACTTGATCAGGCTCGATTCACTGAGCCACTGGAGAACAGTTGCTTCCACTATGGGACCAACTTGGTGTATCTCAGGAAGGTTGTGTCCTACTGGAAAAACCAGTTCAGTTGGAAGAAACAAGTTGAAATCCTCAACAAGTACCCACAGTTCAAAACAAAGATTCAAGGTGTGTAGCTTTTACCCTTAAAACAGAAAGAGTAATACATAAATTTGTCTGGAAGGGAGCTTGGTGGGAAGAAGGCTCTGGTTGTGTCACACGGGCCTTCCCTCCCTGGCTGCCATAGTCTGGATCATTGGCAATCACTGCTGAAGCAGCAAGGAGCTCCTTCACTGTAACTGAAGCCTTTAGGACAAGGAATGACAAATGGAATTCCCTGTGCATGAGCGGGCTGTCAGCTGGTGTTAACAGGAGCCAAGCCATGGGCATTTGGAAGCAGAAGTGGATCTTAAGATGTACACATGTTCCCTGACTTGCATGCGGTCGTGCAAGAATTCCCACAGATGTCTCCTCATGCTCCATGGGGCTGCCCAGCTGCTGCTGTCACAGTGAAGCCATCAGCCTGGCAGCCCTCCTCAGCTGGGCAGGTTGTCCCTGCGTGTGCTCTGCTGCACCTCTTCAAGCATTCCCAGGCTTAGGAATGCACAATGCCTTTCCCCTGGGGTTGATGGGCAGCCAGGTGTGTGGGAATGGTTTCTCTTCATTCAGAGCACAGTGTACCTTTCCAAACAGTTCATTCAGCCAAGATCTGCTGCTGCTGCTGGAGTTTGGTCAGACTGAGTGTTTTAAATGCCTGATTTAGGGTGGTGGTGAGTCACTTGGGGGTGCAGTTGTAGATCTAGAACACAGCAGGCAATTGTCTCACATGATGGCAAAATTTAAGCTTAAGAGTGTATTTTGGTATGTTTTTACTTGCACCCATAATTTTGTGTTGTTTCAAGTGGTGCAGTTTGCCATAATACTTTAAATGGATTTGGGACAATAAATGTTGTTACATTGTGGTTAGAGCATAAAGTATTTATTTAGATGATAGTTAGTGCTGAAAAAGATAAAACCAAAAAGTCTTCCCTTAAAAAAAGAAGAAATAAGCATCATCTGAGACAAGAAAGGGAGAAGCAGCTAAGGACAGTGCACCATGTATAGCAATGGGAAGGGAAATTTCAGTGTTGGAAAAGATTACAGAGAGGAGACGTGAAAAGACAAGGTCAAACATGCTGTGTATCAGATTCCTACCTTCTGTCATCACTTGAAAGCTTTTCAGAGAATACAGAGATTCACAGAAGTGTCAAGGATGGGGAAATCTCAAATCAGTGAAAGAGGGTGGGATTGCTGGTGAACTGGAGTTGATGTGAGTAAAATATGCATAAATACATCAAGAAATGAGGCATTCAGGCTCTGCTGGGAACAAATTCCTGTTTCCTAGAAAACAAAACCCTGAATTAGTTTGATGAAGAGCAGTTCACCTGAAGCAGGTACTGCAATGCTGTGTGAAGCTTTCCTGCTGGAAAGAATCACAGTAGAAACCACACTGCAGTTTTTATTTTTTTACTGAACAAGCAGGAGACTGGTACTAGGACACAGTTTCCTGTTTTGCTTTTTTCACTGAAAGAGATACTGAAAGCTTTGGATGAAGGGTAGGAAAGAATTACAAAAATGAATACTTTAACTCTCTTTTAGCAAGGCACAAAATCCTTGATTCGGCATGTTTGGTTTATCAGCAGTTAAGATATGTGACCTGATTACAGGAGGCCTCCACAGACAGAGAATACTTAGTGAAGGCTTTTGAAATTCCTTATGGTGTAGCATTTAGGGTCAGTGGCTGCAGACAGAAGCCAGACATGGTCCAATGGAAAGTAAGGCATGCACAAAATGAGGAGAGTGATTAACTCCCCCAAACAAACGGCTGCAGCTTTTGATGGATTCCCTATCTCTTGGTGCCTTCAAGCTGCAATCGTAGGCCTTTTGGGAAGAAAAATCTGGTTGACTGAAGTCTATCCTGTGCCATGTAGGGACATTTGGGTAAAATTTAAGGGTACTTGGACTAAATGATGCATTGTCTCCTCTGCCTTTAAGCTGTGTGACTCACCGTGTTACCGTTAGTAGATTGCTTCACTTCTATGTCTTAATTTGCCAATTTATTTTAAAACCGTAATAGCCAACCTCATTTGGCTGCTGTGATGCTTAATTGCCTGTTATAAAGTACTTTAAGGTCCTTGGATAAATGTATCCAGGGAGGTGCAGTGTGTTTGCACACTCACCAAAAAAAGGGCTTGAGAAAAGATTTATTCATAATCTGTTCTCTGATTAGTTTCAGTGTCATGGTACATTTGGGTGTGCTAATGAATTATTTTATTTTTACAGGCATTGATATCCATTTTGTTCATGTAAAGCCTCCTCATTTGCCTGAAGGCCAATCTGCAAAGCCACTACTAATGGTTCATGGTTGGCCTGGCTCATTTTATGAGTTTTACAAAATTATCCCTCTCCTGACTGATCCCGCAAGCCATGGCCTCGATGATGAGCACATTTTTGAAGTCATTTGCCCATCTATCCCTGGTTATGGTTTCTCAGAAGCACCCCACAAAAAAGGTACGGCACACGAGAAGCAACTGAACCACCACAAGCCCAGTGTCACAGTGAGACAGCCTCTGTTAGCAGAACAGCAACTCCTGTTACACACTTCTTGTTTTGCCAGTGTGGAAACAGCCATGCCAGGTGGGAGGAGGCAGATAAGGGGGTGACTTTGGATGGCATCATTGACTGGTCTCTGGAGCAATGTGTAGATAACTTAGAAAGCACTATAAAAAGCTATGGAAGTGACCACTCAAGAGTTGTAATTGCATCCATGAATTGTCTGTGAGTGAGCAGGCAGAGTAGATTGAATTTATTACTCTTCCTTTTGGGTGTTTTGCATCCATATTCGACAGCATTGTACAGGTAGGTGAGAAGGAAGAGCTGGAACAAATCAGCTCATTAATCTACAGGGCAGATTGCAGCCAAATACCTGCTTGCTCAGCTTGTGCTCTGAGTTATACAAACACAAGCTGCAGCAAATTGAAGCAAGGTAGTGTTTAAAGTGATCCTGAGTTTAGTATTTAATTATGTGTGCAGGTGAATGACGTGGGGAAGGTTGGGTTTGCTTTTCTCTGCTTCCCTGGCTACAATTTACGTGCCCAGTGTTCAGTGCAGTGGAGAAGTGCACCACTGGTGTAAACAAGAGTTTCCAGCTATCAGTAAGAGGAGACTGTGCCCCCAGTAGACAAAATGGAAACATTCCCTGGGCAGCACTCTGTGCCTCTGATGGGGCTCAGATGGATTATGGACAGAGCTGAGTTTAAAGGGAGTCTGGCAGCCTCTTGGTGGGGCATGGACAACTGGGAGACCACCAGTCTGCAGCAAAGGCTGAACTTTGTCCTCCTTGTGGTTTCTGCTTGCTCTCTAGACCCTGCCTGGATGCTGTGCAAGGGCTTCCACACAGTCTGTCAGACAGGCAAGGAGAAACGGACTTGCAGCTTTTGAGGGACATGAACGTTGCCTTGATGTGGAGAATAAATGCTGCAGGGCCAGAAGTGTGGGTGGAATGAATGCAACAAAAGTGTTTTCTTTTAATGCAGACTTTAACTCCGTGAGTGCCGCTTCTGTTTTCTATGAATTGATGCTCAGACTGGGATTCAATGAGTTTTACACCCAGGGTGGTGACTGGGGCTGGCTCATCTGCACCAACCTGGCACAGATAGCTCCCAAGTGAGTACCCCATTGGTACAGCTGTTTTACTCTGTGAATATTTATTTCTTGTGCTCTTGGGAGTTCCTGCCCAAGTCCTCACTGTGTAGTTTCTCTCTTTGGTGCTTAGTGTTAAGAAATTATCCAAAATTACATACCTTAGTTTATTTTAAATGCTTTTTCTTTCAAACAGTTGTGCAGTAGTTTTGTAGTGGCCTCGCTGAGGTCTGGAGTGGGACAAGAACTTGTAAAAAAAAAAGAGGGAAGATTTGTGGCTTAGTGCCCTGGAGTGTGTCATGGTTACTTACAGTTGTCTCTTTGACTCGTCATTTTTTTGTGAAAAGCCGCACTACAAAGGGCAGCTGAGGTCATGGTGTAATTAACAGGTTGGAATTCAAGTATGTTAATTTTTGTTAATGACATTTTAAATGTTACTGGTCACAGCACCTAGTCTGGCAGAGTTCAAGAAGCATTTTAACAACACTCTCAGGCACATGGCGTGATTTCTGGGGCTGTCCTTTGTAAGGCCAGGAGTTGGACCTTGTGGGTCCCTTGCAACTCAGCTTATTCTGTGATTCTAAATACAACAACTCTGAATCACTTTTTCTTTTTTTTTTTTTTTAAATTTATGGGTCTTTTTCTGTTTTTTTCTTTAGCCATGTGAAAGGTCTCCATTTAAATATGGCCTCGATTTCGAAGATGGGACTCACTCACCTGCTCTCCGTCCTGCTGGGCCAATACTTCCCAGGGCTCTTCGGATTCCAGGATGAGGATGTCAGGAGGATGTTCCCCTTCTTGAAAAAAGGGCTCTACAGGATCTTGTCGGAGTCTGGCTATGCTCACATACAGGCTACAAAGCCGGATACTGTTGGTAAAACAAACAAAAAAAGTCCCACAACCTTTTGAGCTGGGAATACTTAAGTCTCTTCACTTTAGTTGTATTTTCATAGAAACAAAGTGTACTGCTTAAAATATGCAGAAAGTAATTTTTTTTTGCAGTATGTCTGCACATCCAAACTGAGCATGCTCCAAGTGCTACTGACCTCATTTTCCAGTTTTCATAAATAAAATAGATTGTTTAATACTTTTCCACTTCTGCTATCACTGGGGACTGTAATTCCATTTCAAATGCAGCTCTGCTGAGAGCAAAAGATAGTTTCTTCTCAGAGAATGGATTCCATTCAAATAATGTAAGCTACAAGAAGCTTTTAGCTGTCTCAGCACACAATGTAGCTTATTTATTATAGGGCTAAGTAATACCTGAGAAGTAAAACAAAATTTCATTTTCACTCATTGTTCTGAATCACTTCCAGACTTTCAAGGAAAAAAAACTGTAGCTATGAATGTTCTTTCTAGATGAGTTAGTCATTCAGATGGTTTAACTACTTTAAGTATCTGAGTATTAAGTGCTTCTATTTTAAAAACATCTTTTGTGACTGAATTGAACAACTGAGTTAAGAGTACTGACTGCATTTTAGTTTAGTGCGGCAGCAATTCACTGATGGATTTTATTAAAAACATAGCAAAGGGAAATATTTCTTAATGGTTTTCCATAAGCTTACCTACAGAGGCAGGTATGTGCTTAAAATGTGTAGGCAAAAGGATAATTTTATGCATTTAAAATAATTTTGCTTCCATTGAGTTTTGGTTTCTAAAAACTGCCAGTCTTTTATGCTTAAGGAAAGAGAGGGAAGTGGTTAGCTGAAAGATGCCTAAGCCATACTCCTTCTCAATCAAAATTTTGCCTGATTTCTTGTCCTTACCAGTCATGTGTAAGAGCAGACTGTGCAGACTGGGAATCAGCAGCCAGTGTATGCTTTGGGAGCTGGAGCATTCCTGCAATTCTCAGGACAAAGAGAGGAGCAGGGCAATGGCAGATTCCTGAAAGGAGAGAAACACTCTGAAGACATTTCTGATAGAAATGCATGTTTTCCAAGTGCTCTTAGGACCAATGTCGGTTTCTCCTCTGTGTAAACAGATGTACTCTACTCACAGTCAGTAGATGAGAACAGGCTACTCCTTGCCCTGTCCAGCAGATCTGGAAGGTGTGCTCAACAGAAATTTTTCAAACACCTGCTATTTCAGTTATCAATAGTGGTTGCTTAATAACTGAAATTCTACTGTCATGTTTAATAGCAATTACTGACGAAATTGTGCCATCGGATGTGTACTGATGAAATCTGCAGTGTTAGGCATCTTTCTGGAAGGTTGGGTTGCATGGATGGTAATTCAAATACATTTCTGTTCCTTGGGAGCAGCTTTTTCTCATGTTTTACTGAAAAGCTGGGGCAGTTTATGGTCCCTGTATTTCATAGCACTAGGATGTGTGATCAAAGTTCCAAGTGCAGGTGTATTCTTTCTGTCCAAAAAAAACAAACTATAAAATCTACATGAAGGCTTGTTCTACATGAAGGCAGTTTACTATTGCTAATTCAGAAGATGGACTGTTCAGTAGAGCCTTGCTGTTCCTTAATGACTTTCTAATAATCCTTAAAATGTTTTTGCTGTTAGATAATGCTGCAAATCCTCCTGGTCATGTGTAGGCATGTGGGGTTTGGCTCTGTAATGCTGTTTAATACATGACAACTTCCAGATTAATGGAAGCAAACCCTCCTTGGCACATAGAGCTTAATCTTATTAGCTTACCAGGAAAAAAGAAAAGCCAGCAGAAATCCAATACAGTTACATCAGTTAAAAAACCATTCAGTGTGAGCTAATGTGGAGCCTGCTTGTTTGCAGATACTTTCAGTTTATGATTTGGCATTAAATGGCTCCAACTCATTGTATTGTTTTATTTATTTATTTAAGAATGCAGCTGCTGGGATAGCTTTATAAAGTTACATCCCCAGTATTATAACAGGCTCTCTGTGAGTTCAGTTGTTGGATATCACAGTTATAGTTAAATTTTCCTCCTCCTTTACAGGCTGTGGTTTGAATGACTCTCCTGTAGGGCTGGCTGCATACATCTTGGAGAAGTTTTCTTCATGGACTGATATGGAATTCCAGAATCTAGAGGATGGAGGACTAGAGAGGTAAGCCTTTTCTCTTTTGCCATTTTGGATGAAGTGACTAAGCCCAGAGTCACAGCTAGAGAGGTTTGTCTGAAGTGGTCACCTCACACCTTGTAGTGACCCTGGTGTGACCACAGCTGGTGCAGGGCTGCACTACAGCACAAAGAGAGGCAATGGAGGGTGATGGATTCCCTTCCCACTTTGATCTCCTAGAAAAGAAATACACCCTGCAACTCCTGGATATTAAAAACTGACTTAGAGGGAAGAATCTCATTAGGACACAAAATCCAAAAGTTTAACCTTCATTAAGATGCTAGGAACTCATGATTCATTGTAATACTAACAGTTAACTCTGTGAATTTGCTTTGAATTGATTGTTACTGCTTCATCTACCTGCCATTTGCTAATAAAGGATTATGTTTAGTGTGCAGCAGAAATCAGAGATGAAATCCCCTTTGAGAACTACCTGGCAGGAATGGAGAGAAGTGGCATGCTATGGAAAGGCCCAGTGGCAGCAGATTTGAATGGAATGTTTGTGCTGCATGCAGCTAATAATTTCATATGAAACATGCACTGTTTACAGCACATGTTGGTCTGTGACAGCTCTGTTGAAGGCTCACGGTAGCATTTCAGATTATCATTAATAAATGGCACAAGCTGTTGCATGTGCTGTTCTGCTCCCCCCCTCCCTGTCTGTGGACAGGAGAGAGAGACAGTCATGCTGGAGCATAACGTGCTTGTTGGAATCTGCCTTCCATGTAGGAGTTAAAATGTCACTTCCCAGTTTGTGTCTGAAAGCCTTTAACATCCTTAATTGGTCACTGGCAGACAGAGGGGGAGTATTAGCTTCACCTCTCCACTCTTAACCAAGTAAACTACTTTTTTCCTGTAACTTTTTTTTTTTTTTTTTTTCCCTTACAACCAAACCAAAGTCAAGTCCCTGCTGAAGTAATGCAAATTATTAGTCAGTTCTAATTAAGCAATCTCTTGGGCTTGCCTCTCCAGGAAATTCAGCCTGGACGATCTGCTCACCAATATCATGATCTACTGGGTGTCAGGCTGCATTGTCTCCTCCATGCGTTTCTACAAAGAGAACTTGCAGAAGGGAATAGGCACACAGAAACATGAAAAGTAAGTGTGGCTTCTCTTTAAATATTTTGCCCTGATCCTTATTTTATGCTTGCTGATGGATTGCTCATGACTTAAGAGGTTTCTGACTGATGAGGAAAAACTGCTCTATCAGAGAGCCCTGGTAGCTGATGTGCTGCATTGTGCTTGGAAAACACGGTGCTGAGGTAGGAATGCTGAACCATCGCTAAGGAGATCGGACTGGAGGCACTGCTTGAGGGCCTCCCATTCATTGTGTATCCACGTGTACTTCCCGATTTTATTCCAGTTACTAAATTAGCCTGTGACTGAGTCAGGCAGTCGGTTCTGTTTAGTTTAGTTGGTTGTAGTTTTAGTATTTTTCTGGACACACTTTGCCCATTTCTGCAAAAGGCTTAAGTCTTTCCTTTGGAAGCAATTTCAGCATACTGACAAACTGCATCATTCAGGAGTCAGTGAGCCTGATGTGCCTGCTGCTGCTCATGCTCTTCAGACAGCAGCTTGGTTGCATGTCCTTGTGTCAGCTTGAGGATGAGCGAAGGCTGAAACCAGCCCCGAGGCATTTGCAACCCCAGCTTAGTGCCATGGTATTTATTTAGCTGTGAAATGATGCTCCCAGGAAGCTGACTCAGTTCCTGAAGCTGTTGTGGCTATGCTGTGGGCAGTATCTTGCTCCTGTTTTGCCTGCATGGGATGAGCTACGTGAACTTCTATGTGCCCAGAGGACAGCGTCTCAAAGACTTGTGTAAAATTCTGATCTCGGCCTTCCAGTGGCTAAATGCCCAACGCTTTTTGTATCAACATTTTAAAGTCTGTCACTTCTGACAATGAAGCTTGTGTGTATGGGATGTTTAAAACTAGCAAATGTGTCTCTTAAAACAAGCACCGATCATTCCACTCTTATGAGAGAGTCTTCCCCTCAAATCCAATTGCTTCCTTACATTTCCTAATGTGCAGAATGTTCTGTAGTGTGCATTTGTGCCAGTTAAAAGCTAGAGCCACTTTACAAGGTATAGTCTCACATTTAGAAATGTTGCTTCTGAACTAGTCTAGATTATTATTATTATTATCCTCTCTCTCCCTTTGAAGTAATTCTTCCCCTGCCTGCCCTCGAGTTGTCCTGCCAGGCTCAACATGTTTGGTTGAGTGATTATCTTCTCTGTAAAGCTCTCTCCAGCCCTTATCAGATTGTGTGCTTGCCTCTCAATTTGAGCCCTGTGTGCAGCAAGAGGAGATTTGCTGCCCACCACGTCCTAGGGCTCTCCTCTCCATTTCCATGCTTACAACCTTCATGCCCTGGATCCCTTGCAAAACTGCCTTAATATATCACTGTATGCAAAAAAAAATGATGAGGTTTTTACCTTCAGGAATTAGAATATTGTCTTCAATTTTAGGATCTGGAAGTCAAATTTTAATTGCCCAACAAGAATGTGCCCAAGTGTTTAGGAACATTCCCTTGGGACTTTTCATTTGTTGCAGATTTAAGTGTTTGGAAGATCACAATGATTCTCTCTCTCTCTCAGGCTCACAGTACAGGTACCCACTGGCATTGCCTCCTTCCCTAATGAAATCCTGCACACACCCCAGGCTTGGGCCAAGAAGAAATACACCAACCTCGTTTCCTTCCACTTCATGCCTCGAGGTGGCCATTTTGCAGCTTTTGAGGAACCTGAACTTCTTGCTAAAGATATTCTGCAGTTCGTTGGGAAAGTGGAGAAAGAGCAACTCTGGAAAAAGAAAGGGGAATAACTTCCCTAAGAAACAGCAGGGTAATTACTTCTAGCTTAGCACATGTACAGGGCTTACTAAGTCTACTGGAATCCATGTACTTAGATCTTATTATTGATCAGATGTGAGCGAGAGCAGCAAGAAAAACTCAGTGTATCTCCATGAGATACTGCCATGGGGACCAACTGATATTAGTTTGGTTGTTTTTGTTTTGTTTTGTTCAGCTAGGCTGAGAAAGTAGCATGAAGAGTGCTTGGCTGTTTTCTAAAATGCGTTCTGTACTATTCTTGACCCTTGCACTGAGATTGAAAAATAGACCTCGCAACTACTAATGTGCCTAGTAAGTTTAATTGTTATGAAAGGCTTTTTTTTTTTTTATAGCAGCAGTAAAACCTGAGTTGCTCTAAGTATGAAGTTCCTCACATAAAGAGTGGGGAGCAGCCTGGCAGGACCGAACTTGCATGAGTGCATCAGACAATCAGCATTGATGATTTACAGTACCTTTAAACTGCCTTCTGCTGGCTGCCTTTCTTCTCTTCTATCCTGGGCTGTAAAGCAGCTTCCTGGCTGTAAAGAAGCTGGACTGCCCTGTGCCAGGCTCCTGGGATAGCAATATATGAGGAGCAGGTGAAACACACAGGTGCCTGTAGCCCAGACCAGGAGGAGGGGTTGGGTAGGAGTAACTACAGCCCCAGCTACCTCTGCACTGAATTTTTACTCTTAACTTTTATCATAGCCCGAGGTAGGCTCAACACACTGTGGCTTTGCACTGCTGTGGCAGGGTATTGTAAATACCTCTTACTAAAGAACAAAAACCTGATTAATTCAAAATAAAAAGAAAAGTGCATTAAATTTTCAATAACTCCTGTGTGATTCTTTAAACATTTTTAATAACTGAGATTTTGCTTGGTACCAGCTAATGGAAGCATCAGTTCAGAACCTACCAATTCTGTGTTGCATCTGTCACAAAGGTCAGATTGAAGGCAAAATGTTCAGAGAAAATTGAAGGGGGGCTGTATGGCTTTACCAGCTACTGTCCCTAGTGTGTGCAGTTGAGCTTCAAACAGTCTTAAACCACATCCAGATGACTGATTTCAGTGTGGTTTTGTTCTCCAGTCACTTCTGATATCCTTCTCTACTTCTGAAAGCACAGGGAAATGCAATCTATCAGTAACAATTGGATGGATTAGTATTATTTCACAATATTAATTGAAATGGAAGCTAAGAGCTGCTCAGCATATCCATGGTCCATCCCACAAGGCTTTAGCATCAAGCATACCACATAGTTTGTTTCACTGAAGGCAAGTGGACTCTCCTGCTGGGCACGTTCAAATCCTAGTGTTGAAAGCCACCACCAGTCCTGACAGAAAATCATTAGGGCATATGGGCTGTGCCGAGCCTGGATCAGTTTTCTGAGCTCTCTTTCCTCTGCCTGCTGCACCTGGGTGCCGAAGGAGCAAGGCAGAGGAGCTCACAGGCTCCCTACTAGATTTGATCCTCAGGCTGTTCTTGAATTCTTTAAGACAGCTACCTGCTTCCAGAATAGTAGTGAGCACTAATTCCATGCTTATTTGTAAATGCTTTCATTCAGCCAAATTTTGCATTCTCATGTGTAAAATATTGTGTGATGCAGGCCAGTCTGTTTTGAATAGCCAGGAGGAAAACACAGAATCATCCCTTTTAAACAGACTCTCCTTGGAGAAGACCATTCCCAAACTTGTGTCAGGAGCAGTATAGTGAAGGAGGGTTCCCTATTCAGGAGGAGTTGGCTCAGCTCTGACAAGAAAAGCTGCTACAGGCACCACTACACACTCTCCCGCACAAGTCTTGATTTACAACCATTTGGGTTTGCCTTTTCTCGGGCCCCTCTGCAGCCTTATATCTCAGACCTGGAGATCATGCCCTCTCACAGTTACTGCACCTGCAGACATCTGCTGTGGTGTGAGGGAGCTCTGCCAGATTCTGCTAGAGCTGAGCACTTCCCCAGGGTCTGCTCAGTCACAACACAGATAAAGGAAAGGGGAAGAAGGTTTGCTGTGTGATACCTGCCAAACCCCTTTTCAGCTGGGAGTGAAACATCTTCTCTCTCCCTTCTGGAGCAGATCTGCTTGAAGGGGCCCAGCCTCAGTGAAAGGAGGCACGTCAGGACTCTGATCTGTTGTTACAGCAGCTCAGCCAGGCTCAGTCAGCCATCAGTGAGAGCTGGACAGAAAACAAGCACCTGTAGAACCTTTCTATTTTTAAATATGCCTCACTGTGCTCAGTACTCTGAGTCAATGACAGTGAGCACAGGCAGTACCTGAGCATGCTCTGCTCTGCATACCAGGCAAGTGCTTTTCAGGGTTTGATTAGCTAGTGTCTGAAAGAGAGAGACAAACCTGGATCTAAAAGGTGTAGACTTCAGGAGCTTAAAAATTATAATTAAACACCTGATATGTAGCAAAGTTGGTTCTCAGTTTTGATGCCACACTTCTCAAAGCTTAAGCCAACAGCTATCAGCCAGCAGCCATTGCTCATCACCTACTTACCTACACTTCGATAAAAACACAGTGAAATACTACGGCAAAGTGAAGAAGTATGGAATTATCTATACAGCAGGTGTAAAACCTGCCATTGATTCCTCTCCCCTTTCCAAAATAACCTTCTGGTTTTAGCAAAACACAGCCAATCCCACCACCTGTAGTGCAAGGTTTAATCCTAATGAAGTGTCTGTGAGCCAGTGGTAGCATCTGCATCTCCTCCTGTGGCAAGCAACTCTCACAGGAGCCTGAGATTGAGATTTGACAAGTACCTTGCGTGAATCCAGATTCACTTCTGATACACTCTGGTACTGGTGAACAGGCAGTTATTTAGTACAGACAACCAGAAATAGTTTTAGCATTTCTGTTAGCAAGTAATTGCATGTCAGATTATTGCAATAATAATAAGCAGTTCAAGAGGAGTCCCTGTTCTGTTACAATTCTTATTTATGTCAGCCAGCTGAGGACCTGCCATTCAGCCAGGGAGTTTTCTCTAAAAAGGCCAAATGTGATGCTCGTGGGCTGGCTGAGCTGTTTCTTGGGAATAAGGCTCTGAAAAGGTAGCTACAGCTTTCAGGAGAACCCAGAATCAGGTGGCATTATGATACTCAAAATATTATGTTTTGCTCCAGGGCCATTTCTTAGTGAAGCTTCAATTTCTGGCCCATAGTTGCCCCAGAGTCCCTGCTCAAAGAAACTGCTGTCCTAAAAGCGATGCCACATTAGATTGCTCCAAAACATGCATTTATCCCACGCTGAAACCAGAAGTAGCTGACCTAAGCCCTGCTCTTTAATTATCCAGTTATAGGCCATTAAAAGTCTAGATAAGAGGTTTGGAACCATGGAGATGCCACTGAAAATAAACAAATTGCACTCTACCTCCCCAGCCGAGGTGCTTTGGGAAGTGTCTGCTTCTGGTATGGAAAAATACAAGTAAGGGCACAATCTTCTCATACAGCTCCAGCTAAACTAACTCCCACAACAGCCAAATTTGACTTCTGATTTTTAAACTGCAACCCATAATATCCTGAAAAATCCAAGTCACCATATGCAGCCTTTGGACATCTTACACAACAAGACGGGACTTCACGTACATTAAACAAACACGTCAGGCATTACTCAGATCATGAATGAAAAAAGCTATGAATAGAAATCACACTTTCATCTGGAAAAGGAAGTGAAACCATCATTTAATGGAAATTGGAATCTGTTAAGCCTAGCATAGGAGTTAGCTCTAGATCCATGAGGTGCACCAGCCATCACCACTGAGTCAGCTGCAATTGCTCGGGGGCAGGACTGAGGTTCAAGACAGTCAATCAAATGCACAATTCTGTTTTACAGCAGGTGCAATACATAATATGCACTAAATGAAGATACATTTTTGTCTGAAAGAGGAATGGAAAGATCCTCCTGGGTACTGTGGAAAGAGACAAGGAATAAATCCATATTGATTTCAGTGTGGCTTATTTTAAAACACTGAGAAATGATGCCACTTGTTTTACTCGCTGTAATAGCACTTCAAGGAACATAAGTCACACTAAAACTGTCTTGCTTAAGATTAGTTTTCTTTCATGGAAGAAATACCCTGTGCAGCGCCAGACAGCCCTGATGGTGTTATGCCAGTGCTGCTGGAAGAATTAGCCCCATTACAATTGCCAGTTGTCTTCTGAAGAGCAGTATTTATAAACAGATCTGTTCTGAGTGACAGCTCCTTCCCCTGGCTAGATGTAGTCCAAACTTCAGGATTCCAAATACCTTCCTGACAGAATTCAAAGATGCTGAGGATGTTCGTGCCCTGCCCGTGTTTAATAACAGAATGTCTGTGGTTTTGAGGATATGATAAACAATAAAATGGATTTAAATCATGAGTTTCCACCTTCTCAAATGAAAGATAATCCTTTGCAGAAGTATTTCAAACCACTGCAGGTGAGCAGAGGGAGTACAGCACAGGGAAGAGGTGAACAGAAAGAGGACTGGACAAACTCCTATCAAGCACCCAGTCAAAAATACCAACAGTTCTTACCTCTTTTGCAGCCAAGGCTGCATTGTTGGCATGGTTTTTTTGGTAAATGCATTTGTACCTCTTGAGTTCTAGAAGTTTTGTACAGGCTTCAGGGAGCTAAGGTCCATCCCTGCATTTTTGTCTCAGAGGAAGTTTTTTATCACCCCAAGTTTTTTGTGGCTCATAAAGCTTTTCGCAGTGATCAGAAGGCAATTCTCAATGTTTCAGAGAAACCAGAGGCAAAGAGGGTTTAAGAAATATCTCACAAAAACTGAGCAGAAGAACACAGATGATGTAATGCTCCTAATTTCTCCACTCTGTCTTTTCCTTTTTGAAGATAAATAGCTTAAATGATTCCTCTTAAAGGTGCTCATTGATTTATTTCTCAATTTTTCCCCTTTTCTTCCCAGCAGATTCTGATTCCTCATCTTGGAAGGGAATAAATTCTTCCTATTTTAGGAACATTTTTGAAGTTACAGATTTCAAATATAAAAGAACAAGAAAACCCTGCTTCGTTCTCTAAATCTAGAATCCTATCATAAAAAAATTCAATGCTTGCAACCAAATTATGGTACTTAGCAATTCTTTAAATCACTTCTTTTTCAATTTTTGTCTGTGGAGATAGCTGCTGGTTTTATTTCTCTATGTCTGTAGATGGAGGGGAAAAATACTGATAATTTGCCTTAGAAAAAAAAAAACCAACTATTTAGAATTCCAAATAAGTTTTGATATGGAACATCTTCTCTTTAAAGAAGCAACTCAGTGCTTTACATTTCAGGAGAGCAGGCTATAAAAAAAACCAATCAGTCTGAAAATCCAAGCATAAACCACCACCAAATGCATGAAAGATTTTCATACAGAAGGAAGGCCAGCTGTGTACAAAAATACATCTCTCTTACATTCTCACAGCTCTCAGTCTTCCTCCTGTACTGCAACTTTTTTTTTAAATTTCAATGAACATCTGAGAAGCACAACAGATAAGCACCTTTCAAAACCAGTCACTAACTTCCATCACAGACTTTCATTCTTTTGTGCCACTGCATAAAAATGGGAGGTTCACAACCACACAGCAGTAATGATATGAGACAGCAACAAAACCTGGCTCCTATTTTATTTAGGAGAACTTTATGACATACCATACATTGGACTTCTAGAATTCTAACATCACTTTTGAGAAGAGTGCTTTCATTAATTATTAACCAGCACTTAGTTAACCACAGAGTCTGGAAGCAGATACGAAAATTTCCCTCTCTCCTTGGCTATTTACAGTCCCACCCATTTCTACTTGAATATCACACACAGATCCAAGACAGGATGTTCAAGGATATCAGATCTTGCAACCACTGTTCTGTGACTTCTCAGAAAAAGCAATTTTATTTCAAGATCTAAACTTAATCATCAGCTTACAGTCTGAAAGACAGAAGTGTATTAATGCCCTAAAATAACACTATCATGTCTGTGTTATATGTATCACATATCATTTCCCTAAGATGTAATAGATAAGATTGGAATGAAGCTCTGGACTCCTGCAGATCACAAACTCTGTATCAGTTGACATTTCCAAATCAGAACTCCCATGGAAAGAGAGCTCTGTCCAGAACTGAAGCTGGAAATATAGTTGGTTTCTACTTAACACAGAGAATATTACTTCTCACTAGCCATAAAAGTTGAAAGGGATTAGTAATTGAGGCACAATGAGTAGGGAGAAGCAGCTTCCTATACTACTGATAACTACAGTTAATTCCCAGGGCCACATTCATCGTTTCATCAAAAGAATTAAAAGCTGATTATGGTACAGCTGGATATTGGCACATATTCTCTCCAAGCTACAAATGGTTACGGACTCTTCAGACAAAGAAAAGTGAGGATAACCCAGGAGCTCTGTGTTTAAGCACAAAAAGCTTGGGAAGTTGCATTTGCTGCAGATGAGATGCTCTGTTCTAACCAACAGGATGTGGGATATGAAGCAAGAGTCAGGACTTAACCCAAGAACCAAATAATTATAGGTAAGAATGTTCCATTTTAATGACCCAATTTTCAGTCTCTCCACTTTTAGTTGTTTTCTTTCTGTTTTTACCCTTCAGACAGCTGTCCTCAGAAAGAAAAAAACCAACTTGTGCACCTCTGAAATATCTGAAACAGGCACTTGCAGCTGTTACAGACAGGTGACAAGCAGAATCCTTCAAGAAGTCTTGTCTAGAAAAGACAGAGAAGGAATTTGCAAGACCACTTTAAGATAATACACATGGCCCTGGCCATCATTTGGAATTAAAAGTGTTCCTTTCCTTATATTGTTGCAGTTTTGAGACAATATAGTGTGTCTTTTCTTTGTAGACAATAGACCTGGGACAAAGCTCCCTTCTCCCCAAATCTTCCTGTGTCTCTCACTGTACTTTTGCTAAGAGTCAGGAGAAAACTTTGTGGTCTGTTGCTTCTAGGACAAGTCCACCTTCTTGAAGAGAAGTAAAAAAAAAAAAAACAAAACTAAAGGGCTTCCAAACACTCATAACCAAATCTTCTGTAAAGGAGACACAGGAAATCTTCAGTTGTGCTGCCAGCACGTGTGAGTAAGCAGAGCTGGGAACTGGACCTCTGTAAAGAGGCAGAAAGAACATGGCCTACTGCTAACTCTGGAGCATTTGGAAATTTAGCCAGCAGAAAGATCTGGTTTTGGCTCAGGATATGGGAAAAGCCCAGAGGAAAACAAAGCATGAACGTGTGCACCTAATGCAAATGAGAAATTGCAATAATTCGGGTGCTGAGGATGTGTTGTAAGAGGGCTGGAGGTGAGCCAGATTGGCCTGGCACACAGAATAAGCTCAAACTGGCACAGGGCTCTGTGTATTCAAGCAAGCCAAAGTTTCTGAGCCTCAGCAAACCATGGAGCATTTTCCTCACCCTGGAAGAAATTCGTATTCCCTGAAGTCTTTGCAGAAGTGTACCCAATTGTACAGTATCAAATGAGCTCCATTCTTCAAAGTGTCAGCGGCTGCCCCCATCAGCCGTGTCTCAGAGAATCCCATCAACAGACCAGGCTCCGGGGCTTCCTCCTGTGGAGTGTCAGACTTGTCCGGGATTCCTGCTCCCGGGAGCACTGCTGGTGGCGGCTGCTGGAATGCCAGCAAGGACTTAGCAAGGAGTGGGGTGGGGGAGGCGCTGCTCCAACTGAGCAATGCAAGGCAAGCAGCAGGCGCTGGATCCCAACAAATATGGCTTCTGGGAGCCACAATCAGTACCTCCAGCTGGGCCATTTGCTTAGGCTGCCTGCCAAAAGATTTATAAAAAGAACAGTAAAGAATGTGCCATGGCTTTAAATATGAATTTCGAATACAGTGCAGCCAATATCCACATTTGTTGAGGCTTCCATCCCTAAGCTTTTCTCTAAGGCTCAGTCAGGAATGCAGGGAGTTTCTCCTGCTGATCTAATTTTATCCCCTCACAGATATCCACCAGCATGAAGGAATGAATTAGAGCCAGGGCAGTTCCCTAATTACTTCCAGCTCTCAGAGAGGGACCCAAAAGATAATAGTGAAGCAAACACAGCACAGCAAAGATGCTGAACCAGCCTATAATTTGTCTGTTGCTGTACACAGATCTTGTGATAATTTTCTAATAGGTGACCCTGGCCTTTTCTCCAACTGGTGCCTGTCCTAATACCACAGTTTAACTGCGACAGAGCACGGTGGCAAGCAGGCATGGCTGCTACACAGAAACTGAATTATGCAGGTGGTTTCCCCATCAGACACATGAACTGGTTTCTCAAATGCCAACAATGACTTTTAAGCAAGATGTAACTTTCCATTACCTAGGAGGTTTTCTATATTCTATATCCAAAGCACCTTAGCATGACTGGAGGTGGGTTTGTTCAAGTTCACAGGAGACCTGGCCCTGCCTGTATTGAACTTGTGCCAGCCACAAGGAGTGTCACCAGCAAGGTTCAGCAACCTCAGAGGCACAAAAAGGAAATCAAATCATTAAAGGAGTTTTTGTCCTCGAAATGTCACGTAGAACCTCACAGTGAGTATCAAAAGTCATTTGTTCAAAAAAGTGAGTTATATCACAGAGCATAAAACCCCCACTGTGCCAGCACAGTAAACAGGTCAAGTGTGGTAACTGAAAGATTTATTTGATTCTTCAATAAGCACATGCATAGGCATCCACTGCTGCTGCAAACACCTGGATGGGATTGGGTAGTGCAGCTAGAAATGAATCAGAAGAATCACAGGCTTCTGATCTAATTAACACAACAGGCTGTCTCCTTCCTTGTGACCTCACATCTGTATGAGACTCACAGATGAGCAAAAACTGTGGA
This sequence comes from Pardalotus punctatus, assembly GCA_013400915.1. NCBI lineage: Eukaryota > Metazoa > Chordata > Aves > Passeriformes > Pardalotidae > Pardalotus > Pardalotus punctatus. The sequence goes on from VZTX01025803.1 coordinate 31,195, forward strand.
GTCTGTTGGGCTTTTTCCTTCTTGCACACCAATCTTGAATGGCAGTGTGTGGACAAGGTACACACTACCTCTAGTAATTCCACGATTACTAAAAATCAAAACACACACACATGCACAACCTCCTGACAGAAATGCACCGCTGAAGTGAGAGTATAAAATAGTCTGAGAAATTCATGCCTCCCCCACTAGACAAGGCTCCTCACCTGCCTTTCAAGAACCAGGAGCTGCATCTTCAGCTAACAGGAGGGGCTTGTCATCAGAGGCATCAGAGCTCCACAGGGTCATTCTTGCAGCAGGCAGGTCTCGTGCTGTTCTTGGGAAGCTGGAGGCAGCCCTGCAAGACACTGAACATCTGCACACATTTATGGCACAAAATCTCCTTCAATCTCATGATGTTGCTGCTTTACAGACATGCTAGAAAAGGTCAAATTCAGGAAATAACAGTTTAACAACAAGGAGGCAAACAGAGGGCCAAAAGCTTCTCCTACCCAAAGGTCACCAAGATTCATCCCCTAGAGAAATCCAAAAGTATTCAAATTTCTCAGGGGACATACTGTCATTCTAAGGCTTGTGGCAGTGCTCTTATGAGCAGTTCATGACCATGCTGTGAGGCAGCCAGCAAAAGCACTGTTTCAGCACACAAGAGAAAAGAATAAATAAATCAAGACAGCCTGAATTTTTTTTTAAACTCAGTGTTTTATTGCTTCGTGATTATTAGTTACACTTTGACACATTGCACTTTGGAATAGATTAGCACCTACTACATAATTAAAAAACTTAGTATCTTACAACTCATATAATTGGCGCTACAGAGAAAACCCACAGATCTGTCATTTTAACCCAAGATTAAAAGAGATAAAATGTTTACATCCTTTACTGTTGGCAGGTGATCTTTCATTGTGGAAGGCCCTTAAAAATAGTGAACAGAAACTAACAACCTAAATGCCCTCCAAAAATATATAAAAACACTATCAGATAAATCACTCCCTTCTTTACACCAGTCTTTTTTGCTTTGGTACTTTTAGTACCCAAGTGCACAGTAATTCCCTCATCTTTCAAAGAGAAAAAGTAACATGATCAAGACTATGCTGACTACTTTGGGTGAAAAGAGGAGAGACTCCCACACACCATTCTCAGCACCCACACAAACAGCATTTTCATCAAAAGTGGCATTGTCTCAGGATTTAGCACATCCCAAGAAGGTTTATAAATAATAAATGTTGGGGGTTTTTAAAAAGGGAAGAATTATTTTGAATAAATAAATGACAGCTCTAATAGCTGCATTGGCTTTGGTGACCAGTTATCTATATGCAGCATAAGTTATTTTCATAAGGCAAGTGATGAGATAACAAAAGTGAAATCCCTGAGGATCAGCATCTCCGTGTTCAACTTGTTTGTTTCACAACGTGTGTAGACAGCCTGGAAAACAATCGGTCCCAAGGCATCTGCTTTTTAATCTCCCAGCACAGCTGCAGACCACACAATGAATTATTTCTGTACCTCTTCTGCAGGCAGGAATACATAAATAACACCGAATACTCAAGTAGGTGGTGGCAGGGAATTAGTTCTCCTAAACCTGGGCCAAGTGCTCCACCTTGTGTTAGTCTTCAGCACTCAACGCGAAGTTCTCGATGCCTGCTCCACAATTGCAGGTCCAGTGGCATAGCTGATGATTCCTTCTGCCTGTGAACAAGTGTTGTCCATGGTGCCATACGACTGCTGCTCCGTGGGGGCCAGCACCGTCCTTTCTGTAGGATGAGGACGCAAAACCTGGGGGACGTACATCTGAAATCACAAGTGAAGGGTTTTAGTGGTCTCTCAAAGCACAATGCTGGGAAAATTCACCCAGGATAATTTTTCCCCTTGTCACTCTTCTTTTCATCCTTTTCCCATTCTTCACTTTAACACCTCAGGTCTTTTGTACCCTGGTGGAGCCTTTCTGGTGCAACACTCTCCTGCACCTCTTGACTGTGGCATGAAGGCCTTTCCTTCTACCTCAGTCCTACATCCTTCTCAGTGACATGGCAAGTGAGACCTGCTACACATCACAATTTTCAGAATCAAAGCAGTGGCAACTGACTGCATTTGGCAGCTGTCCAGATGTGAGGCTCTGTCTGGGGCAGGGCACAGAACACGGCACACAGAACTGCTGGAAGCACTGTGTCTCAACTACTCCTAAAACATCAGCTGAAGGTACTTCTGGAACACCACCTGGGAGCAGTGCAGGAACCCAGCTGCAGAACTCTCTGGTCCCTCATGCACATGGGAAATCCCATGGTCCATTCAGACTAATGTGGCCTACACAAGCTCTTTGGTAAGCAGGGTGAGAAATTAAGTTTTTCTAGGAAATGTAAAGGAATATTAGTAATTCTTAGCTTCTTACAGAAGATGTTGGGACTGTTGGTACATCTGTATCTTTTCCTCTTTCACCTTGTGTATCTTCAATCTGTAACCAGCAACAGGTGGGGAAAGGAAGAGAGACAACATCAAACTGGTGAATGAAAACAATACACACAGATATGAGCACCCAAAAAACTGCACAGACAGATCTCAGCACAGTGCTGGTACTCTCCCCTTCAATCCTTTTACACAGAATCATAGAAAGGTTGGCTTGGATGACCTGAGAGATCACCCAGTTCCATCCCCTTGCCTTGGGTGGGGATGCCACCCACTAGACCAGGTTGCTCCAAGTTCCATCCAACCTGGCCTTGAGCTCTTCCAGGGATGGGGAATCCACAGCTTCTCTGGGCAACCTGTGCCAGTGCCTCACCACCATCACCACAAAGAATTTCTTCCTATTACCTAATCTAAAACTACAGTCAGTTTAAAGTCACTCCCCCTTGTCTTGTCACTACACACTCTTGTAAAAGGTCTCTCTTCACCTTTTTTCATAGGCTCCCTTCAGGTACTAGAAGGCTGCAGTTAGGTCACCCTGGAGCCTTCTCTTTTCCAGGCTGAACACCCCCAATTCTCTCAGCCTTTCCTCATAGGAGAGGTGCTCCATCCCTCTGATCAATCTTGGTGGCCTCCTCTGGACTCACTCCAATGGGTCCACATCCTTTCTGTGCTGAGGACTCCAGAGCCAGATGCAGGCAGCACTGCAGGTGGGATCTCACCAGAGCAGAGCAGAGGGGCAGAATCCCCTCCTTTAAGCTGCTGGCCACACTGCTGGGGATGCAGCCCAGGATACCTTTTCCATAGTGTTCTTTTCTCTCAAATTCAGTTCCTGCAGACAGTGAGAGGCTTTCCACACTGCCAAGCAGCCTACCTATACTACAGGCCCTCTTTAGGCAGCTTACCATGAACCTTTGTGAACAGGCACTGCCAGCAGGAAGGCATGGACAGCCCAGCAGGAATAGCTGATGCTACGTCAAACAGAGAGGTAGGTGCTGAAAGGTCAGGTATCTGTCACTTACCCTATAATTCAGTGGACTCAGGTACTTGAAACAGCCAAAACAAGTGTAAGCCAAGCAAATAACAATAGTGATGTTGACAACAAGCAAGGTAAACATGGTTGTAGGTGCTTTAAAACCTATAAAAATATCCAGAGAATACAATATAAAAATACAATTCAGAAAAATCCAGCAAAACCAAAACAAGCCTTTATTTGTCTTCCCCATTTTTGGAAGCCTCATGGATTTTTTTACTTTTGCTTAGAGGAATGGGCAGCCCACTTCCAGCTACAAACAGAGCATCATTATACACAAAGTTCCTTGACTCAGCAGTAAAACTGCTGAGAAAGCTGTTCACCCACTTTTCATAGAGGCCAAGAAAGGTTACTGTAATACTTAAATGATAAACAAGACTCAGAGTGACTCTTCTCCCTCATTCATCCATTCTGGACCCACTTCTAAAATACTTTCATTAATAATCTGTGAAAAATAATATTAATTCCATTTATTAATTATGATGATGGCACCAAACTGGATGGTTTGCAAACAACACAAAGGGATGGAGAGGGGATGAGAATCAGAATTATCTTGGTAGATAAGACCACCCCAACTGGTTTAAAGAATCAAAATAAAAAAAAACAACAGCAAGATAAAACTCTATGTAGAAAACTGCAAATAAGTACAATATGGAAGGAAAAATTAAATGTGGATATGACGGATAAAAATAGCACTGGAGCATACAACTGCCAGAAAGCAGCCAATAGTGGGATGTTATCAAAGAACATGGGAAGAGAGGAAAATGAAAAAAAGGCAGGTCTCTGGCACCTATACAAAATAATTCCATGCTACTGGGCCTTCAGCTGAGCAACCTTGTCCATGATAAAATATGGACAGAACTGGGAAGAATCCAAGGAAAAGGATCAAGAGAAGAAACAGTAAATACAAACTAGGCTGAAAGGTAAGTTTTAGTTCAGAGAGTGCAACAAAACTATAGGAAAGGACACAGTTGCCTAGTATGGAAAAAGTACTAAAGATTACAGTGACTTCTTATTTTCCAGATCCACTAGGGAAATATTCTAAAGAAATGGATCTCATTTTGCAGTAACAATGACTTGAACAGGATAAGAGGAAAAAGTAAACATCACTACAAACCCTAGCTGTTTCCAAGCTTCTTCAGACAAAGGAGGCAACCCCAGCCCTCAGACATTTTTGTGGTAACCCCAGCATATGCAGTGGCACAGAATAGACAAGTTTTACACTTTGGCAGGTTATAGAAGCCCTGCACAGGTCTACTCACAAGGGGAAAAAACACCACGCACATGCAGAAAACAACCCCAAAAAACCCCTACAAACATGTCACTATTCAAACCAAAAACGGAAGTGAAAAAACTCCCTGTGGGTATTCTGGAATGTCCTTCAAGGGAGGCTGTTTTTATAAGCACAGGTCACACAAGTATTTACCAGATGGTGAGGTGTGTCTACACCAAAGCCAACCTGTGGTGCAAACCACAAGGCAAACAGCAGAGAGTGGGGAAGGAAAAGTCTCCTAGATCAGTTTTCCCTGCACTGTGTCCTCAGAACTCCTCCCTGCCAACAGCTCTGGAGAACATGGGATTCAATTGGCTATCCCAGGAGATGGGGGTTGAACTGCAGATAGGACCTCACCTCCTGTGTGCTGAGAGGCCCAGCAGTGCTGCAGGTGTGTAGGATGGATGGACGCGTGCATGGATGCATGGCATAAGAGCTGAGGAAGAATATAGTGACTGAGAAGGAAGACAAGTGTCATCTATCACCTTCTGGATGCAGTCAGGTGGTATTTGATCCTGACTGAGAACTGGGAGAGAGGACTTTCCAACCTTACGTTAATATTAGGAGTGAGAAACCGGAATATTATTACTGGTCTCTGCAACCAGACTGAAGCACCCATTTCAGGCAAACCATACAAGTCAATGGCCAAGCAATCAAGCTTTACACCATAAACTGATCTATTTTGCAGATAAGGAAAAAGAGCACTCTTACCCTTCCGTCCCTCTCTCTCTTTGGCACAAGAAACAGCAATAAAATCAATGGCAATGAAATAAAAATCTCAAGTTCCTACCTCTCAGACTGCCCTGTGCACTGACAAACCACTGAACAACATCCTGTAAACAGGATCCTCCACACTGACCAAACCAAACACGGTAATCCAGCCTGTGCTTTCCATTATTAAAGTCCCTTACAAATGATGGTTTTACTATGCATAACTAGAAAACATCATAATAAAGATTACATTTTTACTTCACCAGGATTTCCTTCACAACAATTAAAGAGGTACATCAGATGCTGAGCGCTTGGAGGTAATTTTTCCAAAACATGCTCTAGAAATTCTTCTGTTAATTTAGAGGATACAGATTTGTTGGTCTTCCTGGTTGCAAAACAGCTCTCAAAACAGGGGAAAAAACAAGCTCTCAAACATACAAATAATGCAGGAACACCTACTCAAATCCAAGGGCAGCCTGAAGCAATAGTTCCAAGTGCCTCTTAAATCCACAGGGAGATTTCCCTATCCCTAACGTTAGATGACAGCCTGCCAACAATACCTTTCTGACTACTGGTATGCTAGAAAACACAATGCAAACATGATCATCTGTCATGAGGAGACAATGCAGTTAGGTATCAGGAGCTTCCTTCCCAAAGAAGGGAAACTCAACCCTTCCAGCATCACTCACATTCCCATTCCATGGCAAATGCTTCCTCCTGTATCAGGGATAAAAACCCACAAACTGTGTGTCCTACCTTTTCTGATATCAAAGCTGTCATTAGTACAGCACAGCCAGTACTATCAATGCCAAGTATTTGCAAAAGACACAATGTCCCTATTTTAAAAATTAATTACACACAAAATATGAGGTTTTAAATTTCAATGTGGGGAAGACAGTCACCATCTCATTGCAATCTTCCATGTAAAATTTGATGGATGATGTAGAACACATGATGATTAGCCAACATTTTAGTGTTTTTTCCTAAGTGATGGCTGTATAACTGAGGCAGCAGCTGATTGACCCAGGCAAATTAAACTTCTGCCCAGGCTGCACAAATGCAGGCGATGAAGCCAGTGACCATCTTAATATAAATAGCTAATTCTGAATAGATTTTTGCTTTATGTAATGATTTTTACTGTCACTTCACAGCCCAGCTGGCCAATTCCAAGTATACTGATTTAAGGAATACATGATCTCCTGTGACATGAAGGAATATGGAGCCCCATGCTAACAGTTTAATATTTCAGCCATCTCCATCAAAAACCCTTATGCAAATCTTGTGTAGTTCAGTACCACAGGCAACCACCACTACTTCCTCTTTATGGAAGGAAAAAGAAGAGTCCACAAAGCTTAAGAAACTTCATATATAATCCAGGGAAGATTGCAAGAGAGCTGGGAGGAGCTTCTAGATGGGAAAAGGTAACACTTACCCAGCCGCACAAATGAGTAAAAATAGAGCCAGAAAAGGCAGAGGATTGGAGCTGCCAGAGCCTGATTGACAGCTGCAAAATGCATCTTCTTCTCCAGCTTGGCAGGGAGATATGCATAGTAGAGGTTGTGACGGTCCACCATGTGCTTCAGGAGTATGTAGATCAAACCTGGCAGGCAAAACAGGAGAGCCAAGAAGAGTCTGTTGGAGGTTTGATAAAAAGCAGCAACTCTGTGAGATGATCTACACTAACCAAGGGAGTGGAAATTGGGCTGTACCCGATGGTGGGTACAGCCCAAACACGAGTGGGTACAGCTGCACGACAGCTCCTGCTCCTAGGGCTGTTGCATCCCCATCCCTCCCCTCTCCACACACTTCTCTGTGGCGCCCCTCGTGCTCCCAGGGAGAGCCCAGAGCTCCTTCCAAGTGCTGGCACATAAGGCCAAGCCCATAGGGAAGACTTCCTAACTCCCCTTCCACTGTGCTGGTAAGGAAGAAAGGCCTGACAGTGGCTTAACATCTCCCTATCATCCTTCAACAGATTCATGACTGGATTTCAAGTCAGCTATTCCTTATCCAAACAAACAGCCAGCAACTGCTGTGGCAGCTATGAATTGCAACAGCTCTGGGATGCAGTGGCACATTCAGATATTTACAACTGCATACAAAATGGAACATAAGTAAATATCAATTACATTGTTACATAAAAATTGGCCACATTCTCCCAATAATAAGGTTGTTGATTAAACCGGTTCTAAACAATATCTAATTTAGGTAATTATCTTGTATCTAGCTCTGTAAAGTTTTGGATTAGAAAATGAAAATACCAACCATATAAAATATTTAGTACTACTTCCGTCTGATCTAAATCCCTCACCACCAAAGCCAGTACATTCAAACTTGAGAAATAAAGTAAGCATCTAATAGACATTAAACATACTTTCAACCTCCAAAGGCTGTACAATAGCTAAGTAATTCACCAACTTTTTCATGGTTCTTCCACAAGAAGGAAGGGAAAGGAAACTTGGATCCAAGTTCTAAGGATTATCAGCATTTGAACAGAGCTGGGCCAAAATTCCCACATGCCCCATCTCACTCCCACAGTGTCCACAGCTCACTGGAAAACTTACCAAACGGGACAATGATGGGACATGTGATGCTATAGGCCATGATGACAGTGAACACACATAGCATCCAGGCATACATTGCTCCAAATTCATATTCAAATGCCTGTTGCTAGGAACAAAAACAAAACACCCAAAACTCTCAAGTCATCCATCAGTGTATCAGGAGCTAAGAATAGATTCACTAAAGCAACAATTCACCTTCTCTTATCCTCTCCCTGTGAGAGATCAGTTATTTCCCTACAAGGCAGAAATTATGTAATTAGATGAAGTATTATGTGTTTTTATTATCTGGACATACAGAAAAGATGCTGCCTTTTCCATAGCCTTAAAGTAATTTCTCAGGAAATCTGCAACTACAAGAAGCAGCTCCTTAAAACCATAAGGCAGAAAATAATTGTGCCAGACTCAAAACCTTCACCTCCCTGTGGCAGCTGTATACAGCCTTAAGTTCCTATTGTACCACCTGGGATTTCAAGCTATATAGCATGACATATCTCCCGGAAGTAAATGTCCACCTCTTAAAATGGAATATAGGCAAAAAAAAACGTATTTTGCTATGTGTGTGTTCAGATTGAAGTAAGTTGTACACACCTGCAGGCCGACAGAAGAAACTAACTCAAGGCAGATCTGAATTTTTTTAAAAAACCCTGAAGCTTAGATTGTAAGATAAAATTAGATCTATTCTATAAAATCCATATAATAAAATTCTGACTTATAGCTATGAAGAGATTGATACCTGAAGCTCAGAGCTTGGGTTTTGATTTTTGACCATCTCTGACTTGAATAAATCCCTCCCTGTTATCTGTGCTGCAAATGAAGGGAATATGAACCTGTCGTGGACAAGCGAAACAAAGGCAAAAAAAGAAAATGTCAGGAGATGACAGTTAATGGTATGAAGGATGGGTGCTCCCAGTGTTTCTGACAAGGATGAGTCATTGAATTGCTTCTTGCTAAGGAGGGGCTCCAATACCTGTTTGATGTTTTTCCTTTCTGCTGTGGACTTGGCCATGATCATGCGTATGGTGTAAAGGATGAGGCCTGGCAGGCGCAGCAGCTCCATCCCATTGCCCACGAAAGCAGAGGCGATCACGTAGTTCACAAAGAAGGCGCCCTGGTCAGGCAGGAAGACACATCTGCCAGGAAAGACACCAGACACTGACTGGGAGGAAGGCAAGCAAACATAGCCTGTGTACAACAGATCCCTATTGCTTCTGGAAATGTCTCACCGTAATGATAAGCACTATATACTTTGGGAAGTGGCCAGAAGACTCCTGATAACCTTGTTGTGAAAGAGTACAGCACAGCTATAAATGCAGCCAGTGTAGTATGTAAGAGCCTGGCTGGGTTGCAGTTCAGATGAGGAATAAACTGTTCCCAAAAAGACACAGCAGCCTGATGGGTGGCTGACAGTAGACAAGAGCATCATCTGATGTCTGCAACAGCAACCTGACACAAGATAAGACTGCAATAGAATAATCGTCTCTCTTAACTTAGTAACTCTTAATTGTCTTCCTGTTACTGATTTTGAAACAGCATTTGGAAACCTATGTCCTAATAACTGCATTCTATTCTTTCCCTCCAGGCATAGGCACAAGAGCTTAAAATAACCAATATCTGCAAATGTGCAATGCTGGTGTAAAAACATACATTTTTCTTAAAATCAAGATTCACTGGATTACAGAAAGAACTGCTGCAGATATTTGCTCTCACTGTAACCATTGGGAAGATCCCCTGTCCATGATATGGAACAATCCTCAGACAGCTCCAATATTATATCATCCTTTCTGTGAAGAAATTCTTCCTAATGTCCAGCCTTATTGTCTCTTCCCCTTATTCAGAAGCTCAACAGCATCCCACAGAGTAACAACCCCAAACAAATTTTAATAAATACTAACCAAAGACAGTAAACAATAAAAAAAAAACCTAAGTCCTAAGTATTCCTTTACAAAGGAATAACAAAGAGAGAGTATTATTTAGCTAATACTTACTCCAGCCTAACTGCAGAATCAGATGACTCTCTGTCAAACAGCCAGCGGAAAAAAAAATCAAGGCTGAAAGAAAGATGGTGAATGTAATTCAGTCTCCCACACCTTAGTACTGTGTAAAATGGCTTCTCTTTTTAAGGAGTTTAAATCAAGATAGTGGATAGAGAGAATTTAATCAAATAATCTGAACACTACTTCAGCTTTACCACAGTTACTGATAGCTAGAAATAAGACAAAAGGTACAGAATTAAACAAAACAAAAACATCTACTTCATATTAAAGTTTTAATGATTCATTTTTAGCAATTATTATACAGATAGGACAAATACATGTCACCCAGGTAGCCAAGGAAACAGTCAAATACTGTAAAGGTGGGAAAAAAAGGACAACTTTAACTGAAATATAAGACACAGTCAGGAAACTGGATTCACAGCTATGGTGGTCTTCTTGTTTGTTTGGGCAACTTTTAATCAGACATTGATCTTACAAAGCCTTAAATTTCTTTGTTAAAAGAAAAGCCAGACTTTGGAAACTTTAAGGGCTCTGAGGACCCCAGACGTAAGATGAACATTGAAATCTAATATGTAATGACAACATAACCACACACACTGTAGGGTGTGGGGGTACATTAACTACACCTCACAACTAGAAAACACAAGTAAGTTGTCTCATTATAGAGGTACTCAAACATTACTTTATTTAACTATGATTCTTTACCTGGTCAGACCAAGGGAGGGCAGAATCAATACCATGAAGATCAAAAATATGTAGACTTTATGCATCATTATTCTGTTCTCTGCAGATCTATCAACATAAAAAAGGCACTGAGTAAGAAACTCATAAAAGAAGCTGCCACATATGAAGGATCTTGCCCAGACAATGTCAGCACCTGTCAGACTTCCAGCTTCCCCTACCATATCACAAAACAAACATCTTCGAGATATTCACCAATGTGGACAGGGCAGACTTTCAGTATTCTCTTGGGCAATTAAAATATTTCTCAGTGTTAATCCACCCTTTGGATGAGCATCACTACAGGTCTGCACCACAAGCACAGGGATGTGCAACAACCACAGCTGGTATCTCACCCAGAGACACTCAATCTTGCACAGCTTGTAAACAAACAGCTCTTCAAGTGACATGCCAGGGGGGATTAAGCCGTTCGTAAAAGGGCATCACTGCCAAGAAACCAGACACTTAAACAACCTCCTGGCCTGTCCTTGCCAAGTGTCAAGTCTTGGGGAACAACATGACACTACTAATGCTATACCCCTACTACTGTAGCAGGAACACGGATCTAGTGACAGCCTCTTGTCAGAAAAGTGCAGCACTATGAACAATTTAGACTCTTAGAGGTGGTTTCTGAAAGGGCTTTAAAACCATAGGGGTTTTATTATAGGAACACTTGGGCACCGCGAGACCTATCAGTGTAACTACACCGAGGCTTGAAATCAGACCTATGAGCTCTAGTGACTTTAGAAAATTATTTTGACTGAATGAGAAGGGCTCAAAGATGATGTGCATAGCACAGCTACTAAAACAAAGTTGATGAAAAGTGTACAACTGTGATGAATAAAGAGTAGATTCTGGACATAATGTTTTAGAAAGGAATGGTACAAACATTCAAAGGGAAAAATCCCCAAATTTACCTTAGAATATAAAAACAAAAAAAAATAATGGCTACAAGATTTATGAATAAAGACTGAGTTAAGTTGAATGAAGCTGGGATTGAATGTGCAGTGCCAAGCCTTTCTCTGACTGTAGGTGAACAGGGCATGAAATCTGGTATTCCAAACCAAGCTGTGCTGAGTTCTCCAAGGCAGCAGTACTGCAGTGGGCTTGACATCTCTGGGGTGCACCAGTTCTATGTGAAAACCTTGCATCAACATATCTGCTGGGCCTTTGCCCCAGAAGCCTTCTCAGATCACCACTGATATCCAAGAGAGCTGAGCTGTGCACCAGGAGTTACATCCAGACCATTTTGGCACACCAAGCAACAAAAAGAAGGATGACCTTTTTTATAAGTTGTCAGCCTGGAGAGGATCCAAACCCACATGGCCTACCTTCCCAGAGAGCCAGTTAGTCATGGGATTAGAGGCACTTCCCATGCTCCTGTTGAAGCTATACCTCCTGAGCCTGCTCACACATTTTTTTCTCATTAAACACGAAGAAGAGCAAGGTGGGGAGCAGGGGAAAGCATAAGCAAATTATGTGGTCAGATTACACTTGCTGTGTGGGTTGCAAATTACCTAAACCCTGAAGTGTGGTTATAACACTAGAAAGAGACAAAACCAGGAAATTCCCTGCTATGAGAGAGGTCTGAGGTTTTAAGAGCTCTGTTAAAGTTAAGCACTTTGATTTTAGTAATTCAGCTGATAAGGTAAAAACAGAGGAAAAGTTTGCTTACTTTGTCCAGTGGGACTCCAGCAAAGTTGAGTAATAGACAATTGTTGGTAGCAAAGCTGAGAAGGACCAGAGCAAGAGTGTTGGGAAAAACTGACTGATGATAGGATTCTAGTGGGAGGAAAAAATAAGTATTAAAAACATTTTATTGTAGTTGTGGTGGAACTGAGATGGCAATATTTTGCTTTTTGTAGATTATAGCAGGATGAACTGGGGAAATTATATTCAGATAGTCTTAAATTGAGTAGTGAATGCTTAGCACTGGCATGCAAGACAAAAAACCAAAGTGAGACTGGAAATTCAATTCCATGAGAGTATAGTCTCACAAGTAGTTTTTATGTAGTTTACACTAGCTTGGGGAAATATTTAAAAATAACAGCTTGCAAGTTGCTTTAGCTGCAGTCAAGATAGGATCTATATATCTATCTATATATATATATAGATATATATATCTGTATATGCCATCTTGCTTTGAACCCTATAAGCAAATAAAAACAACATTTTACCTCACAGTGAAAAATCTGAACTCCCCCCATTTTTTTCCATA